>VXAB01009285.1:29336-100591 GCA_013399175.1 Odontophorus gujanensis
AAAAAAAAAAAAAAAAATTTCTTTTTTTTTTTTTTTTTTGGTTGTTGGCTCAAGATAACAGCTGTACAGTTTACCAGTTCCATCATACCACCAAGTTCTGATCCCTGTGGTGTTACCAGGGCCTGGCCATGGAGTTTGCAGCTTTGGTCCATTCTCTGTGCTTCCTCTCTTGGAACCAGCACCCCAAGCTGCCAGTGTGCTGCCAACCTCAGGGCTGCAGGTTATGCTGCCTGAGGAGCCATTCTTAAATGCATTCTTTGTACATTCACTGTATTCTGCCCTGGAAGTTTCCTCAGCATTGTAACATCTCCCTAGAGGGAGATGTCCGGACAAGTCACGTCCAATAGTAATTCCACAAGAACAAAGGGGATTCTTGAAGTTCACATTGAGAGAAATGAGAAAGGTTCCATGCTTAGTTTTTGTCGAAGGAAGGAAGGTTAATGTAATGGGATGAACAGGCTCTCCTGTCTTTGTGTGTAGTTTGATTACACCTACCTGTGACCAAATAGAACATTTTTATCTATTTAACTTTGTGTTTGTCCCGGTTCAGTACGGACTTTGGAGCTGCTAGCAGTTAATAGAAACAGCAAGTTTCAAATGTACGATGCTAATGGAATTTCTTCAGGGCCAGGGAAGCCATGCGTGGTTTATTGCTTCACACCTTCAGTGAGTAGCCTGTGGGTTTTGCCTCAGTTAAACTATGGCTTAGGTAACAGCAGTAGAAGTATAACCCTGTAATTGTCCTGCAAGGAGAGCTATCAATAAATAAATAAAACCTTCCTTAAAGGTACTTAATATCCAGTAGTGAAGGTGATGTATTTCCTTTGATGCCAGGAATGGAAATAATAGCCAGTGAGAACCACTTGAGATCCTGAGTGTAGAAAAATAATCGTGTCCTACATGCACAGGCAAGGCATCTTCCTCTTCCTGTTGAACTTCATGGAACTGCCCAGCCTCCCCCATCCCGTCCCTGCTGCTGCAGTACCATTTGCTTCTGCTGAAAAGGGCCAGGCTCTGCTCATTGGTCTCTTTGCCCTGATAACAGCAGTAGGCATAGGTCAGGCTTTGACTTAACGGCAGATCTTTTTCAGTTTTCCATCCTGTGCTCTTCTGGAGGAGGCCTTCTTCGCTTTATTTACTTAGTTACTCTAGATGATGCAGTTCTAACTCCTCCTTACCTCAGCATATTTTTGCTAGTGAGTAGAGATGCTGGATGATCAACAACTGTGGCTTCTTCCTGATGTCATTCTTGCCACTGGAGTCTCTGGTCTACAAAAGTGTGACTAATAGTTTCTGTCCTCTGAGCAGCTTGTTTGCTGTGCCCATTTTCTTGCCTGTAGCTAACTTGTTTAGATTTGAATGACTGTGTTTGTTTAATGAAATATTTTAAATGGAATGCTCCAACTAAAGATTTTTTTTGTTGTTTCGCTTTTACCAGCATAGTTTGATAAAAGTAAATGTAGGAATGAAACAAACGATGAGTTTTAGCAATAAATAAATAAAAACTTTGTTTTTTTTTTTTACAACCTGGTTAAAAAAAATAAAATCTTATGAGTCAGTTGAATTTGAAAGCTGGGTCAGAAGCTTATATAATACAGAGACCCTAAATATAGAATAGTGTAATGACACAAAAAGATCAATCTCTCTGCATATGTACTAATGGAGTATTTTTGTTTTGTTCTTATTCTGTGCATGCAGTTTACAACTAAGCTGGATCCCTCCGCTTGAAAAAACAGTCTTGCTAATATAGCGTATGTTATGCTGTGTGCCAGGTTACATGCACATGTAGCATGTAGGATTCTTCATTATAACTCAATGTGGAGGTCTTTGATTTTCATGTTTTTATTTTTTAATAGTGAAATTAGCGATGTGGCCTTTGTAAAGTTTACCTTTTATTTTTCTTTTTCATTAGTAATGGAATGGGGTGATGATGTTAAAGTGGTGTCGGAAGATGAAGCCGTGGTGCTGGTGAACCATCAAGCAACGGGTGATGTCTGCACTCTGATGATGTGCCTTCAGGATAAGGGCACGGTAGGCTACAGCTGGGGAGTGGGATAGCTTCTGTCTGTAACTTGTAACCGTGGGCGTGCCCGCATCTGTGTGCAGTGCTGATGACTTCATTTTGTGTGCATCAGCTGTATCTGTCTTAATGTACTTCTTCCCTGCTGTCCTACTGTGGGGAAATGAGGACAACAACTGTTCTTTCTTGCATCTGCGCTACCTGTAACTGATGCTGTTTGTCCTACATCTTAGTGTACATTCGTGCACATTATGTACACACTACATTTCTACCAGTTTTTGTAGAGTTTTTCCCAGATGTTACTTGTGCCAGCAGAACTGATGCAATAAACAAAAGCACTCAAGTCTTTGAATTGGGAAGTATGAGAACAGTGCTCGAGGCTGATGAAAGAGACTAACTTCTTCCATTCTGCTACAGCCTAGACAGGACAGTGTTCTAACAGTGTTTTTAATTGCTTTATTTCCTTTGGAAATCGAGGAAGTTAGGTGTGCATGGTATTCTGTATTGTATGTACCCAAATGAGTAGAATGAACACATTTAATTCTCTTCATCAAAGTTATGCATAGGACAGTCTTGGTAAAGGTGCAGCTATAAGGGCATAGTCCTGTGGATACGTGTGTCATCGTGACTGTTGATAGTTTCAGTGTCACAGAAGTTCATTGACTCATAGAATTGTAGAATTATTTGAGTTGGAAGGATCCCTTAAAGGCCATCGAGTCCAACTTCACTGCACTGAATAGGCACACCTACAGCTCCATCAGATGCTCAGAGCCCCCCCAGCCTGACCTTGAGCATCTCCAGGAATGGGGCATCCACCTCTTTTCTGGGCAACCTGTCCCAGTTCCTCACCACCCTGACTGACATCTTCCTTATATCCAATTGAAATCTCTGTTTTGAAACCATTTCCCCTTGTTCTGTCAGAGCAGACCCTCCTAAAGAGCCTCTCCTCCTCTCATGTATGTATCCTAGTTTATATATCCTTGTTTGTGTATAAATCTAAACCATATTGATCCTATTTCACCCCTTAGCTAAAAAGCTTCAGCTCAGATAGAACAAGTGTTGCTAAGTGTATAGAAGATGCTAAAATTGGAGTAAGGTGTTGAGGTGGCAGACAACCTTCAGTGCAGAGAATGTTACACTTATGGCATTTTGGAAAAACAAAGCAGCCTTAGAAGTCTGCATGTTTCCCTTATGGGGTTTCAGTTGTTGCTCTTGGAATAATCGTGTCCAGAGCCCTGAGTGGCCTTAATATTTTTCTAGCTAATTTTAAAAAAAAAAAAAAAAAAAGCACAAGCTTTTGCACGTGTCTAAAAATAAAGAGGAACATCAGAATAGTTTATCCTTGATGGAACTTGCTGAATCAGGTATGTTTAAATGCCATGCTTCTTATTTCTGAACTGGAGAATTGTCTTGTCTTGAACAGAACGTGAAACCACCAGAGGAAGAAAAGAAATCATTACACAATAAGCTACTATTTAAACAACACAGGTTTTTGTTTGAGTTTGTTTTTTAACAGCTTAAATTAAACTTGAAGTCCTTTGTAACCTTGGTTTTCAACTGCAAGTAACAAGATGGTAGTTGCTTTTTTTTTTTGTTAGGACAGTTAGCTGTGTGAATTCTGAAACACTTTTTAGCACTCGAGTGACACTTTTTAGCTCAGGGTACTTTGTGTAGGTGGGAGGTTGGAGTACAAGTTTCAAGACATGCATACCTGAGTTTCATAGCTGTTATAGACAGCTGCTTTGAAGATGGAAGTTTGTCTGTTCAGATTGCTTTGTTATGAAACCTATGCGGAGTGAAATCAAAGTGGGCCTGTGAATGGGAGGTACCTAGTTTTCCTATTAAAACATCAGAAACTATTCTCTACATCCTGTATTTAGCTTAAATAGGAAGGGTGGAGCAAAAAAAGACCAAAAATTATTTCTGTCCATGAACACCTATGAGTTTGTGTTCAAAACACTTCTGAATGCCTTTGCTGAGCCTGCTTGAAATGCATGTGATAAGAGGCTCCTCTGATAAGCATTGTTTTGCTTCTGAGGATAAAAACCACCACCGTGATCCTGCAGCTTTTTCTGTTCTGCCCTTGGTAGTAGAACAGTATGAATATTCAATAATCTCATTTGCCTTTTGATTGCAAACAAGGTGATTGTGTTGTACCCTTTGATCTCCCCCTTTTTGATGGGTGTGTGTGTTGTTCATGAATTAATACACGTTAAAATATTTATTTCCTCTTTGTACTCCTTACCACTGCATAGGTTTGTTGGCAGACTTGTAATCATTGAGCTCTGGAGTTTACCTCTTTGTAGGCCACTTGGCAACAAACCATGTGTCCAGGGATACCAATTAGAAGCTCTGTATCACCTAGAACACGGTGAGATGGACTTCAGCCCCTGAAGATCAATCATGAACTTTAGAGATAAAAGTACAGTCATCTGAACTTGTGAGCTAAATGCCCAGCTGGCACGCAGCCATAACAAGTGATATGGGGGGAGAGCAGCCTCAGCATTGCTGGGCAGCTATTCCTCCTGAGGGTGACACAGTACATGTAAGGCTGACTCCTCAAAAGACCCAAACTGTTGCGTTTCAGGGAAGCAGATTATTGAGCTTGTTCATCTCTTCCAGCAAAGCAGATGAAGTTGGTTTCGTTTCTACTTAATAGAATAGAACAATATTTGTCAAAAAGCCAAAGTTAATAGAGGAACAGAGAATCATATGGGTACTGCACTCCACTAAAGCATCATTAGTGGCATCTGAGTGCTAATTTTAACTCGATGATCACAAAGGTTGCGTTTCCCTATGACGTGGATGTGACCTTTCATGTCTTTGAGAACTGACCTTTTCTCTCAGATATGGTTTCTTTTTCCACTTGTGGTAGTGTGAGAGGGTCCAGAATCTGCCACTCTTGCTTTATCCACAATTAAATTACTTAGAGATTTCAAACACAAATTTGTATTGTTTTGTGGAATCATAATGAATCAAACATCAAAAATGGTTTTAGTTTGCAGGTGACTTCTTACAGATGTACCCTCACAATTTGAAGTTACACGTCCCATAAAAACACTGAGTAGAAATGACTATAGCATATGGCTAATAGTGAAGAACTGCATCTTACATTACAAAAGGCAGTCTGTGCTGTGCACCATGCTTGAGGGAGAAGTGTAGCACTTGTGTTGCTTTATACTTTGATGCGCAAACACATAAAGGATTTTCTTCCATGTATTTGCTACTTCTGTTGCTTCTTCATGACTAGTATTTACATGCTGTTCTGTGCATATTTGCTCAGCTTTTTTCTTTTTTCTGACCTTTTCAGGTTGTCCGTCAGATGATGTGGCTGATGGATCATATTTTTAAGTATACAAACTTTGGCATTGTCTCACTAATCCATGGAGACTTCTTTATAAGACAGGTAAGTGGAAACGTAGCAGTGCTTTGATCTGTCCTAGTGTTTGGGGTATTGGGGTGCTATGGGTGTTACCTCATGCAAACCCATCTAGGTTGGGTTGCACAGAGAAATAACTGCTGAAATGTATGTATTTGGGTGGAGCTTATCCAGCTTAGTATTTTTTTTACAGCTTGAGTTTTTTGTTTGGGCACAGTAGTTTGGTTGGCCTTTTTTGTTTGTTTGTTTTTTGGAGGAGCGGGGAGAGGGGTGTGTGTGTGTGTGTGTGGTTACTCTGAAGTTTAATATCTCTTGATAAAACTATCCTCTAAAAGTAGAAATGTAGTAAGCGTGCCAACCAGCACGGATCTGGTGCCAGTTACGTGACTCAAACTTCCAGCATATGCTTCTTCCCTCTCCTTATTTTCTTTTGAACTTAAACTGTCTGTGGCAGAGACAATTCACATCTTTAACTTTTCGGAGGAAGATAAGCTAATTTTCTCTGAAATAAAGAAATACTTAATACACAGCAGTAAAAAATCCACAGTGAGATAAGCCTAGAGGCAAGTCTAGAAAGCACCAAGCAAAATCAGGTAATAAAATGAAGCTTTCTAGATATAGACAATAATGTACTGGGAGAGTCCAGGAAAGAACAGGGTTGGACACCTAATAAACATAAATCCATTAATAAATATAAATCCATTCCAGTAGTTAAAATTTACAAAATACACATTTTGGGGTACACGTGGCTGTCAGTTTGTTAATTATAATTTCTGAATTTCACTATTGCTTTTCCACTTAAAAGCTAAACCATTACTGAGCTGAAAAAAGAACTCTTTTTCTGTATAGTGACTGAAGTCTGCAACTTCACGCATAAAATGATGTCATCATGTCTTTTAGACTGCTTGAAAATAGAATGTTTCTGGAGTGTTTGATTGCTTTTCCTATTGATAAAAAGCTAAAAGCTAAAATACTTAAAATGAGTAATGATCATACCTAACTTTAGAAAGGCTGTACTAATATTTGGATGAGCAAGTACTTTTTTTCTTTCTGTGAAATAATGTAGTTTGATCACAGTGCAGTGCAACCCATTGATTTAAAGAGATGTGTTAGCCTCCTTTTCATGAGCAGCAACAGCAGCTCAGGAATGTTTTTGATGTCTGCTCCAGGCTGACTGGTGCTTTCTCTTCTCCCATTCAGAAGTTTCATAGAACCGAGGCTGTCAGTAACTTGTCTTAGTGATGATGCAAAGTGCTGGGCACTCTAAAGAATGTCAGCAATCTGCTGCTTTCTTTCCTCTAAAGAAAAGGTAACTGAGCCTGTTCCCTGTGATACTGAGCAGCTAGCCATGACCTTCAAGAATGGGTCACTGAGGAGTTTCTCCTGTTGTGACACTTCTCTCTGGATAAGATGTTAAGTGCATTTGTGTTCCAGGACCCTCCAGTGATCTGTCAATTGTCATGGGTACTTGTAAAACATCACTTTCTTTCCCATCGCCTTGGTAGATTTTTCTGTATTACAGCCACATCTTAAAACTCACAGTGTTTGCTAAACTTCAGTTTATACACCTGCCATATTTGCTAAGTGTGTCTAGGCTTTGAGAAGTTGTAATACTGAACTTGCAAAAAGTTTATTGTTGGCTGCCGTTTTCTTAAGTACTGTGCTGTCCTGGAGTCCCCTGGTCTGGTGTCAAAGAGCTGCTTTAACTGAGGAACTTTTATATTGCTCTTTAATTCCATAAATATGAGCAGACAGAGCTCGTTCCTCCTTTTTCGTGAGGATAAGTTGGAAATAATTTCAATGGTGAGATACAAAAATCTGGGAGGAACTCTTATGCGGAACTTACCATTGATATAATTCTGTTTCTTGTCTTCAATCAACCTCACTCCTCCCATCTTCGTGAGGGCCCAAAGGGAAAAAAACACAGAGAAAGGTTTGTGTCAATTACCTTGAACTTTCCAAGCCCTTATAATGCTAACTGATGTACATTTCTGCCTGTAAAATTTGGTTGGCTTGCTCTTTTCTGTGTGTGAAGTTGAAAGGAGAAGAGACTGTTGTTAAAGATACTGTATGTATTTTTTGCAGTAATTAATGACAGATCTTACCGTCTTAAGTCAAGTAGTTATCCTAATACACTAAAGAGGAGAAATTAATGAGGCTTTTTTCCCCCTATCTTTGGTCCTTAGGGTTTAATTATCACCTGGCTATACCCTGTATACCAGTAATTGACAATAGCTGCTGTCTGGCTCTGGCTTCTGTCACCTACACAGGGCCTCAGGGGGAGAGGTGTGTGGAAGGTGACGGCCATGAAGTTACTCTTGGCTTGCAGAAAGTACTGGTAGTACGTGGACCTTGGGAGAATAGCTTGACCCCAGGTTGCACTTGCAGAATTCAGTTTAATGAGTTCACCAGGGAACTCTGTGAGTCTGTGCTTCTGGTACATAGAGTGCCTGGTCACTGTCTGGACATCAGTCCTGCACAGAACTCCTTAGAGACTTTCATCCTCCCTCACAGCCTTTCTGTGAAGTGGCATTTCCCAGGCTACCAGACGGGTAGTCCAAAGAAGGGCAGTGAAGCTGTGAGGGGTCAGAGCACAAGTCTTATGGAGAGTGGGTGAGGGAGCTGGGGTTGTTCAGTCTGGAGAAGAGGAGGCTCAGGGGAGACCTCGTTGCTATCTACTAGTGCCCAAAAGCAGGTGGTAGTGTGGTGGGGACAGCCTCTTCTCCTGGGTAACAGCAAAAGGATGAGAGGGAATGGCCTCAAGTTGCTCCAGGGAAGGTTGAGGTTGGGTATTAGGAAACACTGTCAGAAAGAGCAGTGAGGCAGTGGCACGGGCTGCCCAGGGAGGTGGTGCAGTCACCATCCCTGGAGGCGTTCAGGAAGCACTGAGAGATGTGGTGGATGGGCATGGACTGACAACTGGACTAGGTCGTGGTCTTTTTCAACCTTAATGATTCTGTGATTATTTTGTGTTGTTGCAGAGGCTTGTTTGTGCCTCTGAAAAGGGAGAGAAATCTTCAAAATGCAATGATTTCCTGACACATGCTGTATCTTGTAAGCACTCGTGTTGTTTTTTTTTATGTATATTTAGTCAGTGTTCTTTTCTTCCAGGGAAAAGCACACCGTGACCAGCAGCTTGCATTACTCAAGGAGCACCTAGAAAAATATTTCAGGAGCCGCAATCGGAAATGGATTGTATTATTTCCAGAGGGTGGCTTTCTTAGGAAAAGGAGGGAAACAAGCCAGGCGTTTGCCAAGAAAAATAATTTGCCATTTCTTCAGCATGTCACCCTGCCAAGATTTGGGGCAACGCAAGTGATTCTGAAAACGCTTGTAGCTCCACAAGAAAACGGAACTCCTGCAGGTGGAGATGCTGTGATAAAAGGTAAAGGTCACAGAGAAAGAAAATTGAATGTCCCAGATATTTGTCTTATTATTCAGTGTTGAATTTGTCTCTCAGATGTCAATAGACCCATAATGCACCATCATATTTATATAAATGTTTTCATTTTTCATTTTATTTTTGATGTTGAGACAAAAAGCAAGCAACTTAGCTTTCATTTGATTTAGTCTGCTCTGTGACTGCATGATGTGTGTCTCAGCACGAGCAGTGGATAGAGAAGGTATTGGAATGAACACCAGGACTGGGTGAGAAGGTGGGGATGCTCATTTCAGCAGGGTGATGGCTTATGCTGCTTTATTTTGCTATGGGGTATTTACAAGTATTTCTGGAATGTAGAATAAGCAACATTTACATCTACATTTCTGTCTTTTAAGGTTCCTGTGCATCCGGTACTGTATACTTTGTTCTTGAACTGTTGAGTTCAAGTTCTGTTATTCTCCACAGATTTTTAAGATGGCTTTTGTCTTTGTTGCTGGTGTTACGCTGTCACTGACAAGATTTGAAAGGTTGTTTTAGGGTCTTTCTTTAACTAGGAGTTATGAGGGGTCAGAACTATTCCTGCAGCACTGTTGTTGTGGGGTGCCTGGGCTGCAGGTGAGACGGTATTTGGGATGTAAGTATTGTCTGTAGTTATGGGACCTCCTGCTTTTAGTCGCTCTGTTTTTCATATGCACTTCTTGGCTCTTGGTGAAGTTGGACTTGATTTAAGCTAGTAGTGGATTTCTTTTACTTCTTACAGGAACAGGGCATCGGGGATTTCTATCGTTCTCTTATTGGTGGGTGATGCTGGTATTTCTACACCAGAATTATTATTATAATTTAGCAATTATACTCATTTAGAACCAAACACCAACCCTAATGAAGGCACAAGCAGGTTTATTTCTGCACTGAAGTTCAAATTTCAGGGTTAGCAGGAAGCTTCAAACAGAAATTACTTCCAGATTTTTAGTTTAGAAACAAATCTTGGGAAAATTCATGGGAAATGAATGAAGATGATATTCTTGCAGGAGCAGAGGGAAAATGTGAAATTAAAAGAAACTCAAGCTGTGGGATGCATTAAAAATATTTCCTACCATTCCACATTCAGAAAAGACAGCTTCAAGTAAGCCCTCATTTCTTAGAATACTGTAGGTTCTTAAAAAAAATAAAAAAAACATGCCTCAGTCTTTATTCATATAAAGCTTTTTAAGGACTTTATTTTTAAGGTTTGATCTATTCTGTTTGTTCTGCTCACAAAGGCAACAAGGTATGAAAGGTAAGAAGTTTCCCTAGTGAATTTCAGGTCATCTAGTTCTGGAAGGGACCCGAAGGTGCTGGCCGAAGTAATGGTTTTATGTTTTTGCACTCCTACTGATTGATACTGACGCCACTGAACATCAAGCAGTGCTGGTTTTCTTGGTTTTTGTTTGGTTTTCTTTGTTGTTATTGTTTCCTCGCTTGTTCTTGAGTGGCATCATTCAGAAGCATGAGAAACGAGCATCTGATAATAGCTGACCTATTTGGGTAATAAAATAAACCAGTCGTCTCAGAAATATGATGGAAAGCCCATCTACTCATCCTGCTGAAAAGACAGGTGGAAAGAGAAGCAGAGAAATGGGAGAGGAACGTTTGCTTTCTAACTGCCCCTACTTCAGAGTGAAAGAAGTGGTGGATATGAAAACGTTTAAATAAAAAACGATGAAAAAGAGAGGTGAAGATAAATGCTATATGCTAGGAAAGAGTAATATTTGACATGTGTGAAGCTGAGCTACTTTATGTTCTCTCACAAAAATGTTTCTATTACAGTAATAATTCCCTTCCAGAGAGGTAGGAGCGTTTAGCTCTTGATCTGTACAGTGTATCAAAGGCTCTTCCTCTAATACTGTGCCTTGCAAATGCTTTTACTTCACACTTGCCTTTCAGAAAATTCAGGAGCATTTGTTCATTTGAATGAAATATCATTTTATAAATTTACACAGTTATAGAAAGTCTAACAAGGTAGTGGCCATCTTTTTTCTGCTTTACTTTTCCCTTCTGTTTTTTTAACTACACGAAGAAAGCTGGTTCAGTGAAATCAAACTTGCCTGTGTCTTCTTTAATTTGCCTTCATCTAGCTGTGGCTGCCAGAACTAAATGCAGAATGTAGTTATGGCTTCACCAGTGCCGTGCCTAAGGACTGTGCGTACATCTTTTGTACTTCATTACTATACTCCTTTGCTTTGGGAAGTGACTTTTTTGACTTAGCAGCATTGTACTTGAACTTCATGGTTCAGCGAAAACATTTTTCCTCTGCACTACCTCTTGTGCTCTGAACTGTATTATTCAACAGTGTCCCTGGTGTTCCACTGTCCTGGATCACCAAGTTATCCAGCTTGCTGTATTAAGCTTTCTGCTCCATTATCATTCCCTCAATTTTTGTTACCTCCAAGCTTTAATAATGATGATTAGAGCTCACCTTCTTTTCATTAAATAGCTTTACTGTGATGCTGTTGGTTTTGTTTTTTCTTTACTTTCTTTACCAGACACTTAGGCTGTAGTTACAGCAAAGTGTTTCCTCAGTTGGAAAGAACTGGTCATCTCATGAGCTTTAGAACGAGCAAAATCATCTGGTAAAAATCAAACTGCTTTTGCTTTTTGTTGTTGTTGCTATGGGTGTAGATCCAGCTCTTAGAATGAACACTTGGCAATTCAAAGGAGTTAGGAGGAATTGCTCACAGAAGATGTGCATTACAGAGCTGATTTGTGATGAACCATGCTTTAGGGTATTTTTAATCTTGTTTTATTTCACCTGGAAGTAATTTTGTGTGTGATCAGAGAATGGTATGAGCTTGATCACAGCCATATTGAAATCTTATCTTACTGTTCTCAGATGTAGCACGGTATGTTCAGTTCTGATGGTTTTTCTCATTTTCTGCAGAGCTGGACACTGGACTTCACAATCCATTTTTCTAACTCATACTTCTTGATTCGCTGTTTTTTGAGGAATGTGACTGAGTAATGCATGGGAAGGTTTTGTTGTTTGGGTTTTTCAGTTGTGGAAAAGGGTTTTGTTCACAGGTGGCTTGTCACCAAGAGATCTTGGGATGATGAATAAGATGTTCTGCCTGAGATCTGATCTCTGAGGAAAGAGTTGATGTTGAGGCCAGTGGTCCAGCTGCTCGTTAGAGGACCAACAAGCAGAGGGCAATGGCAGGAATGTGCTGCTCAGCAGGGGAGGCAGCAGCCTCTTCTGGCTGAGCGTAAAGTGACGTAAGCTGTTTGGGAAGCCACACCTAAATAGTAGTGAATGCTAGTTAAGTATTTTCTTCAAATGGAAACTGCAGTCCCCAGGTTTACTGTTGGTGCTTTCCTATTCTGAGTGCACTCTGGCAGCGTTGGTTCACCCAGAGCTTGGCTGGAGTCAGTGTTTCCTGCTGCAGCCTCTCATAGCTCTTTCTCAGTGGTAAACACTGACGGTCTGCTGGTGGGTTTGGAGGGCCCTGCTCCTAGCCACATCCAGATTGCAGTGTTGGTTGAGGGTAACCCCAGGCTAGAAATGGAGGGGACAGTGAGGAGCATTAATGATTGGTACATGTGGTTGTTCAGTCTTGATGTGTTTCTTCTCGTAGTGCTCACAAGACAAGTACACAGCAGTGACATTAACATACGTTCCTTCTGCATGGTTCGGGTACTGCTGTACAGGACAGACCCTGCAGGATGGTTTTTAACATTTGTATGCAACTCAAAAATCATCACTGGTGGCATTTTGAGGTGATTTGAGAATTCAAAATCGTCTGCCTGTGCTGAAGGTGGCAAGCAGGCTTGGCACAAGCACTGTGTTAGAAACATCAGTCCTCAGAGAGATCAGCTTAAATTTGGCCTCTGCAGCTGTTAGTTAGCTGAAGCTTCTGGCAGTCAGACTGCTGGTCTTTCAGCAGGTACTGGAAATGAAGGATGAGGGTGTCTTTTAATGGAGGTGGGAAGTTCAAAAGGGTTTTGCTGCCAAAAACATCTGTGTCTGTATTGGCAAAGCCAAACTTGGCAAGAGGAGCTCTGGAACAGGTGTGTTTGATGCCTGCCTTTCTACAGATATCACACCTGAAAGTCACACTGTATTATAACTTGAGTGGCAGTCTGTTCTGAGCTTGTTCAGAGGTCTGGTTAGGCCTGAGAGCTGCATCCTCAGAGATGAAGAGATCCTTCTCGTTCGTGTTGCTGCAGTTGTCTTTGAGTTTTCTGGATTTGCTAGACCTTTGTGGCTTTGAAAGTACAGATGCCTCCTAGAGAGGACAGCGAGGTTTATTTCAAAATTAATTTTCTAAAAATCCTTAGTGACTTACGCTTTTTTTAGGCACTGCGAGAGGTTGGATGGATTATGTAAGGCTTATTTTAGACCAGGGTACGCTGAAATATGTCAGTGACTGTGATTTGATAGCGTGTCTTTGTAAATTGCTTGTGGAGGAGGCTGCTGTAAGACCTGCTTGCTTACCTCCAGAGACTGCCTTACATTCAGAACTTTGTTTTTCGAGCATGGGGCTCCTGGGAGACTGTCAGAAGCCCTGAAAGGGGCCAGAGGTGAGGTTGGAGCTGGTGTGAGGAATCCATGCAGCAGCTCTGCCCCATAAAAGGTAGAAGGTAAGAAATCAGCAGAGAGGAGGGCCACAGTAGTCTTCCTATAAAGAATTTTGAACCATTATCCACTGAAAGAACAGACTGAAATAGTAGCTAAATATTTAATAGACAATTTAAAAACATTTTACTGTAAATAATAAGATAATGCTCCCATATTCATCTGCCACTTTTTAATTACAATTGATGATCTTTGTTGCTTACTCAGACAATTTACTTGTCTTCATCCGTTGTCTCTTTACATCTGGGAAAATGATAAATTGAGTGGCCTTGTTCTAAAATCCATTTCCAAATGAATACTTACGTGGGTTTACTATTAATTTCACATTGACTTTTCTCTAATACATTGCTTCTTTTAAAATGAAGGACTCTGCACTTAGTGCTTTTCTTACTAGAGACATGACAACCACTCAGCCATGATCCTGGCCTGGAACCTCCTCTGGTACCTCGTGCACTCACTTTATGTGCCTGTCAGCATTTTGAAATGGTGTTTCAGCCTGACCCATGTATCTTGCACATTGTCAAATTCTGGAGCTATACACTGCATGCTGCTGTTCACCTTGAAGCTAAGTGTTGTGAAATACTGTCTAGTCTGACTCAGGGTGTGCATTTGCATTTGGAACGAAGTGCTACAGCTCTGTGGTTGATCAGACACTGTGACAACACTGCTTGCTTTTTAAAATATTTGATAGATACCTGCGATAGTGTTGCTGTACGTGTCTTCTCACACTTAATGAAGTCAAATGCAAATGAAACACAGGTAGAAACCTATGAGTCAGTCCTTGTCTGTTCAGGTATGCTGCAGTTGGTGTTAATGACTGCAGTGTGCCTCAGTCTGCGCTGCGGTTTTCTTTGTGTGTGCAGTAAAACTTGAGTGGCGACTTTGGATGAGACCAAACAGCCCCAGATCCTTTCTATGGTATCTAGGAGCATACTGCAGGAGCACCATGAACAGAGCAAACATACATTGTGCTTCTCCCATTGCACTTCTCCCTCATACTCTCCTAGTTTCTGACTCTTCCCAATGTAGGACATTTCCTGAGCTGACCCAGGTGGGCATTTCTGCCTTTTGATTTAGCTCTGCAATGGACATCTTCCATATGCCTGGTCCAGTTTGCTCCTGAACCCAGCACTTGGCAAGGGAGGTCCCCTCTGCATGAAGGGTCATTCTTCTTTACATGTCTCAGTTGCAGGCTTGAAGAGTCTTGCAGCTTGTACTGATATGTAACAGCCCTTACTCCTGCCAACAGATTACTGTTTTTAAAATAGTCAGCTTTTAAAATTCAGCCTTTTTAAAATTCTCTATGATACTGCTGGATATGATGTAAGCATATACTACTCCACTAGTCTGAGCATAACGTGGTACAAGGCGTGACTGGTTCCCACAGAATAGAGCTAAAATTGACAACAGAACTCCAAATGCTGTCTGGCAGCATGCCCCCTCCTTGGCTCACTTTCCAGATATGCTCCTCTCCCTCTTGGCAAACCTGTGGGTTGAAGATGTGCCAGATGGGTTGAAGAAAGAGCAGCGAGAGGTCATGGCCAGGCTGATGTCTGTCCTTGACTATTGCTGGTAGTAACTTACGTTACAGCTTAGATTTGACTCTCCTGAATAATTTTTATAGGAATATGTTCACCTTCTTTTGAATGTTTTGGGCAGTGCATGAGCATGCACCGGGGTCAGTCTGTCTGCCAGAGCCCTCGTGGATGGAATCTCCATTGTGAACACTGACCATCTTTTCCTATTCCTTCCTTGCTTACCTTTCATACACAAAGTGACTGTTTTTTCCTCTTTATCCTGTAACTCAAATATTCAAGTACGTTTGAGGTGGTGTTTTCTTGTTTTTTTAAATGCCTTTGAAAATTCAGCTGTGCTGTGTGACAAGAGTCACCTTTATTTATTTACCCTACCCCAGCAGTGAGGTGGGTTGCCCAAAGGGCACTGTGTGGCTATCGCAGGCTAAAACAGTTGGATTTTTATGTTGAAGTTTCTGGGGAATGGGGGAGGCACCTAAGATTTGAGCCAGTGTGCTATGTGACTGTAACAAAGAGAAGAGTTGGTGCTTTCTCTGCACTGCAATACATATGCACAACAGAAGCAACCATGAGAGTAAAATCTGAATCTTGCTGAAGTTTGTAAGAACATTTTCGTGCTCTGTAATGAAATCTAGATTTGATTCTTAGCTGTCTTATTTTGTCACTTTAAGCTACATTTGTGCCTCATACCTCATAAAGTAATCTAAAAAATGGGATAACTATCAAATTGGTGGCATATGCTTCCTGATTAATTTTAACACAGTCTTCCTTTCTACTCCTAGAGAGCAAATCCAAAGGTCTCCAGTGGGTGATAGATGCAACCATTGCATATCCCAAAGGTGAACCTATAGACATCCAAACCTGGATTCTTGGCTACCGACAACCAACAGTTACGCATGTACACTACAGGTAGGAAATAAACCTTCTGTTCTCACGTTGAATTAGAGTATTATAAAGAAACAAACAAGAAAGCCACCTCAGAAGTTAATAACAGCATATCTCAAGATCCAGGAAGTCACTAACAGTTGCAATGTCTTTTTTTCTTCTTACAAATTTAGGCAAATCGGTATAGAAAAACAACTTTCTTTTGAAAAGTTTGGTGGCTTAGGACATTGATTTTTATTTTTTTTATTTTTTATTTTTTGCTGTTCTTGGTCACAAGCAGTCTGTGCCTCACTGTCTTTCAGATCTGGTGTTTTTCTTGTCTCGTAGCCTGTCCTTTTGTTGCAGGTCTGTTTCTCTTTTATCCTACTTATGGAGCAGCAGCAGGAGTGTAGAGGACACGGTGACCAGTCTCGTTTTTTCACTTTCAGCTGATGGAAATGGCAGAGAAAGTTCACTTTAATCCTGAAGTCACTTTTGGTTGACAGCTTGAATTTTGGTAGATGAGTTGAAGCTTGCTTTTCACCAATTTCCTGTACAAATTACTTGTTTTTCAGAAGCTCATAATAAGGCTAAGCTGTAGCCTTGCTTTTCCTCAAAAGAAACTTTCCTAAACAAACAAACAAACGACCAGGCAACCACCAGATTGATTCTCCAAAGCACAAAGGTGTGAGAATTTACCCTCTTAATTGAATTTGACCCTGACAGGCTTTCCTCAGAACTGCCAGGGAAGTGCTGAAAAATGGCTTTTGCTTTCAGAAATGTAAGGATCAAGGAGAGTATTTAATTAACTTCTACCAGGTCAAACATTGCAGGAGTTTGGAGGAAATTAGGTAAGCCATCTGTGAGGGCACTGAGCACTGGAGCCAGGGTCATGAGCTGGAAGGTGCCAATCGGTAAAGAGCGGCTTGGGGTTGTAGGGCTCGTTTTGCATTAGTTTCCCCACCTCATGTGATCATAGCCCTGCTTGCACAGTGCTCCAGTGAGGGTGGTGCAGAGCCTGAAGGCAGAGCCAGCCACAGCCCTCATCCCACAGACAGAGCAGGTAGCTGCGTTCTCACTGCACGAAGGCACCACTTAATTCTGAGCCAGCTCAGCTGTCCTGGTGCCGTAATGCAGATAAGAACTGTGTCACCTTTCCTTACCATACCAGCTTCTGTACTGTGCTGCTGTTGAAACAATCTTTCAACTACTGAGGAAGTTCTTTTCCTGTGTCTACGTGAACACAGATTCATTAAAATAAGCTTAGACTCTTAGCTATAAATAAAATGGAATATATTGTGGTTGCTGAATGAGTCTTGCACAAAACGTCTGTGAAGGGCATCCAATTCTGCAGTAGATTTTAATATGCCTTTTTACGCAAGTAACTTATTTTTGGAGGTGCCTGAGATATACCAATGACCTCCATCACACTGACTTTATTTGAAGAGCCATTGAAACAGCAAGTGAAGTTTAGAAAGAGTAGGAGGATAATAAATTAATACGGGACAGATGATGAAAGGCAATTAGTACTTAAAGGTGGTGTCTATGAACTAGCCAGTTATTTTTCCATAAAGCTCCTTTGTCTCTTGCAGCTCTCTGTGTGTCAGAATGTCACAGTAATTGTAGTTGGCTTGCAATCTTCATATATTTATTGGTATGTGCAGATGTTGCTGGCGTTAATGATAGATCTGTCAGTACCAGGTGGGACTTCTGCTTTCTCTTTGTTTTGCTCTTTCCTCTGTGATGGAAAGCAAACCCCTTGCCATCTGGTTGGGTGCTGAGCAGCACTGTCACAGGTGAGAGCACGGCTGGCAGGCTGCTGCTTCGGGTGGAGGAGGCCCTTCTGAAGGGAACGTACTGTTCAGAAGCAGGACAGGCAGCAACTGTGCCCTTGTTGGATGAGGACAAGACACTTTAGGTGTAGGGAACACAAGAATGCAAACTACACAGATGAAGGTAACTGTACTTATATATCCTGTTCTTCCGTGTCCAAGGACAGGGAAGAATCTAGCGAGAGTTAAGAGCTTGAGTTTCTTTGTGCATACCACATGCTTCGTTGTGAGTTCGAGGTGCCGTAGTCAGAAGGGGTGGGCACTCACAGTGTAAGTTTCCTCTAGGAAACTAAAGCCCAAGGCAGAAGACAATTTCTGTGTGAAGTCTCTTCAGAAGTAGGTGGCATTGGCTTCCCTGTGAGCTACTCTTCTGTTGACTTTGATCCAGCTTTTCTAATCTTAGAGTAGCCAACTGCAAAATGTTGAGATGCTGGGGCTGTTCCAGGGTATGTTTTGTCCTTGAGAAGTGTGATATACAGGGTGGCGGTCCTGTGTTTCTTGTAACTGGTGAAGAAACAAATGTCGTGATAGCCTTGTCTGTGTGCCTGCATATGCCACAGAGAGAACAGTAATCTAGGCAAGAAGAAGAGCGTAGATTGTTTATCGCTGTAATGCTAACGAGATGAGGCTAATTAGCTGTTGTGTGTTTTGGAAACTGGAAGAAACATCTGCTTGGAGAGTCCTTTACAGAATTACCTCACCTGTCAGCCTTGTTGCAGCCAGCTGGGCCAGGGGTGGGGAGAACTGAGGAAATCCCTGCGGAGGGACCAGTGTGGTGCGGGATGCAAGCTTAGATGCTGTCTGGTAGGACATAGGCAGCAGGTACTGGAGGCTGCTGGGTCAGTGCTTTGGCTGTTACCTGAAGAAATTAATTTAAGCAGATGTTTATGCTGTACTGATCCTTGAAACCATTTCTTGTTTATCTCATGCTCTGAAAGAGGCTTTTTTTCTGCTCTCGTTATGTGCCTGGTTGGCTCTGTGATTACTGGATTTCCTTAAGGCAGGGAAGCTTTTTTGGTACTAATGTCATTTACTGAAGCTCAGAGAGAAATGGTAAAATGAATGTTTTTCCCTGTTCAATCTGAGAAGTATTGTGAAAACTTTATGAAATAAAAGTGTGGCTGAGCTGAGGGGAGGATCTCTAGGCTCACAGCATGAGGTACAACTGCAGCTACTTTTTTCTGCTCATATTTAATGGATGAAGGAGTGAGAGACACAGGAGTGTCTCTGAACACTGGAGCCCAGCAGATCTGCAGCTAGTGGCTGTTGATTAACATGCTGCAGTCAGCAACATATCTGTCCTTTGGTTTTTGATCATCTGTATGGAGTTTTGTAATGTTAGGTCTTCTGCTCATTTTAAATCACGGTCCTAAAGGAGCTGTCTGAAGAGCAGGGAACATGGCAGTGTGTTCAGTTTCCAGAGTTTGAGGATTTAGAGATTTAATCTCTAATTAAGCTCAATCATTAATAAGAATGCTCTGCTTGTAAAAATAAATAAGTAAATAAACCTGAGTAATCTGAAACTATGTTTGAAAATACTTCCAATTACACTAAGAGTCATCTTTGATAAATTATAACAGTTAGCATAGCATTATTGGAAAACTAGCTGTTTTCTATGCTGCATTAATATTCATTCAACATGGATAAAACTGGGACTGCTTCTTAAAAGTGTGAGCGTATATTCAGAGGTGGAAGTATTCTGACACTGTGTGGGCTCATACAGGAGCGTGGATGGGTTCCAGCAGCAGGCCACTACACTGGCTCCATTAGCCTCCTGTCATTTACACTGCTTGGCTACTCCATGGAAGTGCCAGCTAATAAATAGTTTCTAACGAGCGTTTTGTTAGCTGTTGTGATAATGTTTTCAGACCAGTGAGGGTATTTTTGGAAGTATGTCTGGCTTAATTAGGTTATTGAGTTGGAAAATGCTTGTAAGGCCAGGTAATCCTAGAACTTCTGTCCTGAGCCCACACGCACGTTCTGTTAGTTCTTAACCGTCTTCAAACATGCGTAAGCAAGCATCTGTCCTTCAAAAATACACCATGAAATGCAATCTTCAGTTGCTGAGGCCTTTTATCTCTTCACACCAGATAGGAAGAAGAGAGTAAAAATAGAGCCTGGCAGTACAGTAGTGCTTGGGGACAGGGAGGCTGTCTTAATGTTAAGCCTTTAACAAAGATAGCCCCTTCTCCATGGGGATGTTTTTCTCTTGACTTCACGTGCTTTAATTTTGAAGTGCTCTGTAATATCTGAGCTTCAAGGTAAGTTGAATTTTACCTGTCTTTCATTTTCTTCATGTACACACTTGAGCTATTTACTGGACCACCGACTCTCCCAGTCCTTCTTGAGCCAAAGGCTTTTGGCATAGAGAACTCTGTGGTTTGAGAACGGCGTAGGCAGAATTGCAGCAAAGGCCACAGAACCATCTGAGTTAACTCTGATGCCATAGTGGGTAAATAAGTGTTCGTTTCCTTATGTTGAAGTTTTCTTTGTAGGTCAGAGCATCATCATTTTTTACTCACTGATGAGACCGATGTTTTGCTGCCTGTCTCCTCCATTGCAGCATTTTCATGAAAAAATGTTCATGAAAGGAGGAGGTACAGATGACTTAGCAACGAGTCAAGCAGGGATCTTGAAAACTGTGAAAACAAGAAAAGCGTTCTTCAGAAACGTCCATTATTTCTATGTCTGCTGTTCCCTTATCTGTCCAGACACTTCCCATGTGATTGAGTTGTTATCACAAATCCTTTTCAGTATACAAGACCATGCTTTAAAAAAGAAAGAAACTTCCACTAATGGAAGTAAAACATACCACAGGACAGGCTAACTGGGAGTTCTCTCGGGAAGAGAAAGCTCATGGAAAGGTCTTATGTCTCTCAGCCTGGTTTTTTTTCAGGCCAGCCTGATGCACACGTTTCTTCTCCAGTGGCCTCCCAGAGGAACACAGCAGATACAAAGCATCTTCTGTATGTACCAAAGGGCAGGTTGAGTCCACTGAGGAGGTTTCACAGTTGTAAGACTTGAAATTGTATTTTGAGAAAAAATAGCTGAGGTGCAATGGGTTGCTGGGAGTTCTTTTGTGTGCATCTTAGTGAATTGTGTCCTGGACATCGAATGTTCCTAAATAGACTTAGCATACAATAGCTTCTATCGAATGCTGCACTGTAGTTTTTTGATACAAGCTTAAAGTACAGACGTCTCCTGTGAGCATCTGGCTGGTTGCCTGAACCATTCCTTTTTTTCATCCAGAAAAATGATGTGGTCTGTGAAAAAACAGGAGAATGAATTGTGTTTTTCTTCTTTGGTAGGATTTTTCCTATTAAAGATGTACCTGCAGAGCCTGAAGCGCTCTCACAGTGGCTGTATCAACGATTCATTGAAAAGGAGGATCTCTTGACCCACTTCTATGAAACAGGTAGGAAAGCATCTAGCTAAGAGAATTACGCTTTGGTTATGTCTTTTCTTACAAGGATCTCAAGATGGCTTAGGAATGTTAAAGAAATTACTCTAAGAAATATTTGGGAAACATTTGCCTGGCTGAGATGAGAATCAGGTGACATTTGGAAACTGAGATGTGAAAAGTAGAACTAAGGAAATCCCTTTCTTTCCCCAGCTCAGCTGTGAAACTTCTACCAGAGGCTTTCATTAAGGGGAATGTTTTAGCAAGATTCAGAGAGGCAATGAACACTCACGTGCGCAGTAAGAGAATTCAGAGTTTATGTTTTGAAGGGAGTAGGCATGGTTTAAATAATGAGCAAATTCTTGACTAGAAAGGATTAAATAAGACTCTTATATGAGGCAAGTTTTACTTGGCAAACGTCAGAGCCTGCTATATGCATTGCATTGAAATGCATGTATTAGACAAATAACTTCATGAATCTGCTTAAAGAGGCAGTCAGCAGGAGGCCAGAAGTCCTTGTTGTTGAGACATTATTTCACAAATACCACTAATATAAAATGGTTGTACCAAAAAACCTAACTAGGCCAGAATTTCAAGAAGAGTAATGAATATAATTGGATGTATTCCTTGGAATGTGCTTCAAAATAGGGTAATTGGCTATAATTCAGCAGTGTAATAAGCAGGAATTAAGACATCATAAATGTAAGTGGTATGGCATATGACAATTCATGCCTAATAAGGTTTTAACTTAAAAGGTACTACCACTTATTCCAGTTGAGAACTTGGTTGCTTTCTCTTTTGCTGCCATGGTACTGAAAAGGAGCTGCTGTTGTTTGCAGAAAACTCCAGGGAGACCCAATGAACAGCTCCCCAGGGGTTTGCTTTTTACTGACACATTATCTGAAGTCAGAGCTTTTTGTTTATTTATTTATTTTTAAATTTATGGCTGTTGCAGCAGCTTGATACAGTGCTCAAGGCCTCTTTTGGGTTCATAGGGCTCACATCAGGTAGTAACTTTCTGTATGAAATTAAGATAGTTTTATTTAGTGAACTGTTAGTTTTAAGCTGGAGTAGTGTTTAATTCTACTTGAAAAGTCAAAAGCTTGTCAGTGCTATTGTCACCAGTATCTTTTGTACTGTACGTTCTCTTGAAGTATTTTTATCGGGAAGAAGAAAAATCTAAGCTTAAAACAGTTTTTTTTAGTATTCCTAAGTATTAAGGACTTACGTAGATCTAGGGAAAATCTGTAACTTGATAACTTAAAACAGAAGAAGTCCTTAAAAGTTAGAATATCAAACTATCATTTTTGTTTGTGTAGTACATTTTACACCTTTCATTTATAAAATTAAAGCTGTTTACAGATTCCTAGCAGCTGATGGAAAGCTTGTATTGGCAAGTGCATGATCGCTCTGAAGTCTTGAGCGAGATAACCTTGAACACTGCAGTAACGCAAATGGGATCACATTTAGCACTTGGAGACTAATAAAACAAATAAAAATCCAACACTATAAATTTGGAGCTTATCAATTGGAAATGAGTAGTTGTGAAGACATCACGCTCCTCATTCATGCTCTGATTTTAAGCCAACTGGTGTGGTGCAACTAAAAAAAGTAAGCAATGTCATCCTATAGGGCAATGGGAAAGTATTCTCAGTAGTGCTGCAAAAATACTTTTTCCCTTGTACTAAATCTGAAACCTCATCTGGAAATTCTGCATACAGATCTGTCATTCCAGCTCAAGAAATATAATTGGACCTGGGAAGAGGGGCAGGTAATAGGTGTGAAGATGATGGAGGGGAAGGAGGAGTTGTTCCTGTGAAAGACAACTAAAAGTGCTTGGCTTGGCATAGCTTGGCTTGTCTAGCAGCATGAAGGATTGCTTTCTCTGTCATGATATGAGTTGGCTTGGCAGAGGAGGAAGGGGAAGAGGCTGTTATTATCAGTTCTTTGGGATAATAAGAGTATTTTGAACCAGTGGTCAGTGTTGGTACAGAAAGACAGATAGGCTATGGAGGAACAAATGCAGCACAGTGGACAAGCAGGAGGTGAGCAGTGCGACTTACTGGTGAGTAAAGGGAGTGACAGATCTGCTCACATGTTAAAATATGCCTCAGTGATAGAATGAGGGACTTATCAAGGCTTTTAATTGAAGAGCATTCATACAGAAAGAAAAGCTTTGTCTTAAGTGCTTAATTGCAATTCCACCAGTAATTGCAGATGTGAAGCACAGAGATGAGCTGCTGACAGCATCTAATTGCCCAAATTGTGTGGATTCTGAGATTCAAAACTGACGCTGCTACATCCTCACTCTTTGAATTGTTCACCTTTTGTTCTTCTAGGAATAGTTGTGACTGTGACGTTGTAGCAAGAACGCCTTCATCTGATGTAGTTAGTTTTTCTATCTACTCTTTAGAATTAAAAAAGAAAAAAGTGGATCGTTTTGCCTAGGCTTTGTATATCTTGCTAAAGTATATAACAACTTATGGAATATTCTGAAATAAATATACACAAACACTTTGTTAGTGATCATGAAATTCCAAAGTATTCAGTCAAAATTTACTGTTTTAAGTCAAAAATAGTCAGTGTGGGGGAGATCTGATTTATTTTTTTAATCGTTGACTATATCTCCTGCCAATGCTTCTCAACTCAAATAGGCATTTCAGAAATTAATTCTAGAAAACAGAGTAGCAAATCAGAGTGCTTGCTTACACTTTACAACCGATTAGCTAATGAATGTTCAAACAATATGTACAAATAAGTGCAAGAAAAATAATATGGGGGTGTGTGTGCATGCGTTTAGATGTTTGTAGTCAAGAGAAAACTTGAAAGCATGTGCATACTTCACAGTATATGAAATTATTACCAGACAGTTGTAAAGCTTTACAGAGAACATGGTCAATTTGATCCATTTGATGACATGATACAGACTTAACCAAGTAATTGTGCACACTGTGCTGGGGCAGGCAGTGACAGTGCAGAGTAATGCACTCAGCTTGTATTCCTGCTGCTGATGCATTAAGTGTGTTTGTTTTGTTTGTTTGTTCCATTTTCAGGAGCTTTTCCTCCACTGCAGGGTCAAACAAAAGCTGTTTCTCGGGAGATGACCCTCAGCAACCTGTGGCTGGTTGGCATACAATCATTTGCATTTTTGTCAGGCGGTATGTGGTACTGCATCTTACAGTATTTTTATCGTTGCCTATTTTAAAAGTGGAATGGGACCTGAGGACACAATGGGAATTGAGGCTCTTGCAAGTGAGTACCATGCTATATGTGCAAATGTGAGTATACAGGAGTAAAGGAGAATACTGGATGGACTCTTACCTCTCTTTGGGGAAATTTTAAACTCCACTGAAAGTGAAGATCAGTAACATAGTGACCTGATGATGTATTATTTTAAGAATTGTCTGTATTTTTAAAAAGTGTATACTCTCACCCACACTTAAGCAAATTCAGCATTTGGACAAAAGGTGCAATCATACAACCACCGTAGAAGAATGTCTGCAACAAGAAAACTGTCACCATAAGTATTTCTCGGCGTTGTAGTTAGAGCTCAGAAAATTCAGTAACTTGTCTCTTCAGTAGTCTGTGCAGCATTGGTGTGGTAGAGATTCCTCATCTGCACAAATGTGTGCTTTATTGCAGCTCATTGTGCTGGAGCCAGAGATACCTGCAGAGCTGGTTGTAGCATCTCTGCCACTGCCCAGTCAGCAGGAGTTGTCTCAAACACATTGATCTCAAACCGTGACCCCAGCAGGGCCCTGTTCAGGTGTGTTTTGTGAGGAATCAGTCCTTAAAAAAGCATTGCAGCATCATAGTGTGATTAGAAGTTATCTCCGTTTGATGAACCAGCCCATCCCTGCTGTGGTCTTACCATCAGCTAACTGAATTCTGTGTGCTACTCGTAGCTCATCTTATGAGGAAACCTGGACAATATTAGTCACTGGATCTGTTTCTCCCTTTGTTCAGAATACATCTAGTTGATCATTGTCACTTTTCTAAACGCACTTTTAAAGGTGAAAATACAGTGAAGGAGAGATCTAGGGAGTAGGGCAAAGCTTTATCTGCCATGCATTGACCAATTGCCAGAGCAATTCCAGCTGTTTCTGAAGGCCTGCTGGTGCTGCTGGTGATTTTTAGCCACCTTTGTACTTTGTATACTGCTGTCCAACCAAGGTGACCTTTGAGTGGTTTATAGAGGCCTTTTTCTCCCCTGCTAGTTGCAACAGCACTAAATGTACTTGTGGGAGAGTTTAAATGATTCAATGCCAACCATCTTAATGTTTTGCTAAGATATAACAGAGGAAAACTAGTTTCTTAGAAAAATATATATTAAAAAAAAAATAGGTGTAATTGCTACCATGAATCTGTATGAGGATATCACTACAAAAGGAAAGAAAAAGGTATGGTAAATCATTTGAATGACTATATGGAGGGCAGCATTAATTAGCTCACCAGTGTGGGAAAAATCGTAATGAAAGAATGAGTTCATTTTAAAGGCAATCTGGAACAGAAGTTCAGCTCCATTTTCAGGTGTAAGATACTTTCAGAAGGGCATCTGTGGTGTATGTCCTGACCCTGGCTGGTCTAGTTGGCATTGTCTTTGTCTGATTATACACAGATTTGAGAGAGCTGTTCCTAAAATAAAATTAATCTCTCTAAATACGAGCAGGATAGCCAGAACTTGAGATGTGGCATGCTGCCTTTTGAACATTGATTTTACTGAGAACAAAGTAAGCCCTCAGTGGTTTCGTTGGTGATGTGGATCCCTCTTGTCCTGGTACTATGGGTGGTGTTCAGAAAGAAAGTCAGTGGTTCCTTTGCAGGAGCAGGATGAGCATACTAAAATATGAGGCAATGCTGATTTCTCTAACGTTAATTGAAAAGCCCTTTGTCAAATTTGTCACTTCTCTCTCCCTCTAAAATCAGACCTATCCTAAAGTAGCTCTGTGGGGATGGATCTGCAGCCATAGACAGTGGCAGGTTCTCCTGAACTGTGAGTCCCCTCCTAGATTTACATGTACCACTGCAGTAGGAAGGCAAAGGACACCATTTGTCTAGGTAGAGCCTTAATATTTTATTTAAGATGCTGTTTCTAAATCCTACCTGTCTTACGCCTAGCCCCATACTTGAATGCTTGTGTAACATAAATCCACCTCAGAAGAGGTATGCTCTGAAAAGGGAGCGTAACTTCTTTCCTGTTGCTCTTGCTAAATCACAGCTGATGGAATGAATGTATTTAATCTGCCTTTTCCTAGGCAGGTGCTGGGGCAGCCCATTGCCATCAGGTGTGAGTGGCTAGGCTGCAGCACCTGGGCACAAATGGGCTCTCAAAACTGCAAAATGCAGGTGGTGAGCTATTTGTTGCTGTCCTCCATGGAGTGGGCCAATCAGAGCTACAGAGATGCCCTTATTTTACAGCTGTTCTACTGTGAGCTAGGACAGACTGGAGTGATAGAAGAAGGGAAGTTTCTGTAAGCAGATTGCACAGCAGTAACTTGCATCAGGACACTGTTCATAATAGACCCAGTAAACTCCATGTAAGAGCATACTTTTTTTTTTCTTTTTTCCCAATGCAGCATTTTTTCCAGTGAATTACAGTCAGTAGTGACTGTTCACATGCTGCCTGCAGAACCTAGGAATGCACAGTAATGTTTCAGATAATCCTTTGGTTTATCTGGTCCTGTGCATTTTCAGTTAGTTCCTTTATAGTTCTCACTATTGCAAGAGATCTGTTTGCAAGCACTGATTGTTATTTTGGTAGGTTGAGTAAATAGTATTAAGGTCCTTTCCTGCCTGCACTGGAACATGTGAAGAGAGCGTGGTGCTGTCTCTCGCTCCGGCTGAGCTGATGTAGGTACAAGTACCCAAGTACCCTCCCAGCATGAAATTGAATGCTGCTTCATGACAGAGTAAGTTTTCCTGTTAAGGGAAAAACACTGTGGGAAATCCTATGCTAAAAAATACCATGCTGGTGAAGGCTGGAGCTTGGCAGGCAAGCTTGTAAAACAGATCCCTGTGGGTTCCAGCTGGGTCATGCCTTCTGGCATTGGCTGGGGTGAGCGCTGTGCTGCAGCAGCCAAAGGTTCCTTCTTCTAAAGAGTTTGACCTGCATTTGATGAAAATGTTTATGAACCGTGCAGTTGTTCACAAAATGGTTAATTGCTGTGATTTTAAGTATGTGTCAGGAGAAATAATATGAAAGAATGTATACAGTGACAATAGGATGAAAAAAATAAATTGAAAGCTGTTGCACGCAAGCGAGAACACAGCGGTTCAAGTTCGTTGTGAATAAAGATGTTTCTCTGTCAGGGTTGCACTCAACATTTGTAAGTTTCTCTGTTTAGTTGTTCATAAACAAGTTTCACTGGAAACAGTGCAAGTCCCAATGGTTTAGCATTACTGTTCTTACTGAATTTCATCCTAAGGAGAATATCTGCCCCTCCAAAATGAGCAGCACTTCTATTTTAGTGCCCTTTGCATGTACCTTCCTTACAGATTCTCTTACATTGTATGTATGGTTCTGTTACCACATACTTCAACAGTGATGATCTTGCAGGAGGGATTTTCATTTGTTCTCATCAGATTTTGAAAAGATTGCAGTTAACCTCATTCCCTTGAAAATTAAGAGCTTCCTTCTCCCCGTTTCACCCTGACCCTCTAAACAGGATGCATCCTGCTGCATTGAAGTGACTGTGGCGGTACTGCTCGTTTCTCATCTTCTTGTAAATGATGTAGTTGTTTTGGGTGTTTTGCCATAAAGTGCTGTTAACTTTGTCAACTTTGTATATGTGAACGCAGATACACCGATCACTGTGTGACAGATTCAGCTGCTCGCTTTGCCTTGACATACAGTGTTGCAACCAAAGGTACTTAGAAGTGGGAGGGGGCATGTTCTGAGACAGCAGGCTGGAGGCTGTGTGCTGGTCTGATGCAATCACACAACGTAATGATGCATCCGGATACTGTACTGTATGGAAATACTGGAGCCATATGAAATAAAGGGTTATTTTGCAAAGTTACATACCTGATAGCTTTTACACTTTTTTTTTTTTTTGAAGAACAATTGGAAGAGTAAAACTGAAAACTGTTGTCTGATTTTAAAAGTCTGCATACGTTATGAACACTTTTGAGCAATTTCACTTTTTCTGTGCAAAAGCTGTGGCCTCCCTGCCTGGGATGCAGAAGGTATTTAAAAGGACTCTGTGTATTTTGAAGTTAAATCTTTGATTTAAGCACTGAATACTGAAGTTTCATTATACACTGAACAACTGTCCTCTTACAGTGAGTTAGTTCTTCTAAAGTTTCTCTACAATGGTGTTCATTTTGTATGATAAAAGTTAGTTTTCTCAATAGCATTTATGTTAGTGTCCAATTTTCTCCTTCCCCCACGTTAGCCACACCGTGCTCTGTGTGACAAATGGATGCAGTTACTCTGTGATTGTGCAGAGGGCTGTTGTGGTTGGATTTGTTGTACTGGAATTATTTCATTGGATTTTTATCAGGTATTTCCAGCAGCCAAGATGTCTTTCAGAACTGCAGGCAGATACCAGAAGAAGCATTTCCTTACAGCGACTATTAGGTGTCTTTTTCCATTTTTTTTCTTTTTGTGTGTGTATGAAAATAAAGCTGCATTTTTTTTTTTTCTGAGGTTATATAATGTGCTTCTAATCCTTGATGGCACAGATGATTTTGTTTGAAGGCTGTATTTATTGTGCTTGTATCTAATAGATGCACAGTCTCTATTGTGCTTGCCATGAAGACTAGAAATATTGGGGAAAATAACAGTTCACCACGCAGCTGAGTGTCAAGGAACAGCATTGGTTATGGAGCTCTGGGGAAGGACAAAGAGAGGAACTTCTCTGTGCCAGCAGTGGTGTAAGGGGAGGAGTGGAGCAGCAGGCTGGGGGAAGCAATTCCTGCAGCCTTCCTCTGCTCAAGCACCTACTGGAAACTGTGGGTGCTCTGCCTGCAGTCCTTGTGCAGGGTGCTGTGTAGCAATGATTCCCCTCAAAGTTCCTAAGAGTTCAGGGGACAGTGGGAGCAGAACCCGGGTCCTCACTGACCCCAAGCTGCTGCCACCTGAGTGAGATGCGTGTCCAACCTTTTTGTGTTTGGCAGATACACCTATTATCTAACAGCAGTCTGGTTTTAAGCAGCTCCATCCAGGTGAAGCAGTGTGGAGTGGAACAGCCCCGTCCGTCCTGCGGCCCTGACACAGCACTCAGCTGCCATGCATTACCTGCTGGTGTGCAGTGCTGCCATGCAACCCAGCAAGGAGCTCCTCAGAACACAGGAGGACATCTTGCCAGCAGCGATGGCTGTAGCTCCGTCTACCTCTATGTTTCCTTCCAGACTTTGTCCTTTTTGTTGTATTTTCCGGTGAGGGGTGGGGGATGTGGGGAGGAAAAATCTGACATCCAAATGAAGACACAGGTGGGAGAGCCACTGCTTAGTGGCTGTGTCATCGTTCTGAGAAGCCATGGTTGTAAATTCATTCCTGCCTCATATGAAATGTTTGTTTAAAAAAAAATTGAAAAAAAAATCTTTCCTGCTGGGAAGAAAAATGTATTTTTAAAAATGAAAAAGTCCTTTTGGCTATGGGAATGTCAGCAGTGTAAGATTGACCATATCATGACGTGCTGATCAGATATAATAAATTTTTATCTCTCAGGATTCCATCGTGTATTCTTTTCTGGTGGCTGCCACGTGGCTTTTGGTTGGTTGGTTTTGAAAGGATTCTCAGCATTTTTAAGTATTACTAATTTCAGCTGAAGCAGCAAATAAAGGTGCGTGGATGTCATGTCATCTATGTGTACTGCTGTGTGGAGAGAAACATCCCTCACTGATTTTAAAATGAGATAACCACAAAATGTATTCAAAGGCTTTGTTAGCTTGGCACAGAGAACTGATGTAATTAGTTCCAGTGCCAGGTGCTTCTCCTTCCCTTCCTTCTCTGAGACCTGCTGTCAGATAGCACGTGTTGTCCCTTTGGCATGAAGGGCAAATGCCAGACTTGAGCTGATTTACCAGCAGCTGCCTGCTTACAGATAGGGCAGAGTAATGGTCAGAGCTGGGAGTGTGCTGGTGGACAAATATGGGTGTCTGAGGTGGTGGGGTGTGTTACATGTGTAATTGACTTCTTTTTAACTGAGATCACTGTATCCCCTTTTTATGGAAGAAAAAAGGTTTTTGTTAGTATCTTTATATAGGTAGAATCCACTGGTACTTAATTTTTCATAATATCCTTAGATTCTCTAAGGAAAAGAGCTCTAGTTTGGCTGTCCTGGTGCTGGTCTGTTTCTGTACTGAGTCAGCTGGTTGGTTTGGTTAAGACTTTTCAGTGAGATTTCCGAAAGTGATCCATTGGGAACTTGAGAGCAGCTTGTGCTGACATCTAATATGGCTGAATAAAGGCTGTGAAGTTTTAATAGTAACTTTAAAAGTAGAATTAATTGTTAACGTTACTGCAGGGGTATTAAAAGTTGACACAAATAGAATAATTCATGGGTATTAAAGATGGGAAGGAGCTCATTGAGTTATGATGAACAGATCTTAAAACTTGCCTTGGGAAACTGGGAACATTAAAAAAAAAAAAAGTGCATGTTGTGACAGTGTTAATTAAAATAAATCTCTGTCCATGTGGTGAGTGAATAACAATCCAACCTCAGTAATGCTGCTCAGCATTGCTTTGGGAAAATGCAACAATGCTTTGCTAAAATTGTAATACTAAATTTGATGAGATGACAAATTCTGCTTATTATTGTGTGACAGAATGTAGTTAAGATCTTGTAATCTCACTTGAAATCTGAAGGAGAACATCTGTAAAAGTTCTGGCAAATAAATGTTTTCAATTCTGCTTGAAATGGGAAGAACATTTCCCATTGAGAAACTGGGAGACTGATTCCTTTGACTCTTGAAGTCATAGCTGGTGTATTTTGTTTCTCCAGCCCCTGCCATACATTAATACTAATGCAGTACGGTGCGTGTTTTACGTTCACGTTATACTTGTTACTTAAACTTGAGAAAAGCTGTGTCTGGTAGGCAACTCAGTATATCTGAAGTCAGCAGAATACCCCACAAGGGAGGACAGGCTCTGAAGGTTGCCTGTAACAGCTCTTACTATTACCACTTACTATGCACCATGTGCACTTATGTGTACGAATTCAGTTGTCCTGAGAAAAGAGCTCCAGACAGAGTCCATTTATTCTACAAAGATAATCTGGGAAGAAAAAAAAAGCTGTCTTAAGGGAAAAAAATGAAGTCTAGTCCGTTTATTTTATCCTAAAGTAAGTAAAATACTACGTACAAGCCCTCTGCAGGTAGTTTCCATCATGGACTATAATCCTCAAGGAAGGATGAAAGATGCAGCAGCTCTGTGCAGAAGAAGCTGTCCTAAGGGGTGTATATTTGGTCATTTGCTCTTGAAGTTAAAACTGTCTTAAATACTAACAATATGATGAATACTAATACTATCTTATATAACTACCTTAAATACTTTGCTGTGGAGCTGAATTAGAAGTAGGTACTGTTTAGCCAAATTACTGAGGGAGGCTGTGACCTACATGTAGGTAACTAAACTAGATGTTATCCTGGTTGGTTTTTGGTTTGAAAGTCTACCAAACTTACTGTTTTTCTATTAACTATATGGCCAGTTTTTTATTCATTTAACTTCTCAACACAGTGTTTCTGCCCTGGACTTAACTAAGACCCTGAGCTGCAAAAGACAGCGACAAAATAAAATACTGATTTTTTCAGACTATTCAATAACTTTCACATCTGGGATAACTATTGAAACACCTGTCTTCAATATGTAAATACAGAGTCAGGCCCGATATGTCCAAGGCGGTATCCTCGGTATCTCACCAAGAATTCTAATTGCTCTTATTTCACTCTGGTTGTGCCTTTCCTCTTGTGTCAGTGAGTAGTTCAAAAAGGAATAAAATCCCCAATTTGTTTTTTTCTGCCTGTCTTCCCTATCTTTATATATCTCTGTCAAGTCTGCAATGACTGAGGGCCCCTCTGAGCTATTTACATTTCTGTTCTCATTCCTGTAGGTTCACCACCTGCACAGTACTTCTGCTTTTTATTACAACATTCAGAGAATTGATTGGCCTGTCAGCATAATTTATTTAAATATTCATTTAAATACAGCTTGACGGTGAGTTTAGATTTAATAATGGATTTACCATTAGCCATCTCCTGGCTCCAGTGAAACTTCTATAAATCAAGCAGTAAATGTCAGCACCTACAGCAAAAAAATCTACTGCCAATAGTAGTTATCCCCCAAATTAAAATACTGTCTTCCTTAAGCATCTATGAAATTTGGTCTGTGTTTTTAACTTGTGGCCCTTCAATTGGCCATATGAAAATAAATCCAAAGATACTCAGCCAAGCCAAAGGGTGAAGATGTGGAAAAAAATACCTATTACTTTGCAAAAAGTTCTGACACTTACTTTCTGTTGTGCCCAGCTCTCTCTCCAGCACTCTGTTGTGTAAGGAGGTGTGAAATATGCTGCATCAGGCAGCACAGCAGACCTGTGCACAGTAAGGATACATATCACAAGGTCAGAAGTGCCAGTTGCACTGATTAATGCAATCCTGACTAAGAACTGTTACATGACTTTATGTTTAATGAGTACAAGGATTATGGGAATTTAGATGGAACAATTACCTATTTTTATCTTGTATGTTGTAAGCTCAAAAGATGACTCAGAAATAAGCTGTATAGTAAGAAAGGCGAGAGCTGCAGCTAAATGAACAGAGCTGCAGGAATAAGAGACTCCTTGCCTTGCAGTCCTGGATGAGTACTACAAAGTGTTGAGGTTACAGCAGTAACCCTTACTTGATTTTAGAAGCATGTGTACATACTAGGTAATGTATACTGTGGCACTTACTTCTTTACTTACTTCAGCAAATCAGGAGGAAAACAAAATAGATTTTGCAAACAGTTATACTTGTTTCTTCCCACATCATAAAATAGGAGGCATTACTTTCGGAGCAGCTCTTCCAATTACTGTTTGTGGCACTAAGTCGAACGCTCCCATCACCACTAACACCAGTGCAATTGTGCCAGTATCGGCAGAAGGAAAGTGCAGCAGAGGAAAAACAGCAGACCACAGGAGAAGAGCCTGGTGAGCTCACCACTGAAGGCTGAGGGCCGGGACAAGTGACTGCTTTAAGTGGGCTCATGGCCTTCTGAGAAGCAAATTAAACGCTGTGCCCTGCCTTCTTGAACTGTTCCTTGTCAGGGGACCCATAGTGTTTCTATTACAATGGGTCTCTTGCTGCCTTTTACCCTTTTCTGACAGAAGCACCTTCCTTCAAGCTTGTTCTTTCCACAAATCTGAAGAAAAATAATTACTTGAGTGAAGTAGCTGGTGTAAAAGATAGGAAGCAGCTTTGTGGAAATAATTATGTATAAGCTCACAGAAGTTTAGTTTAACTGGCTCAAGCATATGTAACCACTCTCCTTTCACTCTGAAATCTTGACTTGAGTGGGCACTACACTACAGAACTGCACATGGAACAATTTCTCACTCTTCTCTCCTGCATTTATCACTGCAGAAGTAACGCTGTAAGTTAAGAGTTGTCATAATGCTGTAATAGCCTGCTCCAACAAATTATATAAAAAACAATCTAATGTGAAATCTAATCTGTAAACAGATTAGTGTAAGAGAATCAGAGATGTTCTCATTCTTCCTTTTAGGGGGAAAGAGAAGAAATGTCCTAAGAACATTAGGCCACCTCTCCTTGAACCCATTTTCATATCTCTGATGCAGTTTGTAAAGAGGAACATTGATCCCCACAACTGTATGCCTCTCATCCTTGTTGACTAATCCACACCACTACAGTGTGGATGAAGCATCATTATGTAATGGTGCTTGTAGCAGGCATTGAACCCCTCATGACATAACAGTTCCTGTATTAAAGACAGAAGCAGCTTTATCCTAAGCATTATTGCTAATGTGAATAGACCAGATGCACTGCAGCTACGTGAAATGTTAAGACACTGTGCTATTAACAATTTTCAGTTAAAAAAACAAGTATATCTTATTTAATTTCCTTATAGAGAAAAAAGTAGATCTTTGGGTTCTGAAGATTTTGAAGTTTAATATTTGTAATGCTGTAAAGTCTAAACTAGATAACTGTAAGAGGTACGCTCAGCATCTTAATTTGACCTTGACTACTCAGACCTCAATTACTCAACCTTTCCAGTTATTATAAAAGAGGTCAGGTCCTCTGATGTCTACTCATTAAAGTTATAAATGAAAATGTTCCAAATTTATCTGAAATTTGAAAATGTATTTAGTGTACCTGCAGAGAGAGAGAAAAAAGATATGAAGGGAGATAGGAGTGGAGAAAATGAAGGGCTGATTTCATCACAATACTACTGATCTCAACACTCAAATCTATAAACTATTCAAAGTGACACATGAAGCCTTGTGGTCAGACCACCAGCCTGACAGTGGAAGTGTCTCGAAGCCATGCCCTGGCCTACTGCCTCACTGTGCCTCCCTGTACTTTCATTTTCTGCACTGAGTAATAGTGACAAAACCCCTACGCCTGCTCAAACCAAGCCATCATTTCCTCCCAGTACAGCATACTGAGCGAGCTTGTGAAGGGATTAACACCCAGTTTCTATCATTCTGTATAAAGTGAAGCTACAGAGGTCAGCCAACAGGCTTGTGTTTCTCACGGGATGTGCCCAATGCTACTTTCACCTCAGGAACGCAGGACAAAAGCTCACAACAAAATGGCTTTAGATTATACTCTTCCTCCTGCATTTCTGAGTTAAGTTACTGGTCACATCCAGCTGGACATGCTAACCCATCACTTAACCTACATGAACGTATGTATGTTGACTGATGTGCATTGAGACAGCTAACTTCTTTACTGTTTCGGCACGGTCATGATAACACTGCTCTCTTTTGGCCTACACAGATCTGCTGACTGTCTTGGGTCTTGCTGCTACCTTAGGTAAAAGCATAATCTTGCTATTAAAATTCTGTTAATAGCACTGGAGAACAAAACTGAACATACCTGTGATCTCCATGTCGACACTAACCCTGTAAGCACAAGTGCATGATGTTATCATTCTCATAATCACTGAGATCCATTCAAATAGCTTCATTTTGACTGTCTGCTGTTAACCGAACAACAGGATTTTTCTCATACCTTCAGTTTTTTTCATCAGCCTGTGGCTTAATGGGAAACTGATCTTACAAACAAGGATAGTGCTAAAATTAGAAAAAAAATGAGCTTATTTGTATATAGCATTTTAAATGACTAAGCTTACAGACAAAATTTACTCTTCATCCACACAACTATTAGCAATTTACAACAAAATATTCTGTAAGGATGTTGGATTATCTCATACTCAAAAGGTTTTAAAGTCTAGAATTATCATATTAAGATGCGTGCCTATTAAATACTTATCTAGTATTATCTAGTAGGCATTAACATAATTTGGCCCTGCCATAACAATATTGGGAAATTACCTTTAAAACATCAAAATGCCTTTAGAGTATTGTATTACATTTAATTGCCATAAAACAGAAGGTTGTCTGGTAGTCTTAAGGCAGCATTTCCATCCCACACATTAGGGATGGGGAAGCATCCTCATCTTCATGAAGAAATATGATCTTTGTGGTTATGGTGTCTGTTGTTACCCCACACCACAGCTTTCAGGCCTACTGGCCATTATTCTGCTACATTTAGATCAGGTAGAAGACTGAAGCGTGATAGCAAGAGCGGTTTTCTATTGAAAAATTGATAGCTGTTTGGAGGACAGACTCTCCAGCTTACTGAGCTCCATGAGAGGAAAAGAACTAAACAGAATACAGACATTTTATAGAATTTGGTCAGCTGGCCAATGTGTGGATGGCTGCACAGTCAGTGCAACATGTGCTGTCTGTGCCCAGTGGGCATTTCAGGGAACATGCAGCAGAGCTGCTATTACACAGTAGGAAGCAGAGTTTAGGCAACACAGAAGAATCTGTAGGAGTCCAGCATTCATTGGCTTTGTTGTTCATAAAACAGCTTGAAAATGTTTATCTTCTTCATTTCTTTGAGCAATAATTCTTGGCTTCTAAGTGTCTAAGAAAGTTAATAATGAAAGCACCTTGCTTTTCTGTCGTGTAGTCAAGATTGAAAGATCAAAATGTTGATTTCTTTTGAAGCTTGTCTCAGTGCTCGTTTCATTCCAGGGATACACACAGCCACTGTGCCCGTAGGATACCCGCACAGGATTTGGTTAAAAAACAGCCTCACCACTTTCAGCTGCAGCATTTGGGTAACTGGCTTTCCTGTTATCTCTGTTCAAAGAAAAAGAAGGACTTATTCAAATCTGAGGGTGGCTGTTCTGATTTTAGTCCACTGAAATAATTCTTACCCAGAAGTAGCAAATACATCATGTCATTCATTAGATCAAGCAGGTGATGCTGTTATTCTCACGAAAGTTAAGTACATGGAAGATCTCCAGACTTGTCTTATTTTCTGAAGTCTTTCAAGTATCCGACTTAAAATGATCTGCATAGATGATGCACTTTTTTATATAGTCACAGGTCTGCCTGCTAAAGTAAGCCCACACTAGCTATTCAGAGTGAAGTTAAGAGATGAGGCACCTATTGACTTGAATAAAGCTGAGATTTCATGTTAGTACCTTAGTACAGCATTAAGTTCAGCTGTGAAGGTACTAAAAGCTAAGGATTTTTTTCCCACCTGACAGACATAAACCTGTCTGTGCTGTGGGCAAAAACTTTAATAGCCCTAAAATGTTTTCTGAGCTAGTAAGAGACTATTGGGGTGATGAGTTAGGAACAGACTGGACTGAGCCATATTCTCCCCAACCCTTTCAGTTGCCTCTCCCTTGCTTGTAATGCTCCCCCTCACACATCTTCAACTTCTTGCTATGTTTGGGTTTCTTCAGTAACCAGCTCCAGCAAGTGGCTTTAGCTTGCATCTGCAGAGGAAGGTTGTAAAATCATTACGGCAAGTTGGAATCAAAGAGAGGCCACATCTGAGAAACTGGCAGTGAGCCTAGAACAGCTCTGTGCTGTGCTTTCTGTGGGTACTGGTAGAAGAGGGGGTGGAATAAATCTCTCTGCTGAGAAGGTGTATCTGGCACAGCTGGTAGGAATTACTGCCAGTAGTGTCTATCTTTATGGCATTCTTGGCTTCAGTACTATTCATTCTGTTTTTCTTAGCTATGTACAGAGAATGCATACTTTAATCACCAGTTAGTTCTGGGCACTGTTAGTGGATAAATGGCCAGGAAGTTTTCCTAACTGTTCTACTGGTGGAAACAGCCTTGGATGTCCTGTGACTTGAGCAAGGTGTTGGACCGCATGATCTCCAAAAACATCTGACCAAAACTGCTCTGATCCTATCCTGGTCTTTGTAGAAGAAAATACTACTTCCCACAGACCTGTGTTATACACTTCATACACCCATGCTGATTCATTTCTCTTTCCAAGGTAGAGCTGCAGTTTTGTGGGACTTTAGGACCCTTGTACTCGTGCAGGCTGCCAAATCCAAAGCTGCTGCTCTGCCTGAGCAGTGTATGAGTGCGCCTTGTCTGTGTATGAGCCTGTCTGCTGCTCAGCAACTCCTTGTAACACCAAATCTTGGGGGTGGGAGTGAAATGAGGACAGGATGGCAATGTTCATAGCAGAAATACCTCACAGTAATACTTGTCATCTCCATTACTGTCAAATTAATTCTGAATTGTTGCACATCATACACTGTTTAGCTTGAGGAAAGTGAAATGGTGTCTTCACTTCCTTGGCAGAAATGAGAGTAGTTAAGCCCTCTGAGGAGCCTTACAGAGTGGCAAAGGAAATGTCAAATAATATTTGGTCAAAGAGCGTTTCTGAAGTCCTCTAAGGAGCAGTCCTTGCTCTGTGCACTTCATCTCCACTGCATATATAGAACAGAAAAATAAGGGATGCTTTTTATTTAGGAAATGTCAGCTTTCAGACAAAGCTGGGGACATTTAGCATTGAAGCTACATTTAGGCTGAGATTTAAGATTTACAGGCCAAATATTCACCTTCAAGCAGCTGTATTTTGATGCAAGGGCAGAAATGAGCTAGCTGGAACAGCAGACTGAAGTAATTCAGAATGAGCAGGTTTGATTTATGGTTTCTTCACGTGACCGTAGGCACTATCCAATCCAGCACAGTAAAAGCTCAGTTCAGCAGAGCTGTCCAACATAAATACCTCCATCTTTAAAGTCTCATACAAAATCCAGGCAAGTGTTAAGGCATTCTGATAAATGAGATTGATCACTGACTTGTTCTAAGTATCTCAGTAAATGAAAGAACATCTATGAAGATGCCCACTGAGAATTAAAATCCACAAAGACAGTGTACATCTTATGTTTGAAGAAAGACGATCACATGGTGAAAGGAAAACAAATCAGGGAAACTCATCTTTTTGTGTTCCATCTTTGTCAGTTTATTCTCTAGGTGCTGCTCCATCAAGCTGCTGATCTTTTCAGCTTTCTCCTCCCTCACCTGAATGAAGATCTATTTGAGCTCTTCTCGGATCCATCAGCTCACCAAACATTTGGTGGAAACTTATTAAAGAGAGAACAGGTCAGTACAGCACAAGTTCTGCCTCTGAAGTCCAGTTAGGGGTCTTGGTAAAGGAACTAATGGTGCTGAGTGAGTTTAATGTGTCAGTCTGGTCTAGAAAGCACTGTGATGCTGAATGCTATTGGATCTGTACAGTAGAATTATCTTAGAGGTGTGGAGTGTCAGATAATGATTATGCCTTCATGTTTGTGGTGCTGCTAGTGTGGAATGATTACTGTACTGAGACAGTTAAATATTTAAGAATAACATATTTGGGGTGATTACATAACAAATGGATTCTTCTCAGAGGTCAAGCTCTCTGATGTTGTTGCTTACGGCATCACAGGTTAATGATCATCCCCCATGTTGCAAAGTGACCTGAACACTGCAGTCAAAAACAAACTTTGAAATTATGATGACAGTCTGCACTAATTACTCTGTTTGCTTGCAAGTTTGCTACCCAGGCATTCTATATGCCTGGATAAAAACAGCGGACAAACAAAAGGCTATCAGCAGGAGCTGGCAAGAAAACAGCTAACAGAAGGCCAGGTGCAACGAGTACATTCACCTCAAGGATAGAGCAACTCCTGTGGCTCCTGGCAGGGAGCTCAGAGGCCATGGCTTTTGTTCTCTCCCTTGTCTTCTCCCCTGGATTCATGATGGTAGTTGTGTGGCTCCCTGTGGCCAGAGGGAGAATCACTTTTTCTGTGGTGAGCAATGCCTGCAAAGATATTACTTGTAGGGTCACTTTGAAATAATTCTAGTAGGTGTCATTATAATTTTTGGCTGCTAAATGCTCCAATCTATTCCATATAAATCTTTGGAGTATGACTAATTAAGATAATAACCACCTCTAGCAGAGAACGAATTAACTGCCTGAATGCTCAGGACTTAAAAGATCAGAGAACAAGCTGGAAGGCACTGAAAAATTGAATCAGATTCTCAGGCTGGCAGCCAGTAAGGGACTTCATGCACTCATGTGTGCTTAGGGATAAGCTCCGTGGCCCAGAGACCCAGACACAGCTGCTGCCTTCTCTGGGATCACACCATGTGGGTACTTCCCTGAGGACAAGAAGGGAATAAGCTCTGGAACCCTGTTTGAATTTTATTCAGAGTAATATTCAGTGAATCAAATGATCTAATTAGCTAAATGTGCATCTGACCACAAAATGTTATTTATAGCTAACACTGAAAACCCACATTAGGGTTGCTTCTATTTCCTCCTGAAACTATGTGGAATTTCTGCAGAATTCCTTTGTTTTCAGATTGAAATAATCAGCAACCTGTGTGGCTGCTTTAGTATTTTGAACTTCAAAGCCCATCTTGTCTTTCCTTCCATTTCAGGAATGAGATGAGCTTCTAACAGACAGTAGACAAAAGCAGTCAGGTTCTTAGAAACATAATGTAACCAACAATACTGGTACAAGTGAAGCCTTCTTTCTGTTTTCAAGTAGAAGAAGAGAGAAAAATTACAAATCACTGTGATCCACAAGATTTCATTCCAATTTGGATTTTGACTACAGAACTCCCAGGTTGAGCTTGAGGTGATACTTAAACCATCAAAACTGAAACAAAATATTATGAGCTTCTGAGTTTTGGCCACTACAAAACTGAATGAGGTACCACAGAAATCAGATTTCACATTCAAGAAGTCCCAGTGACCTTAAATACTTGATTGTTGCATATCACAGTTCACACATATCATAATTGTTAATAATAATTTGAAGAATAGGACAAGATTTCAATTCTGTGTTAGCCCTATCAGTTCTACAGTAGCTGTCTACCAGTTTTTTCCATTTAATCTGAATGAATTATGTCTGTATTCCCCACAGCGAGTTCCGTGCACATACTACATACAATTCAGCTTGGTTCTCCCTAGATCATTTGAATCTTATTAAGTCTCAGATAATCTCTATTTGCTGTAGGTGTCTGTTCCTAAGCTAAAAATCTAGGCTTTTTCCACTAATTTGTCAGACTTCTTCCAAAAATCAGTTCATGTTATGTCATTCTCCATTAGTCTAAAGAGCTTGTAAGAACCAGGCATTTTTCTCTGCATGAAAGCTCTTATTCACCATAATCACCTTACTGTAATATAAGTAGGACCAGGTTTCAGAATAATACATGACATTAGAAATCCATGTACTTCAGTAAGCAGAAGGTTGTTATCTCAGGGATTTTGATCCCAAAGTTGCACTTTGTCGTGCCTAGAGCACACAGATTAGTCAACTTTTCTCACAAGTGAGTCAATATTAGTATAAACCCACTCACTGTTATCATCATGGAAGGACTGAGCACAGCCCTGCTGAAAAGGACCTGGGGGTACTGGTGGATGCCAAGCTGGACATCAGTCAGCCTTGTGCCCTCTCAGCCCAGAAATGCAACTGTATCCTGGGCTGCATCAAAAGAAGCGTGGCCAGCAGTGGGAGGGAGGTGATCAGTACCTCTGCTCTGCGCTGGTGAGACCTCACCTGGAGTACTGCATCCAGATGTGGAGTCCTCAGTACAGGAAGGACATGGAGCTGATGGAGCGCATCCAGAGGAGAGGAGAATTACAAAAATGATCCAAGGGATGGAACATCTCTCCTGTGAGGACAGGCTGAGAGAGCTGGGGCTGTTCAGCCTGGAGGAGAAAGCTTCAAGTTGACATGATAGCAGGCTTTCGGTACCTAAAGGGGCAGTTTCAAGAACAAAGGAGACAGACTCTTCAGCAGGGTCTGTGGTGACAGGATAAGGGGACTTCGTTTCAAACTTAGGAGATTTAGGTTGGATATAAGGAAAAAGTCAGGTTGCACAGAGAGACAGATGGATGCCCCATCCCTGGAGACATTCAAGGCCAGGCTGGATTAGACTCTGAGCAACCTGACTGAGCTGTGCATGCCCATGTTCATTGCAAGGGAACTGGACTAGGTGACCCTTAATGGTCCCTTCCAACTCTAAGGAGCCTATGATTCTATGTAGACTTAGTTTTATAACCTTTTCATTAGCACTGTTTTTGGGAAACCACATACCAAGGTGCCCCCAAAGACACCAGGTGTTAGAGGTGTACAGCAGCAACAAAATTCAAGTCTTCCCTGTTTAAAATCAGGCAACTCATTTATTGTAATTTGTGGTAAGGGACACCAAGGAGTTGTGTATCACACAGTACCAGGATATTTGTCTTCTGCCAGAAATTTCTACCTATCTTCTCATCTTCTGCTCAAACCACAAGTCTTTTTTCCTTAAGTCAATTACATCAGATACAACTGATATTCTTGGCACAGGAATTTATTCACCTGAAAGCAAAGGATTGTTTTCAGGTTTCTACTTGCTTCTCCATGGGCCCACAGTATATCATGTACTTGTACTGTCAAGAGCCCCAGCAAGTGACAGGTGCCACCTGTGCCACTGCTACACCTGTCTGCAGGTCTTGTTAATGGAAAACGCTGTCTCTAACTCATCTATCTAATGCATGTGTAACATTTAATACTATTAAACATTGAAAGCATATTATGGACAGTGCCCAAATAAGACTATGCACATTAGTTTGAGATCATTATGTTATACAAACTGACTTTTTTGGTAGCTGCTGCAAAAAAGAATCTGAAAAAAGTATTACTTGTAATAGATAAAAAAGTTCTTTTTGTTTCTCCTTTTGGAGAAAATGCAAGACAGCTGAGGACTGAACTCGGCCTTTGCCTAAATAGAGTAGAATAGGGGTAGCACTCAGTCTCTGCTGGCAGTCAGTTTTAAAAATGTGGTCAGTCAGTACATGCTTCAGCCAAAGAAAATGCAGTGTGAGTGAAGCTGGAGAGGGGCTGGCTGTTGTCCAAGCTCAGAAGCTTAATTATCTAGACTTTGCAGAAGCTGTTGTGTCATTTAAGAGAGTTCCAAAGTACACAAAGCCTTCCGTTTAAAGGCTTTGTTTCCTGTCTTTCCAGGCATAGTGTCTTGTAAGGTAGGAACTATCTGGCATCAACTCAACACTATCTTACTACCTTACCACCTCCTGAGTGTGCAGAACAGTAAGACTACTGGATCCATGCAGAGTAGGCCTGAATTACATGACATACTGCATGTGCAATGACCCCAGACAAGGTGTGGAAGAAATGTTAGTCACTATTTGTGATTTTACTTCAATGTCTAAAGTGATTTCTCAGCATTTTTCTCTCACATGAGAAACAAGGTAGAACAAGAGGAATTATTTTTTATAGATAGCATTTTTTTCAAATATTTTGAGGTTATTCAACCTACAAAATTTAATCTGAAAGGTTATTATACTACCTCCCTTTCATAAGTGAAGAAGTTGAGGCACAACAAACTTGACTATTTCCATAGGAGTTAGCAAGAGAGACCAGAAAAAAAATTCAAAATTGTCACAATAGATTTCTTGCCTGGACACAACTCCAGTTTATTCAGATTTTGATGAGGTTAGAATTTGAGGTTACTCAGGAATTCCACACTTTCAGTTCTATGCACCTCAAAAAATCCACTTCTTAATCAGTTTAAATAGTACCCTTAAAGATGGATTCAAGCATCTTCTGTTCATAAAGCGAATGAAAACTACTTTGAAAATCAGTATATACACAGAGACACAGATAGTATAAAGCACTGTTAGTCTCACTTCAAAATTCAGAGATACATAATGATATACTTCCAAAATGTCCAGCCATGTATTTAAATATTCCCTTACAAGAAATGTGTAAAGCAAATCTAGATTTAATAGAATTCACATGCTACTCTTTCTGAATACATCTTTTTTTAATTTTCCTCAGTCTCCTCCTTATTAATTCCCACTTTGCTTTTGCATTTTCTTTACTGCTACACGCACAAACTTAACTTGCTTCTTGCTGAATTTGTTTTCATTTCTTGTGTTTTCATGTTTTCTTTAATTTACTGGCTTGTTTTGCAAAACAGTGAAGGTATGGCTGCTGCAACGCACTCCCCAGTTGAAGCTTGCCTGCTGAGTGTATTTCTTTCTAGCTTGGCACTGAATTCCAACATTACCAAAAATGAAATGCAGCATGGCTTAAAGCACTATAATTAATGCTTCTAAATTTTGTTCCTTTGCTGCCGGGTCCACAGATGTGCTGCTCAGGATTTAATCAATGAATATGTTGTCTTCCCTCAAACCAAACCAAGAGAGGAAAAATACTAGGAAATTTTACTCTCTGGTACTTATTTTCTGATATTTAATAACATGACATGAAGAAGTGCGCTAGAATTATACGCCACTCTTCTAATCTTTAAGTATGTTGAACACAGATGTCTGGCAAAGATTGAAAAAATCAACATGCATTCCAATTATCACAAATGTTCTTATTCCAAATACTGTCAACTAGGATATCCCAGAAAGACAGAGAACGTGAGACAGGGAGCTTGGGAAGCATTCTTCCATCTCCAAGCTGACAGTGATTATTCTGAACTTTCTTTCACTGCATTTAAATTCTCTGGGAGTGCACAGTGCTCTTTTTTGTTTCTTTTTAAAATGAAACAAGCAGCTCTGCATGCTTCATTAATCTTTGTTTACCCACTGATCTGTTTAGATAAAGTTTACCACACTGATGATGTTTCTAAAGGAGGACCACGCTATTGTCTAATATTCCAACATTTCTGTGGTTGGATTTCTTTTCTTTTGTTCTAGATATAAATATTGACAACAACATTAGCAGCTAGAGGGAAAAAAATGAAAAAAAAAAAAAAAAAGAAATAGAAAGGCATAATTTGTGTATAATCTTTGGTAGACGTAAAATATAAGTTCATGAGACCAAAGGAGAAAAAGCAGGGAAACAAACCAATACAGAATGAAGAATCAGCATTAACGATGGGTAAGGACAAATGCAATTGTAATTTTGAAAAAGCAAAATACTTGTGTGGTAAAAATGAACTAAAACAACACACTGACAGCTTGGTCACTCCAATTTTTCTAATTCATCTTTCTGTCACTTAAATGCACTCTTACTATCTCTTACCTTGCTAATGCTAGGTACTCAATTCCTTTTCTTCTGGCAGACTTTGGCACATTTCTGAGATCCCGGAACAAGATTTCATGCATCTTTCACATCTTTGAAGAGAAGAGACATCATTTTCCTCAGATATTTTTGTTCTGTTTTTAATTATTTTAATATATTGTATAATTTATATAAAACATGTTTATTCTTCATTAGAATCCTCTGTGTTTATTTTCAGTACTTTTCCTATCAAGCTTCTTTTCTGTTTCTGAACCTCTACCTCCATGTAATTTTCTGATTGGCTAACAAAAAAGAAGATACCATAAACATAATATAATTTGTATCAGTGCTTTAAAACAATTTTTTTTGCCTTCACCCTGTATAAACGTACTCAGTTGGACTCAGTGAAGTGGTAGCCATTTATTGTTACTTATTTCCATGCAGAAAATGAAGATATCTAAGAAAAAGCAGATAAATATCTACTATAATTCTCAGATAACTAGGCCCTGGAATAAGGAAAATGGGACTCTTTAGGGCAGAAATGGCAGATGTCACAGAATTTGACAAATTTTGACAGTGAACTACAGATGAATTTTAGGTTTCAGAGCAAAAATGTACAAGCAATATTAAAAAATGGAATATCAAAAACTATTTAGAAGCTTCCATTGACCTGAAGTCAACACAAGTATTTTTGAGACCAGAAGCCTAAGAGTTGCTTCTAAACTAGAAACTAAGCTTGGAAACATGATGTCTCATGGAAGTGGTCTCCATTTCAAACTTAAAATACATTTTTGAAATCACTGGAACCCTGGATTTTCTTATATGGTGAGAACCAGAAAGAAAGGAAGTAGGAAAATTGATAACCTACTGCAAATGTTAATAATCACATTTAGTAATGTGTTTTTCTCACATTATGAAGTCCTTAAAAATAAGTATAATCAGAACTAAAATGACTGTTCTACTGTTTTTTGGAGTGTGACATTTTGACATTCCTACAATTCAAAACAGCATTTTTTAAAGAAACTTTCAAGTCAGACCCTTCACGAATTGCAGTATTCAAAACCTCCTCTGCTTCTGTAGAAATATAAATAGAAAGCCTCCCATTGATACCAGTGGGAATGCACAACGGCCTTTTGCTAATTTGGAAGTACAGGAGTTTGAAACAGAGATATATATTTGAAGCCAGAAATGAAAGCTTATGGCCTGCATAATACATAATGCAATTTGTTTCATTTTATTGCATAATGCCATCATTTATTTATGATGCTAGTAGTATATGTGAGAATTTTCTTTTATGGTAATTAAAAGCAGTGATAAAAGTGAACCATTTGGAGGACACTATTACTCATTAACAACAACACTAAAATGTCTTACACTCATTTGCTCATTATTATCCTGCAATGAACAGATACTTACAGATAGCCACTGTATTTTTATCATGGAAAAAAACAAGAGCTTTTGTGCCTCTCAATGAGGTAAGTAAAGGCACAGATTTTTCTAAACAGTAGGAATGTAAGAGTATTTCATAAACAGTAATAGTGGGACATCTATGCTCCCCAAACCTTTTACCAGGGCCTGAAACAAAATGGGGAAATGATTAATGAGGCCATGTGGAGACACAGTATGAGAAACTACTCTGACCTGCTGCTGTATCTGTAGGACAACAAATATAACTGTTCCCATTATGTACTTGATCCAGGCATTACAGAGGTGTGCTGCAATTCCTTGCTGAATAAGGAGGACTTCCTCCTTCCATCATGGCCATTTCCACATGGAGAGAAATTAAATTAAACTGAATCCAGAGCTGCATTTCAGTATTGCTCCAAAAATTATCCTAGATGATGTTGGGAAACATATCACATGCTTCAAACCTGTCACGCCAGCGTATTGTAGCATTGTTTTGTGTAATGTAACGTACGCATAACAATTACTGCTTCAGTACTTGGATACAGACCCGCTCATCCTTGCGTTCCAGCCTACATCTCAAGCCCATCTTGGCACGGTTTGGTTTATTTTCAGGAGCCTTCTGTCTGTGGTGTAGCACAGCAGTTTGCATGCAGTATACAAGTAAAGGCGCTATGACTTCGGCTCGGGTTTTGGCTAAGGATTTCTGGGAGAATCATTCCCCCTATTGGCTTTAGAGAACAATTTTTCAGAACTGTTTTCTGTTGTTTCACATAGCTTGAGGTTTTTAAACACTTCTCAGTATTAATTCTTCTCAGTATTACAGAGCCCTCTGTTAAAATGCTCTAACTTGTGAGGATATCTGTTCAGTATTTCTTAAATGGGGAGAACGTATTGTTTTCACAGGAAAAACGCCTCTTCGTGACCAGCTCCACGTGAGCTACTTCTTTATACCTCAGTGCACTGTGCTTATCCGTCCACCGCGTGACGTGAGCGGCCTGTGGTGCTGCCAGGGGGCCGCGAAGGGAACGACATCCCCACAGCAAGTGAAGGCGTGCTGAACAGCTCTGCTCTGCGGCAGGCTCGGGCTGCTCACACGGGACACCGAGCCGCCATTTTCACACCTCGTCCGCCTCAGAAAACGCGAACGAAAGCACGGACCCCCCACGCGCGGCACAGCGCCCTCCCCACCGCCCCCACGGCTGCGAACCACGCGAGAGGGGCGGAGCGAGGCGGGAAGGGGCGGGGTGGCCCCAGCTCTCGCGATATCTCGCGTTGCACCGCCCCCCGGCTGTTGCGCCGGCCGTTACCTGTCGGGCGTCGTTTACGGCGGCACGGCCAATGGGAAGCCAGGAGCCCGATCGGGGCGGGCCAATGAGAGGGAGGGGCGGCGGGTTCAAACCGCGCCGGTGCGGCGGCGGCCGGCAGTTCGCGGTGCGGCGGCGTCATGCCCAGCCGGCCTGAGGACTACGAGGTGCTGCTCACTATCGGCGCTGGTTCCTACGGCAAGTGCCGCAAGGTGCGGCGTAAGGCCGACGGCAAGGTGAGTGGCCGGCTGGGCCCGGGAGCGGCGGTGACTCTCCCAGGTCTCCGTCCTGCCTTAAGTCGCTCCCTGCGCGGTCGGTCGGTTGGTTGGTTGTTTTTCCCCCTTTCGTAGATCCTAGTATGGAAGGAGCTTGACTACGGCTCCATGACGGAGGCGGAGAAGCAGATGCTCGTTTCGGAGGTGAATCTGCTCCGCGAGCTGCGGCACCCCAACATCGTCCGCTACCACGATCGCATCATCGACCGCAGCAGCAGCACCCTCTACATCGTCATGGAGTACTGCGACGGCGGCGACCTGGCCAGCGTCATCGCGCGCTGCACCCGGGACAGGTGCGGGAGCTCCCCGGGGCGGACGCAGCCCGCTCCCAGCTCTGGGCACGGCGTCTTCCAGTTTAATCAGAGCGGCTTTTAACTTCGTCTTTAAAATTGGTTGCGTTTGTCTGTTGGCGCCGTATCTGATGATGGGCTTGATTCAGTGAGCAGAAATATGTTAAAAAGATTGTAGGACTAAGATGGGTAGCAACTACTTAACCACTCTATGTAGCGTACGTTAACGGTGCTTAACGTTCTCATCTTTCAGACACTACTTGGAAGAAAGCTTTGTACTCCGAGTATTGACTCAGTTGACGTTGGCCTTAAAGGAATGCCACAGACGGAGTGACGGCGGAGTCACTGTACACCGTGACTTAAAACCAGCAAATGTGTTCCTCGATGGCAAGCAGAATGTTAAACTTGGAGATTTTGGACTGGCTAGAATATTGCATCATGACACCAGCTTTGCCAAAACTTTTGTTGGAACCCCGTACTATATGTCTCCAGTAAGATCTCTGTTTTGTTCCCTTTCATTCCTCTAAGGACTGTTTTCTGCAGTGTTGGGTCCAGAGTCTATTAATACTTGAGAGAGTTTAATGAGGAGTTGCTTGTCTTAAATGCAGGCGACTTATAAAGTGTATATATGTTTCAAAGATGAGATTATTTTGCAAAGAGTAAGCTTAGTTCTATATGTTTGAACTATTATTGAGATAAGTTACGTTGGAGTATCTTTCTCTGTAGAAGAAACAAAGAACATTCTTATGTTTCATAGTGTTGATGCAAAGAGGTTATTAAATTATCTGCTGATGGTGAGACTTCAGTTCGTATTAGAAGTGAGCAAGAGTTATTTCCCTGATACAATGCTTTTTTTTTCTTTTTTTGTGGGGGAAATAATGCTAACTGAAATATGGGGTTGCCTCAATTGAGGGCTGATGTAACACTTCAGTCTTGTGTGGTACTGCAATAACTGAAGACCCTCCTAGTAAAAATTGCTGTGGAGGTTAACGAAAAAAGAACCTTAGAAGCAACCCCAGAAATCAGTGGTTAAATTCAGGTTTCAAGTGGAGGGGATGATCCTGTAATAGGAGAAAAATGTCTTAAAGAACTTAAAATTTTTCTCTTTCTCCAGGAACAAATTAACCACATGTCATACAATGAAAAATCTGATATCTGGTCTCTAGGATGTCTTCTATATGAGTTATGTGCTCTCACGTAAGTATTGCAATGTGCTAATGAATGTGAAATCTAACTCTTAATGTGTATGTGATTACTCTTCATATAAACAATAGCTTAAAGGATTCAGGGCTGAGTCCTAGGTTCTTATTTCTGTGTTTGCCTTGACAGTAGGTAACAGATCTTTGCTGCTTATTTCTTAGTCTGACACTTCAATGAAAATAAGCCCTGTAAAACTGATGAGATATAGCACTTTTCTTGAATTTCTTCAGGCCTCCATTTACAGCTTACAACCAGAAGGAGCTGGCAGAAAAGATAAGGGAAGGGAAGTTCAAACGGATACCGTATCGTTACTCAGAGCAGTTGAATGAACTTCTCAAACAGATGCTGAACTTAAAGGTAAGAATCAGTTCTTAACTTTCTGCCTATGATATGAGCTAGTACTGAAGTGTTTGCTTCATAACTGAGGAGGAAAACCAATTAATCTGCAGTAGTGGTCACCATCATCTTATCACCAGCAATATTACTTGTGTAGGGAAGTGGGAAAAACTGTGCTTTGAGTACACTTTAATTAAAGAACTTAAGAGGGGGTGGGCAGCAGCAGCTCAAGAGTTATACTAAGTTAATAGGATGCAAAATAGTGTCTCAGTATGGCCCATCAGAATTTTTTAACAACACATTTCAACAAGGTCTAACTTCAGGGTTAGAACTGTTCCACTAAGCTGTATGAAAACCTAAATCTCTAGCAGAAAGTAGATTCTTCAAGTTTCTACCCATCTAGGCTCTGAAAGGAATAGTTACCTGTGCTGGGAGAAGCCAGACTTGTGGCTTCTGGTGCTGGAAGCTGGTGGCAGCCTCCTACTTCAGTTTTTGTCTGCCTGAACTAATACATTATGCCAGACCTTTGTTCTTCCACTTTCTGCTCTTTTTTTAATTTAATCAGCTTTTTCTTCACTGTAAAGCACATCAGCCGGTTTCCACCTAGGGGTGCATCTTGATTGGGAATCCATGGCAATAACTTTCCTTGATTACAGCTGAGAGTTATCGGTAACTTCTCTCCTTCAGGATTATTGCCGACCTTCTGTTGAAGATATTCTGCAGCATCCCTTGATAGCAGACTTAGTGGCAGAGGAACAGAGAAAAAATCCTGATAAAAGAGGGCGGAGATCAGGAGAACCAGAGAGGGTGCAGCATTTGGATGCTCCAGTGAATGAACTGAAGCTGAAGGAACAACAGTTACAAGAAAGAGAGCAAGCCATCAAGGACAGAGAGCAGCGATTGGAGCGTATGATATTTCCCTTCGTGAAGGGGGTGGCAATGGGATTCTGATACGAAAGAATATGTGCTGAGGAAGGAAACACTGTTTTCAAAACTCATTATAATACACTAGGTTATTGTACTCTTTTAGTCTTCGTACAGAATTCTAGGAGCAACTACAACAAGAATGCTTGGCTTTAAATAATCTATAGTAGTTTGTTCTTGTTTTCAGTTGCTAAGTTGTATGTAGCAGTTCAGAAATGTAAGCCTGGTCTTTGAGCATTAATAGCAAAGTATGTAGAAAACCAGGGTCCAAATACATTGCTCTGCACGGTGCATTGTAGGCTGATCTTCATGTACTCTGTGCAGATCAGTACTAGCTATGTTATGCTCACCTTACTCAATATGTTGGAGCGAAATATACCTCAGTGAATGGTCAGCTGCTTTCATAGAAGCTGTATTCTACATGTAGCTTACATGTGAAACAGTGTAGGTGGCTGTTCCTGAAGTGTTAGGACTTCCTGGCTACATACATGACTTTAATAGAGCCTACTACATATGTATATAGACTTCTTAACTACATACATGATTTTCTAAACCTCAATTAACACCTGCTCTTGTAAAATAAGGTGTTGAGTCATAGCTGACTTTTTAACTGTTATCTAAATACTCACTCATACCTGGTGTTATGCTTGCCATGAGAAAATGTGCAGAACAGAAATCTGTAGCTTCATTGTGGCATTTTTTTTCCTAAGAAAAAACAACTTAAGAGCACTTGTTCAGTGCTTTATTAGTGTATTGGTAAAGCTTGTATCTGCTAAGCAGTTATCTTGCTTTGTTTAGAGATACAGAAGCAGAACATAGGTACATCTGACAGGCTATTACCAACGTCTTCTTCCACAAGAAAATATACCATGCCCAATTTCTTTAACATTAACATTCAAACATTACATACTGCTGCATTTCTCATTCCAGAGAGAGAACGGGAACTCTGTGTTCGAGAGAGGCTGGCAGAGGACAAACTTGCTAGGTATCTTACTAACTAACCAGTAGCTACCTAGATTAGAAGCTTTACAGCCTTACATCAAAAAAAGCTTAAACTTCCTTTTTTCAAAACAGAGCTGAAAAATTGATGAGGAACTACAGTCTCTACAAACAGCAGAGAACATTATCTTCTGCAGATGGTCCAGGTATGCAAGCATTCAAGGAGCCACTTCTGATAGATGTAGGCTGGTATGACCAGAAGAATGCTCATGCTCAACGTGCTGTATCTAGTCCCATTGTAGCAATGCAAAACCCAATCATCTCTGCCTGGGCAGAGACTCTTGACTTTCTCCTTTGCAAGAAGATATGAACAATGCTCACTTCTCAGTGTGAGTTACTGCTGTCAGCATTAAGTTTTTGATTCACAAATTAGATTCTTTTGATGAATTAACAAAGTGCTGACTTGTAATATGAACTGCCTCACAGCTGTATTTATTTTAGTTGTCTTCTTACAGACCTTTGATATAGTAAATTTCAATAAAATTTCAAATGTCTAATTACTTCAGCTGCAGTTCAACTTCTAAAGTCCTCAGAGTGGGAACTAATATCTGTTGCAAGTCACCCAGATGCAATCAGTGCCTCATTTAGCCTCAGAGGAATACTAAGTGCTATTCACTTACTTCAATTTAATTCACAAGAGCTGAAATTGTGTTGGACAGTGCTATAATACTTGACTACTCACATCTGTTTTACAGGATTTATTATCTCTCACAAGTGTTTGATGCTTACTTTACCCTTGGTAATGTTCAAATCCTCCCTGTAAAACTGGTAGTAACTACTGTTCACTGCACTTCAGTAATTTATACTATTAAAGTACTTAGATACTACTTCTTTGTTAGGAAGAGCAACAGTAAAAATATCAGTTGGGGATACTAAACACTGACATAAAGCAAAAAATATCTTCATTTAGTTTTAGTCAGAGATAAGGCAAGATAAGCATGGGTCACTGCCTCTAACATAAACAAAAACCTGAAGTTGCTCCCCTCAAGAAGTACCTATCCTAGTGTGAAAGAACACTAGTAAGATATCCCTGGAAACTAGTGGTATTTGAGTGTTTCTAATATACTTGTCTACTTAAAGAAGATGGTGGGAGAAAGAATTCTATTTGATCCATTAAGGAATGTAAAATTAAATAAAAAATGAACTTGTACTGGGCTTTCTGATGTTGATGGAAGCATGAAGCTGAACAAGCTTCAGCACTTTCTTCTGTTCTCTTCCCTTTCTCCTACTCTTTCATGCTATCTTTTGATATTAATGTTTGAAGATGAGCAAAGGCACCTTGTGTAGCTAACACTGATGGACAGACAATGCAGAGAAGTAAACACAGTTGTTGCAAGCTCTTCCTCTATTCTCAGCTGTAGACTACCTCATCAGAAGACACTTCTGTAATAGTGTTACAAGAATACCTTACTTTAAAATGGAAGAGTAGAAAACATTGTTTCTGAGATCTGCACCTGATGCAAGTGGTGCGTTCTTCCAATATATTCTCAAGATCGCTTCCTACTTCTTTCTTTAGTTGCTCTAATGCTCTGTCTTTCTTGCACATTCTTAATTCCTAATTCTTCCTCAAAGTTGATTGTGTGGCTCTCATCCCAGTAAAATAGCATAACAAAATTCCTAGCTTCTATGGGCATGTCCTAAATGCACTTTCTGCGGAGAAATAGAATTGCTCTCTTTATTCTAAGGGGTACTTCCTTAAGAACTGTCTAGAAGCTACAGTGGGATATACCCCTTTACTGTAATCATTTTAAACGTCTGCTTTCAAGTTTTCCTCCTAAAAATGGAGTTATTGCTATGAACTGAGATGCATTTAATTAGATCACTTCAATCCATGGGTAGTTAAGAAAGTGGATGACAGGATTAAAGGTTATAAGATAAGCAATAAAGCTGAGATGTGCTAATTCAGTTTCTATTTGTTTGTTTCTTAAGATAATGCACTCCTGTTCCCTTTTTCTACAACCAAGAAGAAAGTCCACTTTGGTGGGATTGAAGAGAATGCTATCCCTTCTGTTAATATGGAGAAGTATCCCCTTTCAAAAGGGAAATGCTCTGATCTCAGAAAACGCCTGTATGCTGCAAATCTACGAGCTCAAGCACTGAGTGAACTGGAAAAGAACTATCAACTGAAGAGCAGACAAATCCTGGGCATGCGCTGAAACTAACAGAGGTGTACAGTATTTGCCATTTTAGAGTTGATTGTATGTATAGGGCAGTACTTATGCCTTCCTCTTTTAAACTGGAACCTACTGAAAATATATGTTAAACCTTCATACAGATTCTTTTTTCTATAATATAACAAGAGCATAAGAGGTTATGCTATGAAAACAGGTCATTTTGATATCAAATCAAACAAGCTGAGCTGTATTATTAAAAATAGTCAGTTTTGCTTTTCTTTTTTTACTACATGTTGTTTCTCTGGAAAAAAAAAAAGATGGTCTAACAAAACAGATTTTTCTAGAACTGATGTGAAAGACTTTTTGCTGAGAAAGGTACAGATATTCACAGCCCAGGCTAAAATAAAACTGTAGTACATAATGTGCAGTGCTTTTATCAAGTGTTCATAGGTGGAAAGGTTTTTGTCACTTGTAGATACTTTTTAGTTCTTGAAAGCAAAAAGATTTTATAAAATCTCTTTCCACTACCAAAGTGACCTAATTATGGAATCACAGGGCTTGGAATGGACTTCCGGAAATCATTCAGTCCAGCCCTCCTGCTAAAGCAGGTTTCTTAGAGTAGTTCACAAGAAAAGCATCCAGGCAGGTTTTGAATATCTCCAATAACTGGTGAGATTATAATCTTTGCTGCCTGGACAGCTGTGTGGCTTTTTATCAGCACTGGGAAGACCTAGTTCCAACTGTGTATTTCAGGAGACATCTTCATAGGTTTATCTTAAAAATGCAGTGTAAACTGATCCTTTGGGTCTGCTCTCTTGAGTGTGACATCATTCAGGATATTGGCACCTATCTCTCGGTGAGGAGCAATTCTACTTTGAATAGCAAATAAGCTTTCTTGAAGCTTTCAGCCTCCATCTTTCACGATTCTCTGCTGGAGTGGTTCTTGGTTGCTTAGGGTGGTGTGAGTTTAATTAACTTAGATTCATGAATACAAAAAAAACAACAACAAATCTTTGGAACTCCAATGCTGGGTATATATTACATATAATGATTTCTTACCTCTGGGTTGAAATGCTTTAAACATATTCATAGAAAGCAGCTGATTTTAATAATGTGCATCCTCTTGTTCAGCCATGAATGCTACCTAAAGAGGTATTCTAGATGTTTCCTATCTCAAAAAGAGAATCTTATTTGAAAAATCAGTCTATTTTGGCATATTTACTGATAGGCAAGTGTTTGTACTGCCAAACCATAATTCTTCTCCACCTAGTTCTTGACGGTCTAGAAGAGATGGGTCATGTTACTTAAGTTGTGGTTGCTACTTTCACTACAGCCTTTGCCTAAAAAAATGAAAATAGAATCGTTGTGTTTCCTGATCTAAAGCCACCATTATTCTGGTCAAATGTAGTATTAAGTGTGGTGGAAGTAGTTGTCAGGTGTGCGTGGACAGCTGCTGTGTCATAGAGCACAGTGCTGCTTTCCTTTTATATTCATGAGTATTGTTTAAGATGCTCACATGTAATTTAAGGATGAATACATGCTTTTTTACAATGTCTGTATATGCAGGTTTTTCTGCTCTTGGTCTCAACCAGAAAATCTGCAATGCAGTTCTACCGACATTCAAGTGGATCTTTATTGTGTAGCCCATAAAAAAGCAAAGGGTAGAATATGCAGTAGAGTACTTCTAACACTTTGCAAAATACAGGTAGGCAAAGAAGGAACAAAAGCAACCAAGAAAAGAGTAACTACTGATTCAGGAAAGTTTGTAATGTGAATTGGCTGATGTTTGTAAGCGCTCTGCTTTCAAAAAGGCCAAATTAATAAAATGGCTTGACTTTCTTCTCTTGGACCACGTAAATAGAACAAATAATTTCCACATTTAAAAGGAAGATACCTTTGGAGCAATACCTGCAGCTTCCCTTTTCATTGAATTCTCTAGTGACCTCAAGATGGTGCTGTTGCCCTGTAGCTGTTGTGAACCACCTGTTGCCCATTGACACATTAACACAAAATTTAGGATTTCGCTGAATGTGTTTTTGTCTGTTTTGTTTCAGAAAGTTCTAGTGTGGTGCTGTAAGATATTGGCATATTTAGGCCACAGAGATGTTTGTACTTGCTGGTGCAATTAATTGTAATTATCTGTGGTTTGCCATTTTGCATCTTGTATCCACGTTTTATAAAAGTAGTTGAATCAAAATCTTACTTAACAACTACACTTTTATGAACAGGAAATGCTACAGACTATGCAAACTATCAATCACGATGAAAGTAATAAGTGAAAACAGCTTGAGAAACAGCTGTAGCATTGAGCTATTGGAAATGCTTTACCCACAATGTCCTCTTGAGGTATTACTGCTCTAATATGATAAATTCAGTCTTCCTGGAGGTTTTCAGAATAAGAACTTCCTTACCAGTATGTGTCAAACAAGGAAGGCATCTTGTAGATTGTCTTCATTATGCCTTGGGATTTTCGCTTTGGAGTTTTGGAATTCACATTTTCCTACTAATGCATAACAGTTTATCCCGGAGCATGTGTGAAGCACTGGAATCACATGTAGGCAGAGGAATCCTAGGATCCATGAAGCTGGGGCTCTGGGCATGGAAGGAAGACAAAGCCTGCCCTGCTGAATGAGCCATTCCAACACCATGGAAGACTTTGGCATAATTAAGGCTATATACATTATAACCCACATCAGGTATAAGAAGTGTTTTTTATACGTATATTTACTTGGAAAGTGAAGGTTAAGTATTAATCTTTACGACTTTAAAAGGCTTCACAGACACTGCAACACATCATACTGCATTTTCATCTAATATTGCCTTCAGCCAGATCAGCAATGCTGAGAAGTCACTGTACTTGAGGAAGCAAGACCTTTATCTGATGTCTTTCGAGGACAAAGTGCTCTTCTGTGGCTCAGCTGCCATGAGAAGATGAAGTCTTATTGGAAAAAACAGTTCTCTGCATTCTGCAAAATGAACTCCTGCCATTTGGATCTCGCTTCCAGCCTGCACCCACTCTCAACTATTAGATCCAAGACACAGAAATCAGCAGACATTTGGTGCTTTTACACAATCAGCACTGAACGTGACATGCAGTGACTAATAAAAAATATCACAGTTTCTGCTACCGATTTTCTTTTTTTTTTTTGTCATAAAATGTGGTCTAGAGCAGACTTATGAGGAATATGGCAGGTACTTAAGAGGTGCTCAAGTACCAGGCTAGAGTTAGTAATTTTTTTCCACTCATATAAATCTGAAAATCTTTTTTATTTGCAAAGGTAGCTGCTAAAGACTTCTTCATTTATTTATTTATTTTTAATGATTAATCAGCTTTTTCAGCAGGTCCTGCTCTTGCAAGGTCAGCAGAAGCAAGCTTATGCATAACACAATTTTTTGCACATATGTGTCAGTCTGAGTCCCAAGGACATAGCAAAACCTCAGGGAAGCCAATGACAAGCTTTCCTTCAAATTCACTGAACCTTTGGCTGGACTTCAACTTCATTAGCATTAGACACTTGTAAATATTTACACTTGTTTGCTCTTTGTGGACTACGCATTGCCAAAGACACAGCAGGAATAATCCATCAACCTGCCTCAACAGAAGTGAAGACAAGTCACTTTAGGTAGAGTGCTCAATCTTGGCTTCTACGAAATCGGACTTTCCTTGACAGGAAGTCACATCAATAGCCCTCTGGGAAACCTGGACACCACAGACCACAGAGGTACTATGGAACACTGAATACACTTTTCCTGCTCACCCAAATGCAAACAGAAGTAATATTACATACCTGACCTCTCAGCCCTTCATAGACCATCAGGGAATATTCCAGTGACCCCCAAGCTAGATCCCTATTTAGGTCATTCAGGAAGTCTAGAAAATCCTGCCTGACAAATACAAGTGTTATAGTCACTGACCGACTTGAGAGCTAATTGTCGTTTAAAGTCTTTTCTGACTGCTAATAATCAATCGTTAGATGCCACTTGGGGAAAGATAATATGGGCTTTCTGAGACTTGGATGATAAAACAAACAAAGCTGCCAGGGCAAGTGGCAGATCATGACAGATAATGATTTTGTGGGAGGTGAAGCAAATACCTCCTATGGCGATGATCCATGTAATTAGCTTGAACTGGATGCAAGTACTTTGTGGTTGCAACTAAAAGCAGGAGGAAGCATTAGCATTAAAGAAAATGATATAATCAAGGAAGTATTCACTTGATTGGAAAATATAACTTAGTTCTGTAAGGATTATTATAGGCTTATCTTTGGGGCACATTTTGAATTTCTCTCCCCAGGTGAACTGAGAGCAAGGAGAATTCTCTCACTGTCATGCTAGTTTCCAGAGGGACCAGTGTGATCAGAAAAGAGCTGCTGTATGCTGCACCCAAATAGATCCATCTACCTATAAGGTATCCACCATCTATTTTCATTCAGTCTATTTCAGCAATGCGATGGTCGCAGATCAGCAGTGTGATGAATACAGGTGAGCAACGAAGAACACACCACTAAATCTCCGTGTGAGATGACACAAGTAGAACTCACTTCTTTAAATTTCCCACTCTTCCTCAAAACCAAATTTCTGCTTTGATGCTTGATGTTTCAAAGTGAGACTGGTGGCTACAGGGGAACTTCACCTCTGTGCAAAGCCACAGTCAGTGAACTTCCATGTGTTTTCAAAAAGGGATAGGACACGGGCATATTTGCTCTTCTAACTGATTTTAACTAAGAGACTGAAAACAGGACCCTGCACTGCCTAAGTTCAGGGAATTTGCCCTAGAAGCCTTACTTCAGAAGCTTGAAAGGGAATATGTGGAGGAACAACCACAGCCTTCACTTGTGCATGTTCTTAACCTCTTTCCCTGTTTATTTTGCTGTCTCACGTTCTGACTAAAAGAATCCATGGCAGACTGGTCTTGTAACTGCTGCTAATTTGCACTTGCCGCTGGCATGGCTGTGGGTGCAAACAAAACAGTTAAGTGTTGGCAAGAAGCGGTGGGTTAATCACTGTCTTGGAAGCCTGGTGTTCTGCTTGTGCTCCAGGGAGTGAGCTCAACTGAACAGAGAAGCCCAGCCAGGGATCTCAGCACTGGGTTTGTGCCAGACAGTAACCATGAGTTGTGCTTTCAGGGCTGGCTCTGCAGGAGCTTCTTACATAAAATCCTAAGGCCAGGCTTCAATTGACCAGATGTTCTAATGGTCACTTTTTTTAATCTCATTTTTTACAGTTTAGATTCCAGCTGCAAGGCCACTTTGTGGAAGTGAAATAGCACTTGCAACAGTGGTCAATTCTAAGCTTATTGCAATTATTCCAAGCTTATTGCAATTATTTACAGTGTTTACGAGTGGCCTGCTGTACCTGCAGTGCCTCAGACACAGGCCAAACTCCTTGTCAGAAATGGGATCTATTTTAAAGGCTCACTCTGGGCTATAGGGGCTCCTCACCCTGCTCCTACACCCCAGGAAACCAAGCTGTTTCTCCACACCATCAGTTAGGGCAAACAGCCAACTTTCTTGAAAATTTTTCACTTTAATAAAATAAGATTGAAGATATTTCTACACCATGGTGATGAATAATAACAATGCCATTTAACTATTCATAACTTTGGAGTTATTGTTGAATGTGTAAATATATACTGTGTGTAACCAATTGGTATTGGTGCAAAACTGGGGAAAAACTGTGTATGTTCAGTGTGGATTTATTATTGCTATTATCATACAATCACGTACTACCAAATATGCTGTCAGCTTTGTTCTTAATTCAGTATCCCACAGAATCAGGCTGTAAGCAAATATTTTCAGTGATCCTACCATAAAATTGCCAATTGGAAAGCATCGACAAGGAAAGCAGAATAAAATCAAATCTTTGCAATGGTAAGGACAACTTTCACCTTACATAAACACAGAACTATAATCTACCCTCCTTTTTATTGGCCAAACACAAAACAATTAGCTATTTCCCCAGTTTACAGGCTCATTCTCCCTGGTGATTCAGCCTCAGAGGAATGGTAGCTGCTCTCTTTTTTAGTGGCACACTAAACTCCTTATCATGCTGTAAATCATTCTGTTGTGTTTCAGCCTTGGTAGCACTCAGAATCAAGACTACCCAGTGTTAGCACTACCTGCTCCTTGCTGCATGTAACATGTTTAGGACCCTGGCTACAGCTGAGGTCCTTTCCTGCCCTTGATTAGAAAAAAACAAGAAAAAAACACTAGACATTTCTCAACCGGTGAGTTATTTTAGGGAAACTTCATATTTGGGACTTCCATCAGTTGGCAATGAGGCTTTTGGTTTAAGCATGCAGCTAGGAGGAAAAAAAAGCAACAAACATACTAGTACACTGTCTTTGCACAGCTATTGGGTCATGCTGTGACAACATCCACCCTTTTAATTGTCTTAATTAATTTAATAGCAGTCTTCAAATTGACAGCCTGATAGCCTGACTTCCTATTTTCACGGGGTGAGGCTGTCACCGTGTGCACTCAGTGTTCTGTCTTCTCATCAAGGTTGCTCAGATTTGTGGCACTTTTTTTTCTTTTAGGAAGTGGTTACTTCAAAAATAGGAAGGAAAATCTAAGTAATTTTATACGACTACTGAGAAGGTATCAAGTAATAAAGTTTGATATCCTTACCCTCTTTTTATTTTGTCTGAGCTAATCCTCCTTTGGTACGGGAGCAGAAGTGGCTATTTAAACAACAGCAGTTTATTTATGGCTCCTTAGGGTTTCATTGTCATTTGTCTGGGATAGTAGAAACATTAACCCTAATGCAGGATTGTTGGAAGGAAAGGATTTCCATGTCACTGCTTTCTGCAAGACGTATGTAGTAAAGGAGAGTTTTAACGTATGACCATTTCATAATCACTTCTTCCTCCATGAGTTTTGGGGAGAATTTTTTGCAAAACTGTGGGCCAAGAATCATTGCAGCCAAGAAGTCCACTGACTCCTTGATGTTGTTGCTCACTGCAGCCTGTTAGTTCAGGGCTTTTCTTTTGCACTGAACCTTGTAAAAATGTTATTTACCCACTCCTGAAACATTCCCAATATCCGGATCTGAGTGATTGTGGATGCTCTTGCCAGAACACACTGGCAGCCAAGGGACAGCAGACTGCAGGGCTGATATACCAGGCAATGAGACTGCTTTCCCGTGACCTGGAACCTGCCTATCACTGCTGGCCAGATTTCAAAAAGCTACTGTATAGTTTATTCGGTAGTCTTTGAGATTCTCTGAGTCATGAGTTAAGGTTATTTCAATGCTACAGCTCTGAAAGATCAGTACTGGAACGATAACTTCAGAACTTGTCTTTGAGACTGTCTAATTCGTTCTTCAACTTTCCTTTAGAGCATCTGTGAAGGACATGTTCTTTTTGTCAAAACACATCCTACTAAAATCTATTTAATTATCCTACTAAAAGCTCTGGACAAATGCTTAGTTTTCCCCATTCCCAAGCTAAGTCTTCTAACTTTCAGATCTGCCTGATACCAGGGAAGTACGGGTGCTCACAGCTCTGGTAGGTATCTGCCATACATCAGCCTGAGAGGTCTGCAAACCAAGGAAAGTTGCTGAAGATTACAAAGCTTAGGGGAAGATTATAAGGCTTTGTTTGTCCTTTAACTATAAATGTGGGAAGAATCCTGGCCCCAGGGGAATCACTGATACAATTGAGGCCTGAGTTGCATATGAAGTCCTGAGTTTTTGATTTAGAGTGTTCATTCACTTACAACCCTTTTCCTTTACCATCCCTCACTGCTGCTCTCCCTGGGGATGATTCAGTGGAATAAAGCCATACGAGTTTAACACCCATCCAGCAGGAACATTTGAGGACAGAATTGAAACCCAGCAAGTGTTTCATTATTTGCTGGAGAGGAATGTTTTCATGAAGCAGTACCCTTAGGTCTAATGCAAACAATATGCCTTATTAATAAGCCCTTTTAGCTGAAGAAAAATCTGCACAACGTGCCCCACTGTCCAACAATCAAGTGAGGCTAGCAGAAGAAGGCAAGACCTTTGGATTCAGCAGAAATAATTAGCTGCCTGTTACTTGCTTTTGCATTTTTTTCCTCTTGCTGCCTTTGCACTGTCTTGTCTGTCTGCATTATTTCCTTCATTTTTTTCAGCCACATTATCTTTTTACGGGAACAAGTAAAGCCCAGAATGGCACAGTTTGACCACAAAATGGATCTTCAGCATCAGGCAACCAATAGCATCTTCCCAGGTTGTTGGGAACCAAGAATCCTTGCTCCTAACTTTCCTTCTGAACTGCATCTGCCCAGAGTGTGTGCACACGTGCACTAATATGATGCCTCTGATCAACACACAGCAGAAAGATGATCCTTTTTGCAAGACTGTGGGCAAACAGATGCCTGTGTACATTTTCTGTGATCACTTGAAATTTCCCAAACCAGGATTTGTTCCAAGCCATCTTGTGAATGCAACTATTTATCCATTTTACTTTAAAAGCAACACCCCTAAGAATTTTTAAGAACTAATTGATCTCACTGAAATTGTCAGGGGAGCTAGGTAGCAGCACAGACACTAGTGGACTAAATGCAGACCAGTATTTACCTTGGGTACCTGAATAATCTCTTGATGTAAAGGAGTATCATATTCTCCTTAGTGCTTTGCTGCAGGAGCATTCTCCAGCAGTAAAACTGCAAAAGCAGGTTTAATTATTAGCTGCTTTGCCACCTTAGAGGCTTCAGCAGGCTGCAAGCAGGCTTCACAGATAAAGGCACTCAGGCACACCCAAAGGCTGTGTGGGAAGAGTTTTGAAAGAAAAAGCTGGAGCTGACCGCTCCCTCTAAAGGCTCCATCTATCCTAGACAAACAGCTGTGCAGGAGTGTCCTGAGGTCAAGGTGCTGGGCTGAGTGCTGCTGTTCCTGCTAGCCAGCTTGCTGTGCAGGAGGGTCACTGAGCATGCTATCCTGGTGGCCCAGAGGGACAGATCCGCACAAGGTCCCCTTTCTGGGTAGAACAGATAATGCAGAACGTGAAACTGAGCTGCCTCTGAGTTTAGTGTTACACACAACACCTCCAGTGAGCTTCTAGCTCTGTGATGGGGCAAGGCATCCTGAAGGCTGCAGCACTTCCCTGGAGCTGAGAATGGCACACACAGAACCACCCATGCCCCCCTTTGATGTCTCTGGTCCGCCTTCTGGACCATCCTAGGGTGGTTTTTCGTAGTGATATAGGATCCACAGTCACTTTTCTACCTGTGACTGTATCAGGTGACATGCAAACTGTTGAGTTCTGGCTGCCAGAGAGGGACATATACAGCCCATGGACCTGCGTTATCAAACCGGACAGCACAAACAGGCTGTGACACAGTTACATCAAGTGAGACAGAGAGACAAAGAAGGTCAGGAGGACACTATGGCACGTGGGGCTAGGATGAATCACCTCAACAAAGAGAAGATTCAGCCAAGCTATACACCCCAGTAGGAAATGCTGGGCCATGTAGCACTGCAAAAGTGACACAGATGCCCCAATTGCTATAGCTCAGGCCAGAACCAATGCCAGGAAGCCATTAAATGTGATGGTGGTGAATGTAATAACAGAGATCAAGCAGCTCCTCCACTCCCTTCTGTAACACTTCCCAGCTGACACACAATCTACTGTGCACATTTCAGGAGAGGCCATGCACATACACACCTGATTCCTGAAACATTTTTCTCATTTAGGAATTTGACACAAAGTCATCATTAACAAGAACAGAAGTTCTGAAGACCAGCTAGACAAAGATGTAGGAATTCTTTTTTTTTTTTTTTTTAATAACCAATGTAAGTACGTATGTATTTGATAGTACTTACAGTGATTTTATATCACTATAGTGATATAAACTGCAAACACTAGTGCATTAACAACACTGGTATGCTGTGATGCTGCTAATCAATAAGTACATATTTTGCTTTTTTACTTATTCCTTTTCTTACAAGAACATATTCCTACAGGGAAATTTCCACTAAAAAGATAGGTCTGCCTGGTCTACCTAATTATCAAAGGCACAAAGTATGTCCACTATAAGTGGCAAATAAAAAAATAAATAAGCATATTCCTAGAACTCTAGTTGGCACTGTACACAATTCTAAGGTTACACACAGCTTATATACAGCAGTTTTTTGCATAACAGCTTGACATACAGCAGGAAAAAGACCTTTACCCCATTGTTAACTAACCAGATAATATGCATCATTAATTGATAAGGGAGATGGCCTTCTTGGAAACTTGACGGATGAACCCTTTGTGGGACAGCTACAATAACTGCTTTGCCATCTCAGCAATGATAGAAATGGATTCTCTCCATTGGCTCTGAGGATACTGGGGTACATCATTTAATTCACTCGTGCTGATGTGAACTTTGTTCTTCCAAACATTAAGACAGAAATATCCAGGTAAATACAAAACAGCTCAACACAAATAAAGCTTTCAAGAAGCAGCGTTCACAGTAGCTACACACCAAAAGTCATTCAATTCAAACAGAATTAGCTTATAAGGATTTAGATCATGTATTTTATTTCTTTTTAATGCCTGAAGTTAGACTCTTCCATGCTTAATCACACTCATAAATGCCCTGCTTTCCAAAAGTAGCCACCACTTGTTTCTGAGGGGAAAATTAGCTGCCCAGGACTTATATCAAAACACTTCTCCTGCACATGTGAATTCTGGCTTGGAGATACAGCTTTGAACATCACATTTCTAGTATACTGGTATGAGCATAATTGTTAGCAGGAAGGGCTACTGGCTACTACTCTTCTTTCTGACATTATTCACTTTATTTCATTAAATAATTCACTTAACTCACACTTTAATGTATGAATAATAATAAAAAACCTTGTCCTGAAACAGGCAGAACTAACACTTGGGGGTAGGAGTCATCTCATTAGATGTTGATTTAATCTCTGAGCTGTTCACACTAGGTTTTCTTTATAGCCATGGACAGAAACGGGCACTGTAAGGGTAGAATTCATTTGATCAAGTACGCACAACTCTTGGAGGAGATAAATCACACTGTAGACTCCACTGACAAAGTTGATTAGATCTCCACTGACTCTAGAGGGAGACTCGTGATCTGAAGATGTTTGAGTCAGCTACCAATTCCCAGGCATGAATCCCTCCCTTATTGTCCATTTGAGACTGTGGTTTCACAGTCAGCATAAACAACTATGGGATGCAGCCAGTTTATGGTCACACACTTTTTCCTGCCCTAATCACATGCTCCTGTGTGTCAGCTCTAGCTGTCCTGCAGCCCAAAGTAAATAGGAACAGCTTGCAGAACTGGTTGAAGAAAAAGATTTTGGTTTTGGTTGTATTAGCAGGCAGAACTGATGCCCCTCATGGTACATCCAGCATTGCCAGATCTGAGGACTAGTTGAGGACTGTGATTTCCAGCTAGGAAATATGCCCACCCTTTCTGGTACCAGTTTTTAAAAAGTTACGTATTTTGTAGTTAGATTGGCTTAAGTTGAACATGGCCTCCATGGAAGGCAGTTATGAAAATAAATAAAGTTACAGAACATAAAGTCAATATGTTTATGCTCACTGTCTTGGAATATGATTTGACAAACATCAAATGCATTTGACTGTTGAAAAGAAAAGAGGTGATGAGACATAGCACAGACCTTCAAGTTTTCATCCTTATGTGAAGGCCGCATTTGGGGCTTGAAGAGATGAACAGCGTCCAGAACACCTCAGAGTCAGGTTCACAGCATATTCCAAATCACATCACCTCTAGGGAAAGGAAATTTTAAATGATCATAGAATCAAGAAAACAATCAATCAATCCTGAGTTGAAAGAGGTCCATAAGGACCATCAGGCCCAAACCCCATCCAAAGAAAAATTTAGGACTAACCAAAATTAAAACAATATATCTGAGAGTATTGTCCAAATGCTCCTCAGACTCCAGCAGGCTTGGGGTTGTGATCCCTGCCCTGGGAAGCCTGTTCCAGTGCCCGGCCACCCTCTCAGGGAGGAAACTTTTCCTAATCTCCAACCTCCAGGCCAACCTCTTGGGTCTTGTTGCTGTCACCAGAGAGAGAGCACGCTCCACTTTGTGAGGAAGCTGTAGGCTGCCATGAGGCCTCCCTTCAGCCTCCTTTTCTCAGGGCTGAACAAACCTAGTGACCTCAGCCACTCCTCATATGTCTTACCCTCTAGAATGTTCCCCACCTTCAGAGCCCTCCTTTGGACGCTCTCAAATGGTTTTACATCCTTGCTATATTGTGGCACCCTGTCATGGTTTTGTGGTTTTTGTTGTGTTGTTGATCCAGGTGTATCTGGATTGCCTGCCCAGGATGAGCCTGAGGCTGCCCTCAAGATCAGACCTGTTGGTGCTGGGTCAGAGGAAGCCTGTGATCATTTCACAGGAGTTCCCATGCCTAAGCATGTCCTATAACTCCTGTGCTATTAGGCTGCTTGGCAGGGCTGTCTTAAAGAGCAGAAATAGGATGTGCCATATCCTGTGCTCATGGCTCTTCCAGGAATCATCCCTTAAGATCTCTTACATACAAAGCCAGCATGATAGCTTTCATTCCAGTTTGCCTGGGGATTTTCCTGTTTTTAGCCAACACTGTTCCTGTACTAATTTCTTACATTGGCAAGTTCAGTCCCTGAGACCAAAACAAAATGGTGGCATAGTGTTCCCCTGATGTGTCACCAGATTCCTAGCAGATACTGAGGTGTATCAGCATGGCTCCCTTGGTCAGGATGAAATGTACCACCTCAGGGCATTTCTTCTTTGATAGCATAGCACAGAAGTGGTTTGCAGCCTCACAGGATTCAAAACTGTCCTTATTTCAAGCTAACTTTTCAAATGCCAGAACATACACATTTATGATTTCCCTGCAATATTCACTGTTCCTCCAGTGTCTTCTAGAGACTTATCTAGAGGGACCTGAGTATGCTTATTCCTGTGAGCAGCGTTTAGAAATTCTACATCAAATAAATCCAGCATCCTATAGTGATAGTGATAAACTCTGCTTCCAAATAATCCATTTTAACGGGAGAAAACATTGCATGTTCTCAGATTGATTTTGTAGGTAGGTTGGACAGGCAACTGCCAGAAGCAGCAGCACAGTGATTAGCTCACATCCTCAAGTCTCTGTCTTCAGTAGCCCACTGACTCTCAGCCTGAAGGCTTCTAGACCCAGCACAGTGGTAAACAAATATTGGAGTTCAAAGCCAGCTGGCTTCACTTGTGTTGCTGACAAAAGAGGTGCCCTGGAAGTAGGTTTTAACTTGAGGGTAGTATATAAATGCTGGAGTTACTACTCGACATGTCTAATCAGCTTCCACCTCCCCTTCCTACCACTTGGGCCCCACAGAACAAATGTAGAGAGCGAGAGAAAAACCTGCACCTACCAAAAAAACCAAAGTGATATCCTAGTCTGAACAAATAGGACCACAGAATTAAATTTCCAAAAACTGAACTTTTAGGTTAGACACAGACAGACGCCTAGGACTGTGATTTCATTTCTAGTATGCATCATATGCCTGCGCCAGCTGTCCTGGAGGAACATCAGCTGCCCAGCACCTCATGAACTTACATTTAAGTGTAAGAGGAGGCTTCAAAGTTTAACTACCCAATTCAGGGTGCATTGACTGCAGGCCCAAGAGGGCCTCTTTTGAAAGTGATCTTTATAGCATTGTAAGAGGTGCTCACTTGTCTCACAGTTGTTCAGAACAATGAAGAGCCACACACACTGAGACTCTAATTACTTTTGAGAATAGAATGTGCGTAGATGTTTGAAACAAGAATATTAGTAACAAATCCTTTAATTATATTAACAAAGAATATATAGATTCAGGTAATGCTTAGATTACAAGTAGAGATCTAATGTTCTTTCTAAAGAAAATGAAAAGCAGAGTTTAACAATATGATTTACTAAAAATACCATGAGATATAATTTATTTCAGTAATAATAAGAAATGTTACTGACCAATCAGCTGTAAAGACATTTTTTCATTCCATAATATTTCATGTCTACACAATCTTCTCATCCCTGTTGAATCATTGTTACATATCTTTCTAGCAGGGAGCTTCCTCTTCTGGAAAAGTAAATAACACCAAACTTATTCCTGATTCTTTTTGTTTTCCTTTAACGATTAATATGCTGATAATTTTTCTAGCAGGATCAATTTGAATACTGTTGAATAAATTATTTAGCTCTAAACCCATGAAGTTTGTTAACTTTACAGCTGACTAGAGCAACAATTTTGCCTGCCTACCTGTGAATTTTAAGAAAGTACTGATTGTACCCTAAGCAGAGCAAGTGGTAACCAAAAAAGACAGGAAATGTTCTCCAACTCTACCAAAAAAAGCATGTTCATTAAAAAGTTAGGAATTAGCTGCGCAGTTAATTGTGGTGGACATTATGAAGCAAATGCAGGTTGCCAAATGCTATTGGATCAAATAATGGACTGACAATGAGAAAGCAAAACAACTAACCTACAAAGAAAAGATCAAAACTGGACATAAGACAGCCATAGATCAAACCCAATTTTTTTAGTAGGGAAAAAAAAATCAGAAAGGAAAATTTTCTCTTTTTCACCTGCTTTTCAACGTTCACAAGTATAGAGGATAACATTCTGACCGACTCAGTTTGTCTGGAGTTCTGCCAGGTTTTACTAGTACAGTAAGCAGGTAGAAGAACAAATCTCTTCATAGAGCAAGATGCTCTGTCTCCCGTTACAGCTATAGTCTTTCCTCATAGGCCACAAGTGAAAGCATCCAAGCACATGCTTAACTTGCTTTTACTCGAAGAAGGCCTTTTAATGAACTATAGACACGTTTAAGTCCTTCTTTCCTTGATAAAGCTTATTTCCTGAATCAGGATACAACAGTGAATTTGACACAGGGCTACATGTACAGTAATACTTTTCATTTGTATTGTTTCTCATTACAGGGAGTAAACTTGTTAATATAGGTAAACAGTGAATGTTTTTGTTCCTTTGGTGCTGCTGACTGGATCTAATTTGAAGAAACCTCGCAAGGACAGCTAACAGAGAGACATTGCCTGCAAGAAACACAGCCTAAAATGAACACTGACAGCCTTGAAGTGGAACAGACAGATGGAGTCATGTTTGTCAGAGTCTCACAAGCCTTTATTAAAAGCAGACAGGTCTGATGACTGTGCAGAAAAGGAACAAGTTAGGTGTTAAAAGGAGGCAGCATGCTCTGTGATATGTGTCTGGATTAGAGGACCGTAGACAAGGCTCCACCTTTTCCAAGTGTAAAGGCAGGCAGTGAAGAAGAGCCCTTTGTGGCTGACCTCTCTCCACATGAGAAACTTGCACAGATTCAAAGGAAAAAGTAATGACTTTATTTACTCAGCAAACATGCTGAGTAACAGTGAATCTCCCAACCAAAGTCCTATTCTTCCCACAGAGTTCATCAGACTGTGAGTTCAGCAGCACTCAGTGCAGAAAATTTTGCCTCAGAACAGGCAACACGAAGCAGCTCTGTCTAGCTTTTTCCTGCCTTGTCATCCAGATCTGGGATGGTATGAAGCTGCTCACTGGAGATCCAGAGTCACCTCTCCCCTCAGAAAATGAAGCATTTTCAGTAAGCAAGCAGACTTGGAAACTGCTCATTCCACATGTGTGGAACGGAAACAGAGCCTAGAGAAGAATTGGGTTAGTCACAATGCCTGGAAGCCTAAAAAAAATACCCACGAAGCAAAACAAAATAAAAAACCCAGTCTTCCCTACTTTGAAGATATAGTATTCTCAAAACACATAAGAAGGAACAAAATGTTCTCCTGTAAGCACACATGCTTAAGATTTGATTAGGTACTTTCAACAGTCACCTTCCTATTAATCTCAAAATTTATAATGTTGCCACATGGACAGTCCTAAATTTAGGAACGATCCCTGTTCCTCATGGATGCCGACACATGGTAAAACAATAGAAAAACCTGAGAAAAACTGCGTAGGGCACACTTGTTTATGAGAAAGATTCTGGGGCAGAGGTAGCATCTGCATCTACCACATCCAGCAGCAGGACCAGGCTACCACTGGGGATTGTTAATCCAAGTCCCTGCATTTGAAGTGAACGAAGATAACTGTGGCTGCTGAGTACCCTAGAGCAAATCTAGATGCCCAGCCCTATTTACTGGGGAGCAATAGAAGGCTAGAGGAACCATTTCCCTTCCAACCTGGCAAATAATTGAATCCTCCCTGCTTCCTGAGATATATGATCCCTGTGCTGTGGATTTTTGCCCTAGGAGGAATTCAGTATTCAGCCAGGTGTAGTAAGTAGAAAAGCTAACCGTGGACAAGGGCAGAACCAGAACATGCTGCCCTATAAGGGGAAAACAGCAGATCTACCAGTTTCAAGGGATCTTTGAGCAGATAAGGAGGCCGCAAAAAGGACCCCAAATTCATCTAGGCATTGTTCATACACTAAGAAAGCCAAGAAAGGTTTTTTATGCAGTTTATGTTTGATGTCAGTCAAGTTTTATTGCTAAGGATGGTGCTGATATTGATATCCTGTCGATTTCACTGAGAAGCGGAGGCACAGTGCTTCCACTCATCAAGAAAAGTATGATGACAGCTAAGGGGAACCAACTAACACTCGGTTTCAGTAATTCCTGAAGTCCAGTGAGGGCCACTAAACTCCTTGCTCTTCCTTACCACACAAATTTCAGTGGATTAATGCCAATCCACATGTTAACCTCCATGAACTAAAGGACGCTTAAGTTGTGCTAGTTTCTTTGACCCATATATCCTGCATTTGGTAAATCTTCCTCATTAACTAATGGCCGTGTGCGGGGGCGAGAAGCAGAGAACATGAGCATGTTCCAGTAATTGTGTAATTGATGGTCAGTTTCCTGATTATCTACAACACCTTATTAAATGATATTATGGCACGCAGGAAGACAAGTAGATGAGGAAAGTTACAGCAATCTGATTGCTGACTCTCTTGCGGCACTTTTAAGAGTACTGGTAGTCATTAAAACATTCCATATGGTTTCCTAAGCTAAATTAAAAACAGAGCAGACCTAGATTTTGATAAGGATAATTGCACAGAAAATAGGGTTCAAGTTCACGGGTCAGCACAGGAGTGCCTGTTGTGCCCAATGCTCTGTGCACAATGTGAAGAAGATGACTCTGTAGCATGAATGAAGAAAAGACAGCGGCATGCAAAGATCGGAGCAACATGGTGGGCACCCATGGCCTTCCTGGAACTTTGCTGAGTCTACTCCAGCTGCCAAAGTCCATTGCACAGTCCCCAGGTCAAGATCCCTTTGGAACGTCCAGGCGTAGCAACAGGCCCTTGTATTCCTGCTACCTCTTCCCTCCCGAGCACCAGTTTTGCCTGTGTGTACTGCATGCACCAAGCTGTGGCCCCACATTAGAAGCAGCTATGGCTGTTTGTCTCCTCGCTCTTCATTCTCCACTCGTGCACAGAACATCCATGGCTGCGCCGCCCCTTGCTGCCATGCCTGCTGGCCCTCCTGGGACACAGTGGGCAAAGGAACGCATCAACTTTGCCATTCAGTGACCTTTGTGACTGACATTTTTGTCATTTTTTCAAGTCTCCGAAGATGTTCTCCTTTTTCTTTTCTTAACCACAAATTCAATGGAACGACTGGCATCCATGGGCTGCGTTACAAGCGTATGAATGTTTTTCATAGACTACAGCTCCCCAAAGCCTCCTCAAGCACAACTACTTCCTTCTTCTGCCTGAATAATTAAACTATTAACTGCCACGGTTATATAACTATATGCGATTATATGTGTGACTGCATACGCTGTAACTACAAATCACGCAGCTGCGATAGTTACAGCTGCATCTCATCACTTACGCTATCCCCCCACCTCCGCCCACCGCGCTCACACAGCAGCTCTCGGCCACGACGGCCGCGCGTGACGTCACGAATCGCCC
>VXAB01009285.1:100627-131089 GCA_013399175.1 Odontophorus gujanensis
CCCCCGGAGCCCCGCGCGAACCCGCCCGGCCCGCAGGGGGAAGCCCCGCCCCCCGAGCGCGCGCCGGCCGGGCCGTGTGAAGAAGCGCACCTTTTGCACGANGCTGCTGTGCATGCTAGCGCTCACCTTCCTCTTCTTCGTGGTGGAGGTGGTGGTGAGCCGCGTCACGTCGTCGCTGGCCATGCTGTCCGACTCCTTCCACATGCTCTCCGATGTCATGGCCCTGGTCGTGGCGCTGGTGGCCGTGCGCTTCGCCCAGCGGACCCGCGCCACCAAGAAGAACACGTTCGGCTGGGTGCGGGCCGAGGTGATGGGCGCCCTGGTCAACGCCGTCTTCCTCACCGCCCTCTGCTTCACCATCCTGCTGGAGGCCATCGAGCGCTTCACCGAGCCCCACGAGATCCAGCAGCCGCTGGTGGTCATCGCCGTGGGAGTGGCGGGGCTCATCATCAACCTGCTGGGGCTCTGCCTCTTCAACCACCACGGCGTCGGCGGGCACGGCCATTCCCACGGGCACGCGCACGGGGGCAACGCCCGGCTCCCCCGGGGGAGCGCCAAGGCCGAACAAGCCCCCGCGGACGGCGAGGCCGCGCTGCACCGCGAGGAAACCAGCACCTTGGTGGAGAACTGCAGCAGCTCCAACGGGGTCAGCCAGGAGAAGCTCGGTAAGCCCTGCGCGCCTTTTGCCCGTCCTGGGACAGCGGGAGAGGTCCCGTCCCCGAGGACGGCGGTGTGGCGAGTTCCGTGGGGCCGGCCGTCCTTAGGGAAAGGGCAGGAAAGCTGCTTAGTGGGGCAGGCGGCACCTCCGCCTCAAGCCTTTTCTCCAGGTGTTAAAAGGAGCGCCTTGGGTCGTGCCTTTTTCTTACAAACAGGTCAGGGGTGAAGCTTGAGGTGAAGCGCTCTTCGCCTTGGGAAAAGTTGGTGCTGGTAGAGGAGGTGTGTGATGAGCGGTAGTTGCCTGTCACAGGGCAGTACCCTGACGGCTGAGCTGGCTGTACATCAAACTGCAGCTCAGCGCCTTGGTCCTGACAGCCGGATCTCTCTGTTGCTTTAGTTGTCAGCTGAGAGATTTTTCTCCCACTGGATGTAGCGTACTGAAGTACATACAGTAATGCAATGCTTCTTCAAGGCACGTGTAGAAGAAATCTTGGAAATTACCAATTGGAGCTGAGGAAGTCATGCACTAGGTACCAAATGCAGAGCTTGTTGGCTTCAGAGCACCCATTCTTGGAGTGAGTTTTCTTTAGCTTTCCAAAGCATAGAGCTTCCCTTTCACTTGTATGTCCTAATTCTGACCACACTGTCTTTTTTTTTTTTTTGTGAGAATGAATGTGTTGGGTTATTTTTTTAGTGGATCCAGAAGCCTGGGTGCTTGCTTTGAAGTCACTTGGTCTAAGCTGAATACTGCATGTCAGTGGAAGCTGTGCGTTTCCTGCTTCTCCTCTTCACTCTTTCCGCATCCCTATAACAGAGAAGAAAGAGCGTCAGTCCTTAGAGCCACATATCTCCTTTCTTCTCAGTCCTCAGATCCGCCTATCTCCTTTCTTCTCAGGGAAACATTAGGAGGGACTGCTGAATTAGCTTAGGTTGCTCTTTCCTCTGTAGAGTGAACTTTGTTACAGTTTCAGTATTTCAGTGGTCAGAAATTCCCATGGACATCTGAGAAACTCAGGAGTTCATCCTTTTCTCTTTAGTGTTTGGAGTCCCTGTTGCTTTTGAAAAGACTGAAAGTTCCTCTGAATATATTGCACTCCTTTCTTAACCACAAAATAAAATAACCTCTTTGTGTCATGTTAGTCCGAACCAAACTATCCTAATAATTAGTTTCAAACAATGTAAAATTCATTTAGCCGTTGATCTAATTGGTACCTTGGCCTGTGAATTGTTCTTGCCTGCTGAAATGTGAGTTGTGCTTTCAGCTAAATTCTTGTCTAGTTGTAGGCTAAAAGATTGACTTCTTTTGTGGGTTAAAATGTATGCTGTTTTTGGGTAACTTGTCTGGAACATCTTGTGGGTGTCCTTTCAGCAATAGCGAAGAATTTGTTGTGGGCATTGTGTAAGTAACAGGGCATAATTTTGGTAATGGTGAAACTTTCAAGTAAGTTTGCCTCTCCTTCTCTGCCATGTCATGATTATGTAAGGGATGGAGTTATTCACTGTGACCCATGGAAGTGTCACAGGTAAAGGTGTGTGAAGACTTGTAAGAAGCTGTAAGGGATGCAGGCAAAGATCAGGGAAATGGCTGAAAGTGGTGCTGTACCTCAGCAGGGAATTGTGAGGAACGGTAGACACTCTTCTCCTGAGGTTGAAGTGAAATCCTCATGATAGCCTCAGGGGCTAGTCCTGCACAGGCATCTTTGTGCATACATTTTCTGTAAAGTAATGTGTTTATAGTTAGGTTTAAATGAGTCAAAATTCAAATTGAGACATTTTAACCATTGAATAGACTCAGAGCTTTCTGGAACCATGCTTCTTGCTACCCACCCCTATCCACTGACTCTCCAAATCCCCTTTGTCCCAAACACTTTGTATGGAGCAGGATCAGAAGTGTCCTCTTTCTGTGCCCTCATTGTGAACCCCAAAGTCTGAACTCTGTAACTTTGGTTATTTTCCTCTAACTTACTCACTTCTCTGGAAAATTACTGGTCCCAATGACATTTCCTTGTTCCATAACTCCTAGAAACTGTGGAAAATGTAGCTGGAGCTTTAGGATGGAACTGTGGTGCCTGACACATGATGAGCCCAGGGTTTGGGGCTGACGTACTGCTCGGCTGGCTCCGTGTGTGCCTGCCTCCTTGGGAGAGAAAGGGCCTTGTAGACACTTTTATGATCACAAAATTAGTCATGAGAGCAGGGTGACAAGAGCTTTAGGCCATTTTAACACGTTAATGTTTACAAAGCTCTAAACTCAATAACCATGGAAGCAGTGAGAGCTCGTTGTTTTACTTTGTCAGGCCAGTGGCCAGTGCCTGTTATGTTTCTTTAGCACTGCAAAAAGTGAATCTGGTAAAATAGTTAGAATTTTTAAGTTTGGAAAATGATTTCTTTCAAAAACTTCACACTGCCTCTATTTAATGGTGTGTGCATTTGTTCCTGCACAGCTTGTCGGGTGTGATGGAGCTCATTTTGACAAGGGAGGGTACTAAAATGTTCTTTTATGAATTACATGATTCATAATGCATGGCTTTGGGCATCAACAGCTATATGCCACTCAACAGCTGCATGTCATTTGGAAACAAATGTACTAAAAATATGTTTTTATATACACTGGAGTACAAATAGCACAAATTCATAGCTTCTGAGATCTTAAGGGATAACTTATACTGTCCTATCTATAGTCAATGCTGCTGACAGATTCTGCCTGTTAGACCTCCAAAGCTCCACTCACTGTATCTCACAGTTCTGCTGGCATCTCAGGAATGATTCCTCCTCCTTGATTTCAGAGATCTTTTGGAAATGAACCATTCAACCTAGAAAAAAAAAAAGGACTATAAAGTAGTATCTAAACTGCTTTTGAGCTTATTTCATAAAATTTAATATAAAATAGAACTACACTGCTATCGCACTGGAGAGATTTTAGCTATGTGATTATCTGGCCTTTCAGAAGAGGAAACAAATATAAATTACTTAGCTACTTAAGCAACCTTTATCTCTGGGCTCCACAGTTCTTCACTTTACTTAAGAAATGAAAAGTTAATTGCCTAATGGTTAAGCAGCCAGAAAACGTGGAAGGGGTTTTTTATTATAGCATGTGCGTAATGACTCTACTGCTTTCTTGTCAGGTGATATGAAGGAAGACACGACTGACCTACAGGTGAATGGGAACGCTGGTCATTATCCTCTGGATGTTGAAGAGGTCGAGGAAGACTCTAGCGCGCAGCTCAACATGCGTGGAGTTTTTCTGCATGTTTTTGGAGATGCCTTAGGTTCAGTAATTGTTGTAGTGAATGCCTTGCTCTTTTATGGTTTGTGGAATCCATGCCCCAAAGATGGGCCCTGCTTTAATCCGTGTGTCAATAGCCATTGCGTGGAGAATGCTACTTTATCCCACCCTCTTGGCAGTGCAAACAAGTCTGAGCAAGAGAGCATTACGGTGGCTGGTCCATGCTGGTTGCTATATTTAGATCCTGTCCTTTGTTTGATTATGGTTTGTATCCTCCTTTACACAACTTACCCGTTACTTAGGGAGTCGGCCCTTATACTCCTACAGACTGTTCCCAAACAAATAGATGTTCATTCTTTGAACTCAAAATTACGTACCCTTGAAGGAGTTGAAGCAGTCCATGAATTACACATTTGGCAGCTAGCAGGCAGTAGGATCATTGGCACGGCTCACATAAAGTGTCCTGACCCTTCCACGTACATGATGGTGGCAAAGCGCATAAAGGAGATCTTTCACGATGAAGGGATTCATGCAACTACCATTCAGCCTGAGTTTGCCAGCGTTGGCTCTGAATCAGGGAGAGGGAAATGTGAGTTTCCTTGCAGAACTCAGTGTGCTTTGAAGCAGTGTTGTGGAACAGTAGAAGATAGTACTGGAAAGAAGACAGAAAAATCTTCATCACTTAGTATTTCTTGTTCAGAGGTTGTCATTGAATTTCCACATAACAAAACTAGAAGGACTAAATCGGAGAGCGTACCTGCAGTTAAGCTAGAGGCAAACACCGATCAAAACGAGCAGTTCGAGTCATCTTTGTAACTCCCAGAATGGTGCTACCTGAGTTTTGGTGACTTTGACAACAGCTGCATTGCAAGAGGAAGAGGCAGATGTTTGAGATGCAATTTTGCCAAGTAGTGTAATTGCTGAAGTCCTTGTTCTTGTCACATTGCTAAATCTAGAATGCTTGTTTTAAAGAACATGATGTCACTGTCATATACAATGTTTCTGTTGACTTTGTACTGAGACTGACAGAAAGTGCACTGATGCTGTAACAACTTCAGAAAACCAGTTTCAGCATTTCAGCTCAGTCACTTTTTGTTGTGCTTCGAATTATTATTATTTTTTTCAGTTAAAATATACTTGAGAGATGAGCATATAGGAACTCAGTTTGTGTTACAGATTTCTTGAACCTGCTTTTTCCTTTAATATTTGATTTGTAGATATTTTAATATATTGTTTATTTAGAAGCCCTAAGGAAACCAAAGTCGATAGAACGTTTTTAAAGCTATAACTACTTAAAACTGGAAACCACTTGTCAGTTTCACGTATTTTTCTTAAACTTATGTAATAAAAAATGTGAAGGTTTTTCTTATGAATATATATCACATAGCATATTTTAAAGGAAGAATCAAATGATTGTTAGAAACCGTCCCCACTTTTTCTGGAAAGGTAGTGAGGTAATTAAAATCAATGGCCTGTGAAAATATCAGATGTGAAAGGTTTTTTTTTTTTTTCCTCAAAATGAAAGTTTGAGCTACTGTATACTCTTTGTGATTAAGATGTGAGACTGGCAGATAAAGTAATGCATACTTTAATATTTTGCGTATTTGCTGGTGTTTTTCATTATTTCCAAGTTGCATATCATCAGAAAAGTCTTTGAGCTTAAGGTATCTTTGACTGCCATGAGTGATGAGCTGGAGCTTCAGCTTTAACTGATGCTGAGTTTACTAATAAGAGTGTAACTTAGCTGTGTCAGTAAGTGCTCTGTCAGGGGAAAGTTTGTCAAGCACTGACAGTCAAACTGATGCTTTTCAAAAGCACTGACATAGCCTCCATAACCAGTAATCCAGTGAGGCATTTTGTGTGTAGTTAAGTCTACCTGAAAGCACTTGCGGTGTCTGTGCTCCTGGTCTCTGCAGCATCTCGGGGTTGTCTGTCTGGCTTCTGCTGTAGTGTATGGGGGAGTAGGATTTCATTCACTGTACTTTACTTTGTAAGATTTGTATCGCATAATTTCACTTAAGGAGTATCTGATTCTATGGTTTAAAATGTTAAATCAGTTAATTGACGACTGGCCGTAAAGAAGCTGTTACAGCGTGCTGCCAACTTACACCTTCACCGGAGGAGCTGAGCTGTGGACTCTGAATCTGGCGGAGACTAGGTGAGAGTTGAAGAAGAAACTTAAAAGGAGTCTAATCTAAAACCCTGACCCTGTCGATCCACCTGCGAGTTGTGTATGGGGAATAATGCCTGGTCATTAATCGACTGCTCCTGTGCTCCAACCTGGAAATCCGCTCACATCTTCCATTGTTTGCTATATGACTCTGGGCACAGCAGATAAACACTCTGCCTCGGTTTCCCTGTCCTAACATGGGAATAATACCTACCTCACAGGGGTGTTGTGAGGCTCAACTCGTGTGAACAGCTCTGAGATCTGTTATAGGAAGGTGCTGGAAGGAGTGTGGGATACTAAGCTGTTAGTGTTTGCTCCTTCAAGTGTATTACAATACCCAGGCACAACAGAGGGAAGCGAGGATAGTTTTGGCCTTACAAAATTCTTTGATGCTGTGGTTTTCAGGTTTTCAACAGTATTTAAGCATAGATTTTTTAAAAGAATGTTTTGTTAGTGAAGGGAATGTAGCTTTGCCTCCAGATACAGAACACTTTGCTAGTTTGCATTTCCAATACGCATCTTGTATGTTAATTGCTCAGAAGTAGTTCAGAATAGTGCTGTTCATCAGGCCTGGGTTGGCCCGGGTTGTGTCAGTAGTCTTACCCAACCTCTCAGCAGAGCATTGCAGTCAACTCTCGATTATCCATGGGTGGATGACCAGTGTTGTGTGCTAGGTGTGCAGTCTGCATGGCCAGGCTAGCTGTAGCGAATATCTGTGCAGTGCCACGTGCCAACGCATGGGAGAAGTAGCTGGGGCTTAGCCCAGCTTGAGGCAGTGGTGCTTCCCAGGAGTCGCTGAGCATCTTCTGTGTTTCTGCTTGTATAGTCTGATGAACTAACTTAAATATGTTAATATAGTATTTATATACGGTTTTGTTCTGTCTGAATTAGCTTAACTCTTTCTCCTGTTACCTGTATATGATCTAGAGTTGACTGTTAAATGAGATCTTGTATGAGACTACGTTTGCAAAATATGCTACTACTGCTAGTATACTACAAAGTATTATCCAAGTAAATTTTGAAATGAACGAAGTACTATTTTTTTTTTGTTTTTGAAATATGTATCCTTGCTTTTTATGGTAAACTTTTAGTAATTATTTTGCTCGCTAGTTTAAATTTGGTCTCGGATATTAGTATGAATTATTGAGATCCTGCTGTGTGTCACTAATGTGCCATAGAACTTCTGCTCTTAGGTTTATTTAAAAAAAGGAAAACCCCAAAAAAAGCACACAGAACAGCTATAGCAGCACTGACAAGCCCAAATTACTTCTCTCCTGTTGCTTTTGTAAAAAGAGAGCAACTGTTAAGTTGTGACAGTTGCCACCGTTTGTTAACAGTCTCAGTAAACGCACCCAAATAGATGGAATTGTGGTCACTAATTCCACTGTAACTATTTAATCTTTTTGTTCCAGAAGTCATATTTTTCTATTACCGTGTCCATTGCAGGCAATGGCGAGCTTAAAAGACACAAAGCTCTCCCCCACGTTATTTTATTACCGGGACAGGACGTGAATGTGATGCTGGAGATGCTGATGGGGGAGCCCGGGGAGCTGTGTGGCCTCTCTTTGTCCTGCAGTGTGTTGTGTGTTCAGCACCAGCTGCTGGTAACAGGGCCCTTCAGTCTCTTCAGCACTCAGCAGTGCATTCCCCAAAAGGCAGATCAGGTGGCTGTACAACAGGACCAACAGTTTTTGTGCTCGTTCTGGCTGCGTTAGACCCAGCAAGACAGCTGACCTGTCTGTGGTTATGCAGACCAGATTCATTCTGAAAATCATAGTTCCAGAATACCAAAAGCCTTCAAGGACACTGCTCAATCTGTCCTTTTTCTTTTTTTCTTTTTTTTTTTTTCCGCAAAGCATGAAACACGTGAATCTCCTGTAAGTGAGCACTGCAGTGGTGGGGAGCTAATTGTATTGTGTATCACATTCCTGAATTTCTAAAATAAAATAAATAAAAACAACAACAAAGGGAACACTGATTTTAAGGAAAAATAAGTTTGTATTTCAGTGTCTGGATTGTTTATGCTTCTGATTAAATGTCAGAGATGTGCCAAACATCGCTGCTTGAAATATCTGTTTAGTACGTCTCATCCAGATCAGCACTGTTTGGAATCACTGCTCAGACCATACCTGTGCTGAGATACAGAGGTGATGCAGATCCTCAGGGGCTGGCCGTGGTATTGCTTTGCACAGACTTCTTCAGTGGAGTGAATTGCTCGTGTGGAGCTCCTTGTAATAATTCAGCTTTCAGCATCTGCTCAGAGCTTTTGGTAGTATCCTTTTTTTGCTGCCTGTGGTATTCAGTATAGGTAGATACATAGTTATGTAAAAGGCAAAACTAGCTCCAACTTGTGACTCTCTGAAAGCCATGGCAAGGGCTCAGTCCTGCAGATTTCTCTGTTCACGAATAGTTTCATCGGGCTGACGAGTAGCTACTTGTATGCAAGGAATTACTTGCAGGAGTAAGCCCAGTGTTCTAGCCAGTGCAGCCAGCCTCCTGGAGAACTGCAAGTACCCGGATTTTCGGTCTGTTTTATGATCAGCAGTGTTGTGGTGATTCTGAATTTGCTGCAGAAATGAGTTTGTTGCAGTTTCCAGGGTTTATCCCAGGGCTTATTTATTTTGTCCACCGTCCAAAAAAAGAAAAGCCCAATGAATGTCCTCAGGCTTGCTAACAAATTTAGCTGAACTGATGTTGCTTTGTGCTTCTGAAATGGCCTGATTTTATTAAACACCAACTGATGGAGTTTGAGGCAGAGGGATAAAGATTCCTGCCATTCCCCTGCCCCCTTCTCTGCCTGCACAACCCTAATCTCTTCAGCTATGGAGAGAGTGGGGGGCAGAGGGGCTGGATGTTCTGAGTTCCACGTGGAGGGAATGGGGAATACTGCCAACTATTTTTAAAAGCACATAAACATGCTCTGCCTATTTTAGTTCCATAGCATGGCATCAGTTACTCCCTTTTTGGATATGAATGTAAGTTGTTCAGCTCTGTATTAATTTTGGCTTTTTCTCTGCTAGATGGAGAGAGGTGGATGCTCCATGTGCCCGAGCTAAAGGTAGTCTTGACAATTTTCCAAATCAAATGTAGCTTTGCTGATAACGGGAGGTCTGATTATCCTTGTAACCTTTGCTCTGTGTGGTTAACTGCCTCTGAGGTACAGTACCACGTTTTAACAGGCTCCTGCCTGGTTTTTTTTTGTTTTATTTATTTATTTTATTTTTTTTGCATTTCCCCCATGTCTCTAAACAGTTAAAGAGCAAAACCACAGAACAGTTTTTATCTGTGTCTCCAAAAAGCACATGGGATTCATTTGGCTTTTTTTTTCTTTTTTTTTTCCCCCATGTCCTGGATCTTGTTTCTGAGCAGTGCTGGAATATAATTGGCATAGCCAGATTTCATTGCTGATATTTCTTTTGGGTTTCTTTTAAAATAAACGTGAATGTTCTAACTTCTTGATATGAAGTACTAAAGTCTTGAGAAAATAAATGGAGCTTTTGAATGTTAAGAACTGTTAGTTGGGATTTCTTTCTTAGGTCAGTCCCTCAGAAGAGATTTGACAAATAGAAAGGCACTTCCACAGCTGCTGAGAATCTTGGGAATGAGTACAAAGTGCATGAGTAGAGCAGGAGTTAATAAGTGGGTTGTAAAGTGATGCCCTCCAACTCCACTGCCAGGTGCAATTAAAAGAATAGCAGCTGATACCCACGTACTCAAAATGTATTTTTTTTAGCCTTTGAAAGGAATAATAAAACAATCCTGACCTATTAGCTGGCAGTGGTTAAATATCTAGCGTTCAGGTCAATAAGGTTGGGTTGCTAATAAATATCTGTCTCGCTTAGTTTGATTTCCAAGACTTTGGAACATAGCTGCCTTGCAATGGAAGGTGCTTTGTTGTTTTTCGGCTTCATTTCTTCCAATCTGAAAGCACTGCAGCTCCTCAAATACATTGAGAGAATGTATTACTGCACAAGATACAGCTGCCAGCAGTAATATGGAGGGGGCAGGATCGCAATTAGGATCTGCCTGGAGCTGTTCATGGGCTTGCAGCAATGCATTTGTTTTGGAGCAACTCTGAAGCTCTTTTTTGCTTCAAGAGGGAGAAGTGGTTCTGTGTTGTTACGCACACAGGAAGATGAGTTTGGTTGCACTGTAAGCACTGCAGTTGAGTATGAATTCGACCATTTCCCAAAGCTATTTCTACCTCTCCATGAAATGCAGTTTATCCTTAGTAGTAATGTCCTCAGTTGAGACACGCTAATATGGGAGTTTTTAAATTCATTGGATGGAAGAAGCCTCAGGCCTACAGCTTGAGCTTTTAGACGTGCCCTCCTTCACTCATGCTGCTTCCACACCATATCGTTCTCCCCAGATGGCTGCATGCCCACCCCGGGGCCCAGATGCAGCTCCCAGAACAGTCCTGCTGTGTGCTGCAGGAGCTGACGCACCAGGGGAATGTGCCTGGCAGCACCCCTTCTGTGTTAATATCCCAAACCTGGCTGAAGCCCTCGCCACTGAAACTTGGGTTAGCTGTCACAGACAGGATTTTGGTGGGATGGCTGGGTTTTGTGCATGTGTGTGACAATGCAGCCTTTAAAATAGCGCTCGCACCGAACTGTAATCCCCCACCTCACACGCGCTGCCGTTTCTCACTGCCGCCTTCACATGCCCCCCAGCCTTTTCCTCGCGCCACCAGCAGCTAAGAATAGCGGCGGTGATGCTGTGGAACAGGATGCGCAACCTGCTGAGTTTCCTGCGTTTGTGCTGTGCTGCTGGGCTGTGCTGAGCCCCTTCTGCTCTGCCCTCCCCTCTGGAGCCGCAGGCTGGATTTGTAAGGACCCGAATTCGGCTTTACTGATGGGTGTGATGCTGGCGTGTCACACCGCTAGCTGAGGTGAGGTGCTCCCTGTGAGAGCTGCAGCCGCCATCAGGCCTTCCGTCAGGCCCTCTGCTGCGGGCTGAGCAAAGCCAGGCACCTCAGTGTTCCTCACACACCTTGCTCTCCAGACCCTTCTGCACCTTCGTAACCCTGCTTTGGACACACTGTAATCACTTTATGTCCTTCTAACATTGTGGCACCCAAACCCACACCCAGCGCTGGAGGTGAGGCGACACAGCACAGAGCACAGGGGACAGCCCCTCCCCTCACCCGCTGGCAGTGCAGGGCCTGGGGCAGCCCAGGGCACAGTTGGCTCTTCGGGCTGCCAGTGCACACTGCTGCTTCACGTTCAACTTGCCAGAACCCTCACATCCCTTTCTACAGAGCTGCTCTCCAGCCTCTCACCCCCTGCTCTGTAAGTATAGAATGCATCTTCTAAATGCACACAACAGTAGAGTTCCTGAGCTTTTGTGCCATGCTGCTTGGAAGGAATTTGCCCTCCTTCTCACCCTGGTGTTAAAAAAAGCGAAAAGAAAAAAAAAAGGAATAGTATTTAATAATCACAGGCACAATTAGCCAGCTGCTGCAACCACGTTTGCAGTTTCTCTGACAATCTCCCTGCACATCATAGGTGCGTGGCAAGGACTTCAACGAGCAAGTGGGCAAGCTGTCACAGACCAGGAGGTGTTTGGCCCATATGCTTCAGCTGGGAGGTGGGATGTCACTTGGCACCATCATGTCCCAGTTTTCTTTTTCTCAAGGTTTAGGAAAAGTACAGAAACCAAATGCTGAGGCAAGCTCCATAGGCAGAGCCCTGTGTCAGGCCTGCTGATGTCAGGCTGAGTGCGGGGCGTTGTTGGCCGCATGTCACAGCTCAGAGGATGCCAAAGGCAGATGTGCTGTTAAAAACCATAATAATATTTGCTGAAGGCTTTTGAAATTATGGCATCAATGGAGAAAAAAGTGAGAAACTGTGTGTGTGGATTTTGCTTTTGGACTGGTTACCTTTTGTTTGGTTGTTTGTTTGTTTGCTTTTCCTGCAACTATTTGGTGAGAGTAGTGATGTTCTCTGGACTTCCCCTGCAGCTGTGCAGTGTGTCTCAGCCCCCTGCCATGCCACCTGAGAGGGCAGCCAGCGTCACTTTAGCTGTTACACTGGGAGAGGACAGCGCAGATTATCAACCTCAGCTCCTGGTGTAAAAACAGAGTGGAAAATCAGGTACCAGAATTATGGTTTCACACCTCAGTGTATGAAAAGCAACCTCTATGAAGAGACTGTAGCTTGGCAAATGCCATGTCTTTGTACAGAGGTTTACTTGCTTAAAACCCTGACAGAACAGTACTTCTCTCAATCACTTAAGGCAGAGAGTCCTTATGCAATTTGGAGTTCCCCTTTCGAAATAGCAGTTTGGGGACAAAGTCATTGGTCTAGGCTAGGACAAAATTGCTTACACAAGATAAACAAGGGTGGACTGCTGCCATCCTTCCCTTGCCCTTTATCTCTAAACCTTAACCTTAAATTACAAATCAGAGGTTGACACAGTGCGGTGCATCTGCAACTACTGAAACCAGATAAATTTTAATAGATCTTACTTACTTCAACAATAATGAAGGCTTGAAAGTTTCTCTAGCCAACAGAAATGCTTCCAAGCTTTTAAAGTTCAAATGCAAATATTTTAATATATTACTAAGAATGTTTTCATATTAAATAATTAGTTCTGTTTACATGGCATTTCATTATCAACAAGAAAATGATTTACTAGTCCTGTATTCTTGTTTCTAATCCAAGCAGGAAAGTAGAAATAACTTCATTTTCAAAATCTTGTCAAATTTTTTGGGCACAATGTTTCTTTAAATGTCAACTACAATAACAGTAGTTTTCCATCACTATATTGGAGCCACCTCAGCAATCTTGACAACAGGTCACTGGCCACTCACACATGCTTCAGCAGCATGCAGAGCTCTGAGAGGCTGCAGAACATAAGCACAGGGACTAGAGCAATGAAATAGGCTGGAGCACTATTTTCCTTGGTTTTGCAAAGAATAGACTTCTGCAGCTCTCATGAAGAAAACGCAACTGCTCCAAAGTGGCATTTTTGCTTGTACATAGTGTACAGCAGAGCAAACACAGCAAGGTGCTAGTTTTGCGATGATGACTTCCCTCCAGACAAAGCAGATGAAGTCCCAGAAATGATTTATCCAGATGGGGAAATTATGGTAGAGATGAATTGAGGGCATAACAGAGGCACTTCTGGAGCACAGGTAATCAGTTTTTTTCCCCATGTGAAGGTGTGCTCGGGGCTTTACCCAAATCCAGTCCTCCTTGTTTCTGAACACCTGTGTTCTGACAACTTCCGACAACAAGGGAGGGGCTGCCAGACCTTTCCAGTGAGAGCTTTCTGCATTGCAAGGTGCTTTTACATCTTGTATCTTGAAGCTGTTTGGCTAAAGCAGGTTGGGCTGTGTGGGTCTGTGAGGGGTCTGGAAGTAGCTTGGCTGAAGGATTTTCCTCATTTTCTTCTCTGTGATGTCTGGAAGAGTCAAGAAAAAACAAACACCAAAATGATGTGTTTTTAGTTTTTATTTGGCCAAAATTTGATTCTCTTACTGTAGAGTGGACATCGAAGAAACTGTCTCAGATAAAAATCACTGGAGCACAACTATGGATTTCCACTGTCTCTGAGGCAGTAAGCGTATACCAACCACAAGCAGCCAGTGGTATTTTGGTTCATTTTAAGCAGGCCTAAGTAAGGACCACAGCAACTGCACGACACCGAGCCCCATACAGTGTCTTGCCACCTGTTTTTGTGATTTCTTTAGCCTGTTGACTCATGTGGGGTTGGTTTTTTTTTTATTTTCTGGAAGCTAAGGATGCTTGCCACACTGAAAGTGTTCTTGGTTTGGTTTTGAGCTTGGACAAAGTTCCTCCAACGTGCTTCCATGGCAATAACGTTTCTGACTTCTTCATTCCTTATTTCTGTGCGGCATGGAGTGAAACGAGAGCCTCTTGTGTGCTAGGGAGAGATGTGGGATTGGTAGGTTCCTTCCTACCTCCGTGCCTGTTTGCTTGCTTCAAGCAGGATGGAGATTGTCCAAGAATCTCAGAACAATTTGAGTTGGAGAGGATCTCAAAGCCCATGCAGCCCCAACCCTCAGCCATGGGCAGGGCTGCCTCCCCGCAGCTCAGGCTGCCCAGGGCCCCATCCAACCTCGCTTGGAGCACCTCCAGGGATGGGGCATCACAGCTTCTCTGGGCAGCTGTGCCACTGCCTCACTGCCTTCTCAGTGAAAAATTTCCCCCTGACATTTTATCTAAATCTCTCATCTTTTAGTTTAAAACTGTTCCCCCTTGCCCTGCCACTATATTGCTGTTCTCTTGGAGAAAAAGTCCTACAAAATAAGCACAGCTGGATTTGTAGCAAGGTTGCATCTTCCATGACAAAACTGGGAAGTGCAGCCGTGATCTGGGGCATCCAGAGCCATGAACAAGTGGCCACTTTGCTTTGTGTGCTTTCAGCTTTTACTCCTTTTCCCAACATTAACACAAGAGCAGGAAAGAGGACCTGCCTACTCCCCCAGATTTTGAAACTGTCAGTGCAAACACGTCATGAGCTTGTGGTGCTTCCACTGGTTTTATTTTTGTAAGATGCTTTCAGTTTCAGAAATATTTTGTAAAAACTTGCCTCCAAACCGCTTGTGGAAAATTTGTTTCCCCTGTTATCCATGACATTCCAGGTTCAAATTCTTTTGGTGTTTTGGGCAAAACAAAGCGTTTTGACCCCCAGTAGCTTTTGCTGAAGACTTTCTGAGCTGCAGACAGGCAAGGAAATGTTACCAGCCCTGCATTCAGGAAACCTCATCCAGGAGTGAGAGAATGTAGCTCAATGGAAAAGATGAAATTTTCCAAATTAAACTGTAGAGTTATGCGTATTAGCACACAAACTGCACTCTAAATGATAAACATTGAGCCAAACAAACATCTAAAGCTCTGGGGAGGAAGTATCAGTAAGGCCACACTGGTTAATTATGATATTTTTTTTTCTGTAAGCTACAAACAAAATGACATCTTGCTGAAAACACTATTTGTTCACCACCAATGAATAGCCAGGCTAAGAAATGACACTTCTTTTTGACATAGGGGTGGCACATTATGCCCTCTTTCCTTCAAATTAGAAAAATCAAGACTTTGAGGAATGCCTACCAGCTTTTTGAAGGCTGCTGCAGAAAAGCACGGAGGTGCTGACTCCCATCCTTGTCACCCCTGCACACTCTCACACTCTATCTCCTGGGCTGCACAGCATCAGGGTGAGGTTTTGTGGCACATTGAGCAGCAGCCCATCACTCAAGGAGTAACCATCCTGCTTTAAAATGCAGTTTTGCCAAATTAAACCACTGCTGCCGCATGCACCCAGCTGAAATGCCAGAGTGACCGCTGCTGGTGGAGAAATCCATCTTTCAGCAGACCCACAGGAGGCAACATGCTTTGAACCAGGGCTCAGGGATGGGAGCCGTTTTCCTCTTGGGCAGCCCTGAGCCAGGATGGTGCCAGCTTTGAGCACCTGAGGTCTGCCCAAGGGGTTTGGGCTTGGGGCCGTATGCAGTGTCACTCACGGAAGGAGGATGAGGTGTTCAGGAGCTGCTGAAAACCACGCACCAATGAATGTGGCCAGGCTGTCAATATCTCTTCTCCACTAATAAATACTCCTGGCTTTTAAACTATGAGGTGCTCTCCAAGAAGCAGCTCCTGGAGGCCACAGAAGTACCTCACGTCTGGCTGTGTCAGGCACCAGCCCTGCCAAAATCCATGCTGTTGAAAGAAATAGGAGGGGTGCCTTGTTTGTTTCTCTCTGCCACGAGATCTATTGCTCCATCCTTCAGAAGGCAGGGCTCCAGCCAAAAGCCTTGCCTGGCTTCATGTAGGTGTCCTGGGTGTCCCAGACATGGGAATGTGTGAGCTGATGGATGTGGGGTACATCTGACCCTGTGAGAATAGCACAAACACCCAACTCAAAATTATGGAACCAATGGGTGTTTTGTGTTGGAAAGGATCTTCTAAGAAGGCCCCAGCTCAGGCTGCCCAGGGCCCTATTTAATCCGGCCTTGAGTACCTCCAGGGATGGGGCACCAGAGCTTCTCTGGGCAGCTGTTCCACTGCCTCACCACCCTCTGAGTGAAGAACTTATTTCTTATATCCAGCATAAACCTAAGTGTAAAATCTCAGGATGGACCTGGTCACCCTGACACGTATTCCCATGACAGGAGACTTGAAGTGCCACAAGACAGCACCCTGCTCGAGGAATGGGTTTTTAGTAAAGGCTTTCGGGGGGCAGCTTTTTGGTCCTGCAGCACAGCTAGGAGCATGATTTTCACTGACAGCAACATAATGCCTGAACAAGAGGCTGGGGGATTCGGCATCCCCATGTTCATTGCTGCGAGCCTAGCTCTGCACTGACAGCATCTTCCTTGGGTTTTGTGTATCTCTGCCTAATGCCTTTATTTGCACAAGTTTTTAGGAGTGTCACAGTGGCCAAACTCGATGGATTGTTTGTCAGAAATACTGAGATGCAGTCGCAGCTGTTTGTCTGGATGTATTGATTCATACTTGTGCCCTAATTTTTTGATTACCAGGTTCACCTGCAAGTTATCTTTGGGGAACTCTCTTTGCTATTTCTACTTCCTAAAGTGAAAAATCCTTTGTCTGCATCTTTCCTGTTTTCATACTGAAGGTAAAATAGGATTACATATTTGAATAAGTAGGACGCAAAACACCGTTCAGGTTAAATCTGGGCTGCTCTCTGTCAGTGGGTGAGAAAGCATTGCTATCTGCTTTCCTTACAAGTTGGCAATGTTCTGCTCCAGTGCAAAAGGTGCCCTGCCAAGCAGAGATGAAGGCACGGATGGAAAGCAACAAGGCAGCACAGGAGAGGCATTGCCAGGGGAGGGTTGCACCATGGCTCATCACTTCCCACAGGCCTCACCCAGCCTATGCTTGGACACATGTGGGTTAGGGCTTCCCAAAAGCTGCCCCATGCCGGGCTGGTGCTGGGTGTCTGCTGCTGGGTGCCTGCAGTGCTGCAGGGCACGATGGAGCCCCAGCTCCAGGTTCACCTCTCCCACCCCTGCAGGGCTCCAGGTGCTTCCTGCAATGGAGACAAGGGTGTGTGGAAAGCAGTGGCTCCAGATGAGCTGTGAAAGGGTGAGGAGATTGCCTCAGAGGACTAACAGTTATAATTATCTGCAGCAGACTCAGAAGCTGCACTGCAACCATTTCCTCCTTAAGACCTTGATGCACCTGAGAAAGAAAAACTTCCTGGTTTCTGTGTAAGGATGCATCACAGTATGAGTTATCATGAGTGAGCCACACTGCCCTGTACCTTCGTTATCCTGCTTTCAGTGCACCTGTGGCATCACCTGCCCTAGAAAAACAGGTGGCAAGAGCCCAGCTTTCAGTTTGAGGTGGCTTAGAGGTATGACTTTGAGAAAGGTGAAGAGGCTCCACCCAGAGGCTTTCCCTCTCCTGACTCCAGCTGGTGAGTTTCATTTAGAAGGTGAAAATGCTTGTAATCAGAAGTAATACTAATATATATATATATATATATATTTTAAGGCAAACATAAGCTGCATTTAAGCTCACTGTATTTAGCTATATTTCTCTCTTGCCTCTCATGCCCATCATTGCTTCTTGTCCTGTCTTGTGTGGTGCTGCTCTCTCACTGTCAGCACACAACAGGGTGAATATCAGCAGTAACACACAGCTCAGTGTGGCACTGTTACAGACTCACAAGCTTTGAGTTATTGCACTAGGAAGTTGAGGATGGAGCACTGAATACACAGCGTGAGGTGTCTGGGGCCAGAAGAAGCCATACCCCTACCTTGCAGGAAGGATAAGGATGTGCTGAAGTACTTGCACTGGGGAGAGCAGCAGAAGTCATGGCAGGATGCACCCTGCCTCTCCACTGGGAGCTGGTTCTCAGCGACAGAAGGTATAATGACTGCTAGAGTAATTAGAGCAATCTGAACCAGACATCACTATGCACACATCCCTCTACAATGGTGACACGTTTCCTGGCATGCCTGCAGCCCACAGCCATCTCCTCCCAGCACTTAGCATTGCCCCGTGGCAGCCACCCATCCTGCAGAACTGCCCTTGGTGGAGCTGGAGGCTCACTGCCAGTGAAGAGCAGCACGTGGGGTGCCAGGGCTGGTGGATGGCAGAGGCAGAGTGAGGCGCCAGGCTGGTGTGGGGAGGACAGGCTGGTGCAGGGTACATGGAGATGACACAGGCAGCACCTGTGGCATGGGGATGAAAGCCAGCACTGTGGGAAGGATGAGAGGTGTGAGGAAGGGACCGGAGATACCTGTTTTGTGCTGCTTCATCAGTGACTGCTCAGGCAGCCCGTCAAGTCTTCCTTTGTGCTTCAGTTTTTAAACAGCCCACACCAACTCCATGTAAACTTGCTTGCACAGACGAGTTCTCCGTGTGGTCCGAGAGATGGCACAGCCGTGCAAAACTCCCCGCTTGTTTGTGCTACATGTATCCAGAGCAAACAGGTGTGTCAGGAGGAAGGGCAAGATCCCCTCATCCTGCAGAAGGGAGCTTTTGCTCAAGGAGGCCCGGAAAATCTCCCTCTTTATACTGGGTTACTGTGGTGTCCTTCGTTCCCTCTTGCTTGTTCTCAGCAGGGATGTTTCTTCTCATGCTAGTGGTGGGTCAGGTTTAGCCACACACCTCTGGCCTCATGTTTCATAGGATCACAGAATATCCTGAGTTGGAAGAGACCCATAAGGATATGCAGCCCAACTCCCAGCTCCACACAGCACCACACTACATTCAAACACAATGTCAGAGAGCATTGTACAAGTACTCCTTGAACTCCAGCAGCTCGGGGCCATACCCACTGCCGTCTGGTGCAGACCCTGTCCCTAACCCTCAGCTGCCCCTCCCCTGACACAGCTCCATGCCGTTCCCTCGGGCCCTGTCACTGTCACAGAGAGCAGAGCTCAGTGCTGCCCCTTTGCTCCCTGTGAGAGCAGCAGCCGCCATGAAAGAAAAGCACTTGGTGGCAAGACCCCTCACTTGGGTCAGAAATGCATGCAGCTCCAGGAATCACTCTGGAGATTACAAGATGGTGCTCATCAGCCAGCTGCAGCCTGGCTTTCTCCCTCAAAGTTCATGAGTCACTTTTCTCTACCAAATAAGGGTTCATGATGCCCAGGGAGAAGCAGTGTTGACATCCCCAGCTCACCCAGCCACCATGACAGCCTGACACTCTGCCTGGTTTCTGGTGAGAGCCTGGAGCACAGCTTCAGGACAGATGTTTTTGTCTGCTCTGACAGCTGTTGTTCTGCAGGACCAGCTCTTGCAGGTGACATCAACCTGCTAGGTGCTGCTACATGACTCAAGACCAACATGGGGAGCCTGGCCAGCAGTGTGCAATTATTTTCTGTTGTTGACCAAGCCTGGTGGCTGTTGCTGAGGGCCACCTCCTCTGTAATTACAGCTCAGCAGGAGCAGGCCCGCCAGTCTGTGTGGTGCAGCCACTGGAGGTAGCTCTGGAGGGTGGGTACATACACAGCAGGAGGATGGGAAACATGATCAAGAGGATAAGGAGAAGATAGTCTCCGCTGTTGTGGGATTGCATGCCAGAACTTAGTGTTGTCTGAAAGGAGGACAGTGAGATACCATCGGCTACTCCTGTTATTACACTCCAGGACTCATCAAGGGCTGAAGACAAAGAGCCAGTTAATTATTTACAACATATGCATAAAGGGGAAGACAGGGATGTGAAAAGGGCTATTTCATCATTCTTTCAGACTAGCAAAGCTGCTTAGTTTGTATGAACCAGCACTTAAAAGGAGTCTCATTTTGATACTTGCCAACAAGTTCTTCCCCTCTGACATTGGACAGCCCTGTGGCAACCTCAGATTTCTGCTTTCTTTGCTTAGTGGGCACCTCCAAACCAGGGTTTATTCTGCCTGCCTGCTCCAGCTTGCCTTAGTCCTGACCTGTGAGGGCTCAGTATGTGTAACGGGCAGACCTTTTTCATGTGGTACAGCTTTTTCCTTTGGAAGTAGCTGATTCACTGGTGTGGAAACATTTTGCAAGATACTCAAGTCTACTTAATTTCCAGTTAAAATAATGATCAAAGTACCTCATTTTGCTATGTCCAAAGCTTTTTCTCAGGTCTAATGTTGCAGGGTACTGCACTGGGCCTGCATCTAGCACCATGTGATGCACCTCTGCCTTTGGCAGAGGTGAGAGCAGATGGGAACTGGGTTAAACTTCTAGCCGGTGTCCCACTTCTCAGAGATCTTCAGCTATGGCCTTCTCCTAGGGAGCCACTAAGTGGCCCTTAGTCACTCTTTCCATCACGTGAGGGTGTCCACAATCATGCTCTCTTTACTCTTTCTTTGCCTTCAAGAGTTTTCCAGCGCAACCACAGCACCTCTGTCCCCTGAAGGAGCAGAGTGTCTGGCTGCAGAGTCCTTTCTCCAACAGTATGCATTTGTGCCCTTGACTCTACATCAGGAGCACTTTCATTGCAGCACAAAAGTAAGTTTGTAATGAGCACATTGTTGTTTGAATTCAGAGAGAGGGCTTTGTGCTGTTTCTGAGGGAAGTGTATTTGGTAGAGATTAATTTTGGGAATCATTAAGGTGGGGACATGGAGAGAAAACTGAATGTGTCCCCTCAAAACTGCCAGAAGGGTGGGGTCAAATCCAGCACCTGTGAGTGCTTCAGGAATCTGAGCCGGTGGGAGAGGTGGAAGCAAGGAGCCATCTCATTTCCACCTGTCTGAAGCTGACAGGGAAACAACCAGAGGGAACAAGAATTTTCAGTATGATAGAGACAGCATATGAGATCTTCCCTCCCGGGTCAGTCTACTGAGATTCAAACTCTGCTGCTGGATGAAGCTTTTCGCTCTTGTTCCTAGCGCGCATGTTGGGTACGTCATTCAGGAGTCCAAGCAAAGCAGTAGCAGTTATAAAATCTTCCTCATCCTTGGTGGTATGCCTGGTAACATAGCACCACATTTACCTGAAGCCTGAGGAGATGGCTGAAGGTTCCTGCACACCTTACTTAATTCAATACAATTAGAACAGGAGTCTGAAGGATCCAAAAGCCAAAAAGATGTCACTCGCTATTTCAGGAAGTCATGGGTTGCGTTGCTGAACTGCTCTGACCTTCTCCCTCAGCAGAGGATTTTGGCAGGAAATGGTACTATTTAAAATTTGGTGACTTTCCAGCAGTTTGCTTCAAAAGGATCTATCCTGCCCTTAATTATGATGCTTAGATCTTGGACTTCTATTTTGTTTAAGTGAACAAGTGTTGTGAAATGCCTTTGTGAATCAAATCTAATCAAGGCAGTGTTCTGCAGCTGGAGCCTGGAAGTCTGCCTGGGAGCACAGCAGGGGAGGACGGCACGAGAGGCAAGGAGCAATGGCAGCCTGCTGGGGCAGAGGTGGAGCACTGAGCTGGCCCTAGCAGATGAGGAGATGTGCTCTTTTCTTCTCCAAAGCACCTGAACTCCAGGACACACTGGGTGTTGGAGTTGGCTCCAGTGAGCCTGAGGTGGTTTCAATTGATGCAACTGCTGTTTGCTCAGCAGCTCAGAGGCCCAGCTTCCTCTGATCTTGGCTGTGTGCAGAAAGCAGCTTCTGTAGCTGTCTCCAGATTCAGGTGGACGCATAAAGGTTGCCAGGAGTGGGCACATTTGGTGTTTTTCCAAGCAGGGATTGAGAATGAGCATCTGTGGTCCCTGCAGAGGAAGGAGCAATTAGTATTCAAATGTTAGAGTGAGCAGAAGGAGGGAGCATACCTTTTTTGCTCTGGATAGGTGGTGACCCACCTTGTACCAAGTGGTGACCACACCAAGGATGTGCTGATGTGCCTGCTCTGTACTGATCTGCACAGCTGGCATGACCAGTTCGACTTGGTGATCCTAAAGGCAGAGAGGAGGTTTCTCATCCTCCCATCTCCAGGTGGGAGGCTGCGGCGCTGGAAGCACCGCACCGTGGCACCAGCACTCGGCACACACTTATTAATGGTAAAGAGAAGAAAGAGACATCTGGGGACAGAGAATGACGGGTCTCAGTGTCGACGGCCCTGCTGCTGGCTGCTGGCAGCCCGGCCTGGCTTTGCTGCGCCCGGATGCCGCTCGGGACGCGGTGCGGTGCGGATGCCCGCCGCGCGGTGTCACTGCCGGGCAAGACAGCGCAGGGTCGGCCACGAGGGTTCTGGCACCACCAGGAGGGAGCCCTCGGGGTAAGTGGAGCTGTTTCGGGCCCCTGAGGGTGCCAGGTCCTTTCTACGTGCTCGGGAAGGCTGATTTTCACAGAAGTTTGTCCTGCTTTCACTCTCCGTCAGCAACAGCAAGTAGCTACACTGGGAGGAGCTGCTGACTCCCCGAGGGCTGAGAGATCTTGACAAACCGGAGGGCTGGGCAATCACCAACTGCATAAAGGTCAGCAAAGAGCAGTGCTGGGTTCTGCACCTGGGATGGGGCGGCCCTGGATGGCAATACAGACTGGGGTACAAGAGCCTGGAGAGCAGCCCTGCAGGCAGGGATGTGGGGGTTCTGGTTGACAGCAAGTTGAGCAAGAGCCAGCAGTGTGCCCTGGCAACCCAAAGGGCCAACAGCACCCTGAGGTACCTCAAACCCTGCACTGCCACAGGACTAAGGAAGGGATTGTCCCACTCTGCTCTGCACTGTGCACCTCCAGCACTGGGTGTGGGTTTGGGTGATACAGTGTAAGGACATCAAGCTATCAAAGAGCATCCGAAGGAGGGCTACGGAGCTGGTGAAGGGCCTGGAGGGCAAGGTGTGTGAGGAGCTGCTGAGGTCCCTGGGCTTGTTCACCCCAGAGCATAGGAGGCTGAGGGGAGGCCTCAATGGCAGCTACAGCTTCATGGTGGGAAGGTTCAGCCTCTACTGCCAAACCATGAACATGCTCCTCTGACATTGCGGGCCAATGTAATAACATAGGAGGCATTGCTTTTGGAGCAGCCCTCATAACATGAGCTGGCAGGCATGAGTTTCTTGCAGTGGGGCATGCACAGGTGGCTTCGGTACAGCTCACTCACCCAGAGCAGCATTGAAAGGAAAAGTCCAGATCTTCCTGAGTGTGCCCCTGGGCCTGCCACCACCCTCCCTTGTGGTATCACCACAACAGTGCTGTGACTCCACAGGAGAACATACCTTTCTGCTGTCACCTGATGCTCAACTTTAACATCCTCTGGCACCATTGCCAGGCAGCAGGGAGCAACCAGCAGTTCAGAAGATGAAAGCTGGACCTGCTGGACAGCAAATCTTTTTCCTTCTTCAAGCTTCCTTGGCTTTGTTTCATCCACTGGTACTCCTTGCAGGAGTGCTGCACAGTCACAGGACCAGCCTCAGATGCAGGTGGGCCTCTGGTCAAGCAGTGTGAGCCACAGGTTTTGCTCTTGCTGTTTCTGTGGAAGGTCTCGTAATGTGTTGTTACCATCCATGCCACTTCTGGAATTACAGAATTCTGTCACAGCCTTGCCTTCTGGTTTAAAAATACATTTCATCACTCATCTTTCTAGAAAGAAGCCTCCCAACATAACTGGAATGCAACCAAAAGGCTGAAAATCCAAAGAGAAATTAAAATATCCCACATTTAATTTTATTTTAAATCTGACAACTTTGAAAGCTCATTTTATGCGCAGGGCAGGGGAATGGGTGGATTTGGGAGGCACAGAATTGGGTGCTGGTGCAGAGTCCCACTGAGCAGTGGTGGCTTTTTGGGGGGCTGAGCGCCTGCCCCCAGAACACAGCTCATCTGAGTTTATGTGTCTTCTGGCACAGTAGAAACTATCACCAGCAGGGTTTCTGTAGCAGGAAGTCAGTGGTATAGCACCTGGGCAAAACACAAGCCACTCAGTCATTTAACTGCATTTATGTATGTGTACCTGCTTGCTTGAAGAGAGAAACAAATTCCTACACTGCCACAGGTAAACTAAATGATGCTGTGTACAGCAAATATGGTATAACAAGCTTATTAAGGCTGGAGAAAGCTTGGTCTGTGATGAACAGAGCTGTGGGTAGAGATGTGGATTGATTTGAATGCCTCTGCTGATATTTTTGTGTACAGGGATATTTTAAACCAGCTTTGTAGTTGGCAGATATGCCTTGTCTTGGACAAAGAAGACAGTCCGGATGCAGGGAAACACTTTTCCCTGAAAGGATAGGTGAGCAGGTCACCCAAAGGTGCTACACAGCCTCTGTTCTCAGGAGTACTGTGCTGACCCCACAGCACCCTTCCCACATGGGCCATCCCCTGTTTTCATCTTTGCTCTTGAGAGGACTAGGCTTTGCCTTGTGGCCACTACTCAACCCCACAGATACGCAGACACCCCTTCCCCTCCAATCCAAGCATCTGGGATGCTGTGTAGGTGATATTATCCCATTCCCTTACTTAGGAGACATCATTAGCAGTAAGTAATTTATGTAATGCTACTGCCATCACCAGATGAGGTGCAGTGAGGTTAAGTGGCCCAGGGAGGCGAGGGCATGCTGTGCCAGGAGGAGATTGCTGCAGGAGGCAGCAGGCAGGATGGCTGGGGATTAGTGTGGAGAGACACCCTGCTCACTGCCAACTGCCTGTCTCTGCATGCAGGGCAATGGGAGAGAGGCTTCCATCCAACAGTGCCATCCACGGAGCTCAGCCCTGTGGCTGCATCAGACTCCAGAGCAGCTGGGGCAAACACCTCTCTGTATTAAGGAGAGAGAGTGTATCCGTGGAGGAGCGGGAAGGAAAGCAGAACTGGTGAACTACATAGTCATCACTGGTTTTAGGAGCTTTACAGTGCTGTGAGTGCAGATGCCAGTGCTCTGAGCTCCCCAGCAGGGGAATTACAAAGTCAAGCCCATGCCACGAGTGCATATTTTTCTGCTGAGAGATCCTGAAGGGATATAATACAGGGTTAAAGGGAAAGAAGCATGGCTGCACTGCACAGCTATCTGGGGCTTTCCCAGCAGAGTAGGAGTTGCAGGGATTTTGGAGGCTTATCTTACACTTAGGTGGCTGGAGGGGAAAGGATGGGGTTTCCAGCCTGCATCCACATAGCAGTGCACTGAGGATTCCTGTTCCGAGTGGGAATCACAGAGAGAGAGACAGGCTGTGAATGTGACCTTGTATACAGTGCTGTAACAATTACAGCTCTGTGACCTGCACAGGTGCCACCTTCTTGTACTCCTGCACATGAAGGGGATCCATCTGGCCAGGGAGAGCTGCCCTCTCCTCACCTTGGTTTCTGCACTACAGCATAGAAGCCAAGACGAGGCACTGTACACCAGTGTGCTCAGCCTGGCTGAGGGAGGCTGAACTTGCATGGAATTTAAAAGCAAAAAGCTTGGTACCACAGAAACCTCACTTAAGTATGCTTTTTTTGTGCTATGTATTGCTTTTAAGCAGAGCTATTCTTATAACCACACTCACTGACAATTAGAAGGTTCGGTATGGAATCTATCGAAGGAGATGAATTTTGCTTCTTATCTATAGTGACAGATACAAAAAAAATAAAAATAAAATAGTTCTTTGTTCTGCTCTCTTACCTGAAGTAAGAGCCTGGTTAAATCAGTTAACTATCAGCCTACGCTTCAGAATAATGCTGCTAAAAATGAAACGTAAAATTAGCCTGTCATTTTGCTGTCACTCACATGGGATGTGAGCTGCCCTTCTGCAAAGCTTTTACTTTCCATTAACATACCTTTGTGGTGGGGTGGTGCAAGGACTTTCAGCAGCAGGTGTGCTCAGCCAGTGGGTAGAGATCACCTCGGTTTGGGTAAACATCACCTCGGTTTGGGTAGAGCTCACAGTGCTCACTGCTGGGCCCCTCCAGGCTACTCTCTGGCAGAGACATCAGTGTTCCAGCAGCCCACCTGCTTTCAGACACCAGCCCACACCAATCCCAAGCTCCCTCTCTGGTTTGAAAGCTCCTTTCCTTCCAGAGACAGCAGTGGCTGTGGATAAAATACACTGGTGCCCAAAATACCCCTGCTCCTTGAAAATATTTGTATGTCTTCTAGTTGATAGCTCTTTCTCAGCGAGCTTTACAACTCCTGCTCGAGTTCAGAGGAAAGGAGTAAAGCAACATTAGGTGTGCAGGGGAAATTCCCCATCCATTCCACAGTGGGGCTGGGATGGAAGCTGCCAGCCTGGGACACCCTGGCCTGCCCTACACCATCCTGTGGGTGAGCAGTGACACCCACCCACAGGCTCAGCCTCATACACCTCCACACATCTGCTCGTGTTTGTAGAGTCACACTCCAGTGACAACAGCAGTTTGTTGGCTCAGGGAAAGCAGCATTACCTATGCCACAAGGAATTCTGCATTGCTTTGTTGCTGGTGAATGGCGCTGACGTTTTCCTAAACTAGGTGAAACAGTTTTGACACACTGTCAGAAATAGATAGAAGGGTATTTTTGTTGTTGTTGTTGTTGTTTGTTTTTTTGTTGGTTTGACCTCGCAGGAGGTGGAATTCACACTCCTGTGGCTTGCAAGTTGCTGTACCCCACTGCATCCTGCTGCACTGTGCCACATTGCTGGGGGCAGTGTGAGCACACAGTGCCCTGGGCAAGGCTGGAGTGGATACCTAACCCAAAACCTGCTGTTAAGACAGCAGGAGCAGTATAATTGAATTAGGAAGGCATTGGGCCATCTTCTTGTTGAGCACTTTTTAAAGCATAGTCAGTAGCTTCCTCCTTTTGAGTTTCCAATTTGCACGCTTATTTAACCCAGCTGTCTGTGGCCCTTATATTCTGTCCCCTTCAAAACATACACTAAGTATGTGTTTAAAAACCCCAGGTGTGTGCCTGCAGCTTTGTGCATAGCAGGGCAGGCAGGAGTGATATCTGGAAATAGTGAACAACGGGAGCTCACAGCTTCCTGCTATTTCTGTTGCTCTCACAGCCACACAGTACTATCTGCACTGACTACACTCTGTCTTTGCCATTTCTGTTTCCTTTATTCTTTTTTTTGCTGACCTGATAGACTAATTTCCTGCCTCTGTGCCTTACTGTCGTTCAGTTCCTGCAACTCCTGACTCCCATAGTGTCTCAAACAGTTTATCCAGTGACACAAGGTCTTATTCCCCACCCCAGAGCCAAGTGGAGAGTAGAGTTCTGATGTGTGTGATGAGCACAGGCTGCTCATCCCTCTCTTTGCATGTTGCTGGCTGACCTCTACCAAAACGTTAACCAAGCAGTCATGACACATTCAGCTGTGGAAGGAGTGCAGGTGCCCTTAGCCCAGCAGAAGGCTGCAGCACTACATCTGTTACAAGCCAGCTTATAGAAGTGGCTGGATCCTTGGCTGCCATAAACTGTTAGGGTTGTGCTAACCTTGGCAGAGCTACCTGCCCTTGCAGTGCATAATCGCCCTTTAGGAGCATGTGCCATTAACTAAACAGATGGTCTTAATCTCTCCCTTCCTGGGTGGTTGTGCACATCACGGCTGAGACTTACCAGATCTCAAGGACTAAGTGTCACTGGAAATCGGATGACCACTGCCTGTGCAGCTGTCCCCTTGGCTAGGTTGGAGCAGGTGGCAGGCAGGAGGCTCTCCGTATTGCTACCTGCTCTGCCACTGGGAGGAAGGCAGGTCTTCAGAACACTTATACCTCTGTAAAGAATTAATAAGCTACCTCGAGCTGAATAATAGCTCCAGTAGTCGGGAAACACCACAAGGAGTAAATACACAGGTAAATCTTGCCCCAGACATCTGGATCAGAATGCTGAGAACTCTCATAAGGGCTGAGCAGTGTTTCTGCTGAGAACAGCATTCCTCACTGGTGCTATGCTGTCATTACATTTGATATCATAACTCAACACGTTTATGTTTTTGTTTGTCAGGGTCTGGTATGCACAAGAGGAAAAAAACAAACAAGCAGAAGTGCTGTTGTACAAGCTCAGCAAACACTTCAGCTTACACAACTCAGTTTCTTCCTTCTTCTTTCCCTCATGCTACTGCCTCAGCTGTTTTTGAGAACTGGCCCTACTCTTTTCTGAATTTCCATGCTGTCCATGGGTATTACCCAGCTGACATCAAGGAGTCCAGTGGAAGCTGCTCGTTGTGTCAGTGTCCCATTCACCATCACTTGTTTCTGTGTCTCTTGGTTCTGTGATGCCCATGTAATTTCCCCCACATTCATCTTCCTGCTTTCTCATGACGGCACACAAGGTACAACAGTTCAGTGCCTAGAAGTGAGCCCCCTGAGTCGGTTTTTTGGCCACCCTCTGGGGCACTTTTCGAATCTGTAGCAAAACCTTTCAGTAGAGTTAATGAATTATTCTGCAGTTTCTGGAATGCTGGACTCAGACATTACAGAGCTAATCCTCCTCTAGCTCCATCAGTGAAAACACATCAGCATTTCTCCTCTTCAATTTCTTTGCATTTGATATACTGGTAAAGGACTAGGTTCATTCTGGCAGAGCTGAATTTCATGAATCATGGCAAGCCACTCTTTGCAGAGATGATAATAGTTCTAATCTTCTATCATTATCCCCTAAAGCATCAGGAATGTGCTGGGTAAATATTTGCAGCAAAATGAGGCAAGTTGAACTTTCCATTTAGGCCTCAGTCTCCCCATGGCTGAGCTGGGTTAAGATCTGATCTTCTGCTTTGAGCTCATCTCCAGGCTAAAGCTTGTAACAGCAGACAGACAGTTTGTTCCAAGCAGGGCTGGAATGAAAGTAAAGATATGAGGAAGACATCCCAAGCCAGAGTTTGCTCTGATATACCCAAAGATTAGATCCTATGGTGGGATGAAGAGACTGGAGGCAACACAGCTGTGGTGGTGAATTACTTCAAGCTGAATATCATGTCTTTCAGGATAATATTTGCAGCCATCAAAAATGTACCTCACTGGAAGGTAAAATAAAGGAGTGAGATACTAAGGCACCAGATCTGCTAGAGTGACTCAGTCGCTCTCACTCATACACATGCTGTCTTTCATGACAGTAATAACTACAGATACACTGTTTATTTTAGCTCAAATGTTCCTCCACGTTCACTAGATCAGCTACAAAACATGAAGAAGACCATTTCTCCACCTGTTCCTGTGAAGGATTGCGTAGGCCTTCATGAAGTAGGGCAGCTTTGCAGGTATAGAGAGCTCCTTGAATCCTTGAGGTAGACGGTCCATGTGGGTACTGAAATCCAGCCACAAAGCCTCTTCATACCATGGTTTCTTTAAGGATGTTGGGCTGAACTCTGAGCAGGACCTGAAACCATCTGCATCCTAACTCAGCTCAGATCCCAACATTCTCATGGTCTGATCCAGACAACTGGGTCATCTCAATCTATGAAAGGCCGCAATGGAAGGGGGCAGAGTAGTCAAGAAGCACTGTCCTATAAAGTCCTGACACTGAAGAGGTTGGGGTTGGTATTTCTGTACAAGACACCAGGAGTGCTGTTTCATGACAGTTCATAAGTAGTGCAAAGACTCATTTGTCCAGTTCAGGGACCTGATGGGAGCTTGGGTACCAGAGTGCGTGCTTATGTCCCCTGGCAAAGGAGGAAGGCCAGTCTCACAAGCTGTACAGTGAGCATGTTGAGGAGCAGTGAGGAAGTCCAAGGAGGTAGACTGCCAGCTGCTGGGCACCAAAACCTGAGGGATCAATCTGCTGCTGCCAAAGTACTGCCTATTCCTCAGAGTTCATGTGGCCTCCTTGTACACTACCACTAGGATGATCTGCGATCTAACAGCAGTAGGAGGGAAAGCTGAAATGGCAGTTGGACCCTCTGCAATTTTGCATTAGCAATAAGCAGCTGAAAGAACAGCTCTTTTCTTTTACATTTCTTTTACATTTCAAATTTGTCAGTAATTTTCCAGAGATTCCTCTAGCTGTGCTACCTGCTGCTAAAGCAGGGGTCTTCCAAGGCAGCAGCATCTAGCCATTCCTCTTCAAGACCGTAGCTTGGTCATTGATGTTTCTGTTTCATCTTTTGCTAGCACTTGAGGTCTACATGAAAAATACAAGCCAGCATTGACTATTATAGAATATATTATTTAGGAGAAATTGGAAAAGAGAGTCTTAGAGCAGCAAGTGTTCTTGCAGAGGCTGCTCTAAAATGAAATAGTCTCTTCTTGGTAGGCAACCTGTGAGCAGACAACCATGCCATGGTAATGTCACAAAGGAAAAGGGGAATTTCATTTTAAGACCATTCCTTGCCTTGGGGCTTTGCTCAGCAGGGTCGGGCCCAGGATGATGAGTTCCTGCTTTTCTCATGGATCCCAACTTGGACCATGGCTCAGTCCCCACGCCCTGCTCCACTGTTGGCTTCTTGTTGCAGAGTACAAGCAAGATGAGTCCCTTGCAGTAGAAACAGTGGGTGCAGAGCATGGTCCCCTCAGGCACTGCACTGGGAGCAGTACCCATTGGTGCATTTCAAACCTCTTTTTTCTCTGTAAGTCTGGAGAGGCTGAGTACAGTGGGACAGAGACTGCCTTTTTGCAGAGAATTATTTGAATGCAATGTTGAACAGCAATGTTCAGGTTTTTTT
>VXAB01009285.1:139754-192958 GCA_013399175.1 Odontophorus gujanensis
GCTCCGCGCAACTTCGGCGGAGGGCGGGCGCGGTAAGGAGGCGCCGCAGGGCTGCGGGCTGAGCCGCGAGGCGATGTGGGGCGCGGGCTGAGCCGCCCGCAGCGCGTTAGGGAAAGTGGGAGTTGTGCTCGGTGCTCGGCCTCGCGGTATAAAGTTGTGAGGGGCTTTCAAACAGCCAAGGTAAGTTTGCCGTGCCACACGCCACGCTTCCGTGCCGCGCCGTCCTCCGTGGGTCCGTCTGTCCGCCCGTCCGCGCGAGCGGAGGAGCCGGAGGTGAGCGGGGCGGGGCGGGGCGGCTGCGGGGCATCCTGCGGGCCGGGGCTTCCTGTCAGCCCGCGTCGCGTTGCTCCCTGTGCTGCTCGTGACTTCTGGAGAAAGGCTGAAGTTTTTGGAGTGTAAGCTTCGCGTTACGTCGCTTGGATGCTGATCTTGATTTTTTTTGCGTGTTTGAAGTGATCTCTATCGTAAGGAGCGAACTTGAACGCAGAGCTTTGTATTCTCCTGAGCAGGGAGATTTGGGTCTGAGCTTCGAGCTCTCCTTTTATGTAATTCTGTAGCTATATATGAATGACACTTGAGAACTCTGCTGTTTGTGTCACATCTGCCTGTTTAGAATCACAGAATGGCTTGGAGTGGAAGGGACTTCAAGGATCAACAAGTTCCACCCTTTGCTGCAACACAGGACCAGCTCAGGCTGCCCAGAGCCCCATCCAACCTGGCCTTGAACGCCTTCAGGGATGGGGCATCCACAGCCTCTCTGGGCAGCTGTGCCAGCACCTCACCACTCTCTCAGTGAAAAACTTCCCCCTGGCATCCAATCTAAATCATCTCCCATCCTTTAGTTTAAAACTATTCCCCCTTATTTAATAAAATAGTGTAGTTACAGTAATGAGTAGAGAATGATGTTCTGAAGACCTCAGAGTTATAATTTTGAAAACTTTTGGTGTCAGAACAGTGCATCAGATGCCTGCTGCTGCTTTATTACAGCATTTTGTGCTTGATGTAATATTAATGGCAGGAAAGCTACGTGCCTGTATTACTTTCTGAACTCTCACTTACATGTCTCGTGAAGAGTACTTCATGCCCCTCTGCTCTCACTGGAAACCTGACTCTGTAGTCTGCAGAGATCAAAGTAAGATATGGAATTGAAGGAGTGTTTGATCCATCACAGCAAGGTAGCTGTATCTGAGAAAAAAAAAAAGAGGAGTTTTAATAACAGGTTGGGCAAACAGAGCAAATCAGTGTGTGTTTTAACTTCCTGGCTTCAATAGGTTTATGTAGCAGCTGAGGGTATGTTGCAAATGACAGAGTTTTTTTGTGGTTAGTATTAGAAAACACTGTTTAAAGTGTGAGTGGGAATTTGGCATGAACATAGCCCTGGTTCATAGCAGATGGAACTCATTTGCTCCGATTAGAAGTCAAACTGTAAAATGCTACTATGCTTCGTAAGCAGATTTGAGTTACACCCACCCTTCTGCGGATAACAGGAATATTATCTTCTGTAGAGTCCTAGCCGTTAGCAGATCTTTAGGCTATTGTGCTGTTCCTTCACTTTTTCTTTAAGATCTGTAGACCAGATTTTCATCTGAAGTTAATCAACACAGCCCTTTTATTTCAGGGAGGTAAATCTGTTTTACATTAGTCCAGCTTTACCGAAGATTATGAAGCTGTACAAGGTTATATCAGCTACCTTTTCTGCATGTGTTTTTACTAGCAATTGAAAAATACCTGTCTCATTCATACCTGAGCTTGCAGCCCAGTTGATGCTGTATTCTTCTTTCTTCATCCCTCTTGCCATCAAGGTGCAGACATAAAATGCACCAGATGCTTGCTTTCTAGCAAACTGAATGGATTAAAAACTACACAAATGCTGGGCAGGTGAAAGCAGTATTTTTAATGTGCTCTCAATTGCAATGAGTTTCTTTTTCATTTGAGCAGCAGCAGAACTGTCAGCCTGCAGTGGGCTGGTTGGGCCCTGGTGTGGCCACACTAGGGTGGGCACAGGCATGGTTGGGCATTGCAGCAGTGCCTGCTGGGTGCTAGAGTGCCCTGCTCCAGTCAACTCGCAGGCTCACACTGCTGTGACATTCTTCTTGTCCTTAAACACCAGTGGCCATGAAGGTTTTATAAGAAATATTCTTTAATTTAATGTCTTGGCTTGATCCTGTTATTCAAGATGCCCTGCAACTTGAAACAGGGATATGTCCTCGGAGATACTTTAACCACTGTGAAAATTCATTGTCTACAGATATCTCATGCCCATCAAAACGAGAGTGGGTGTGCTCACAAAGTGAAACACGCATTCTCTTGCTGTGATCTGTATGCAAGCCCCCAGGTGTCCCCAAGAGTTCACTCTCTATATTCTGTAGGTCAGAATGAGGAATGGTGTTGCATTATGATCATGGTATTTGCATTGCTGATATGTTTCTTGATTGAAAAGCTCTATGTACTGCTTTTTCAGCCTTAATTGCCTCGTAGCAACTTTGGCAGATAGATGTGGGTTCTCAATCTCAGGTTATAATCATTTCCAGTAAGATTACAATCACACAGCAAGCAGCTGTAAACACGTACCCTCCCATGTTGCTAAACAATAAGGGAGATTCAGTCAGATAGGAAGTAGGGTTTTCTTTGGGTCTTGCTGGAGTCTCTTTGTATAGAGGATACTGTTCAGTATCTCCAGAACTCCCGTACTCTGTTGATGCAGAAGAGAGGGTAGTGTTTCTTGTACATAGTTATGGTAGGCTATATTAATGAAACGGGGAAAGTGTTGGCAGCAGTTTCTTAATTAGAACTTGCTGGGAGCAAAATTGAATTGTCATTTTCACAGGATAAATAGTGTGGGGTTCATCTGTAGTGCTCTCCCTGCTAATGGTGTCTCTCTCATGCAGGTGTGGGTCACTGTATAGCCATGACCATAGATCCTGCCTGAGAAGCAGGTTAGAGATTGTGCACAAGACTCCAAAGCTGGATGTAGCACTCAAGAGAGAGTCATTCAGAGGACACTGAGCTTCTGACTTCTCTGCATAATGTAATTAAATCTTTACCAAAGAAACAAATAAGAACTAATTGTTGTAATATGCTCAATAGTGTCATGTCTTCTGTTTTCCCTGTGGCTGCATTTCTCTTAAGAAGTGTGATTATGAGCACAATTTGGGGATGGAGCTCATCACTTTTCTTTTAGAAATCATTTTCCATGCTTGTTACTGTTTGATCTGGAACACGTGGAGCAAGGCTGAGTGGGTATCTTGCGTGAACAAATCCTGTCTCTGCGCTCTGATTCTAGCAGCAAGGAGTTACCACCTGTGGGCTGGGTGGAGGGCATTTCCCAGCTCCTCAGCCCAGTCTGTCAGTGTGCTTTGCCTGGGTGACAATGGATTTCCTGGGACTATCTATAGCCAGCTGAGTGACAGCGTTTTCATTGACGTCACTTGACTCTGGATTAGGCTCCTGCTCATCCAGCCCCTTACGTCTTTTCTCCCTCTGCTCTGACACAACTGTCATGTCCCTATGATTACTGGGAGTCACTGGGTGTTCAGTCCAGCTAGAACTCCTGGACTGTCAGGCTGCAAAGGACAGTTATCAAATTGAAAACATACCTTTATAGAGAGCAAAGCTATATTCTCCTTTTTTTTTTTTTTTCCATAAATCTGCATTTCCCACCCTCAGTCTACTCCTTTACTGTCTGAGCAGACTTGGGTAGCTGAGAACCAAGAGAGGATTCAATGAAAATGAAATGCACATCTGAATTAAAAAAAAAATTCCTACAAGGCAGACGGGTCCTGCTGATTTACTCATGGCTTACCAGAAGGCAGCCCAGTTTAACAGGTCTTAGCAGGTGGTGATCTCACCTGCAAGAGCCTGAAGGAGGATGATAACTGACAGATTATGTGAACAGCCTCCATCTGGCAAAGAGTAGCCAGAGATCAAGCTATGGAAATATTCTCTCTTATACTAAAAGAGCTAGGAGGATCTGAACCCCTGTTATACAAAGGTGAGAAACCAAACAAAGAATGAGGACCCTGATACATCTGCTGATTCTTTGTTATGTTCAATGTAGCACGAAGGGGGGGTTGCATGGGGAAATATGGGAAAGGGTAAATAAGTGGAAGGTGGGGAGAACTATAAAGTATGGGAGAAGGAGAGAAATGCAGGAATTGCTGCCTATGTGGAGAACAAAAATGAGATTTGCAGAGGCAAAAAGCTTCTTTAAGGGTAAAAGAAAACTTTGTTTAAAAAAAGCCTCAGAGGTACTTCCTATCGCTAAACATTGAAGAAAACCATCAGAGGCTTTGTTACAGAAAGGAGAGAGAAGTAGTCCAGGCTTTGGTGTAACATAAGGATAATTTATGCTTAAAATCCTGCGAGGTGTTTGAGCTGAATTGTAATTGATAGCATGAGGGAAGATTTGGCTTGTAGTAGAGTCAGTGAAACAAAAGCTTTGAAACATGTAACTGCTTCTGTAGTGGAACTTCTATAAGCCACCTTGACGTTCTGCTTAAATAACACCTGGGTAGTTCCTCAGGTTCCAGGACAGCCTTTTAGAAGGAGCCAGAAAACCGATCGATGGTGCAACAGGAAGATCTGTATTTAGATGGAGCAGTGCCTCTTTCTTTCTTCTAATTTTTTTAACACAAATGCTGGCAAAATGTAAATTTGTCCTTTCTCCCAGTAAGGTGAGACTGAAACTTTTGCCATCCTCTAGTTTTCTACATCCTGCCAATGGTCCTTTAAGTCTTTCTAATAGGAAAGCCATATTGAGTCATTTAATGATTAGCCTGCATGTGAACTTTAAATTGAAAACAGCAGCTACAATTAATGGAGCCCATGCTGCCTGCTGCAGGCTGCAAGGATCAGTAGTGGAAAGCATGGAGGCTTGTCAAGCCTGCTAAATAGAGATGGCCAGTTTCCAGCTCTCAAAAGGAGGAGGTGATGGATGAGAGATGGGGAAGGAAACAACCTTGGACAAACAAGGCTCCCTTAGGAAAAGCCAGCACAAGCTGCCACTGTGCACAGAATGCTTGCGTAAGATCTTCCTCTGTTGGAGAACTGGCCATTTCAGTTACAGGTGAGATGCTTTCCTTCCTTTACATTGATCTTATGTGGAAGTAGATTTTTCAGATGACATGTGGGAGACGAGTGCAAGAACCATTCAGAGCCCGTGGTATCCATGCTTCTGTACCACCTCTGTTCTTTTTCTAAGGCAAATCTGTCTATGAGCAGTGCTTTATGAAAGCTGTGGGATACTGCAGAGGTTGGGTTCAGTAGGCATTGCTCAGACAAAATATACAAACTGCTTTTCTAACTGATTGCTCTGTGTAGTACTGTGGAAGGCAAAACAGTTCTCAAGCACAACTACTTTGTTTGAGGGAAACCTATGAGATGAGATAAAAAGATAAAGGTAGTAGGGATGCTCCAGGACCTTGTGAAAGCCAAGTCAAGGTGCAAGTGAAAATAATAATGGTACGTTAAGGGTTAGATACCTGTAAAAGCTGATGATAAATCACAGTTGTCACAAGCTGAAAAAAACCTTGAGATTTTATGGTCTGTTGCAACAACTTGTAGTCTGTTCTGCTCTCTTTTGCTAGCGGTGTGCTCGCTTTTGTGACATGTAAGGGGTGACAAAACCGATGAAAAAGCTTTAAGGATCTTCACCCTTAATAATTGGTGCTAGTGAGTGGAGGTGACTACCTGGCAAGATCCAGGCATGTGCTACTATAATGAGATTATGGAGCTGAAACTGTCAGTGCACCAGTTCCAGGCCGAGCTCATTCACGTGTCTTGGGCAAGTAAGCCAGCAGCAGTGCTGATGTGAGAGCAGGAGCAGGTTGCTAGCTGGAGTCACTGGTGCTGAAAGCAAGGGAAGAGACCTGCTCCTCTTAATGAGCACAGAAATTAGACAGGAGCAGGAGTGCTTCCAGCAAATGCTGACTGAGTGGTATCATAAAGATAATCACAGCTGCTACTCTAGAGTGAAAAACAGTCACTATAGTGATCCCTCATATATAAGCATTGCAAACTAGCACAGATGCTCATGTTTATACAGTCCCAGAGGAATATGTACAGCCTTACACATCTAGGTAGCTAGATTTGTGCCCTGGGGAAGTTTTCAGCCTGTATGTGTCTTCCTTCTGAAGAAACCTGTAGCTGGCAGTGAGAGGAAGGATACTGAACTAGAGAAACTTGTCCTTTGTTGCATTTTGGTGATCATTCTGATTCTAGAAAAGCTTAAGCGTCACTCTGAGGTCACTTCAAACCCAGGGCACAATACAGACAGTCCAGGTTTTTGGAGCATTTTTCTTTAGTGCTTTGACCTATGAACATTTCTTGACAGAGAACAAGGCTATGTTATAGCAAGTGATAATGGTGTGGAAGCAGCTGAAGCAGCCTTCACATCCAGTGCAGAGGATGGTGGCTTTTTGGCACTGAAGGCAGAATCCTGTTGAGCATTGCTCTTCTAGGAAGTCTGACAACTTGCGTCACAGCTGTAATGAGAATGAAGGGTAGTCACAAGCTTCTGGTGATTTGCACTGACTGAAGGCCCCAGTACGGCAGCTTAAAAGCTGCTGTATTTCTCTTTCATATCTGTCTTCATGTCTGTTTCTCTTATCAGAAAAAGTTTTCTCAGGCCCTGCAGAATCAGGCTCTTCTGCTAACACCTGATGCTCTGTCCTGATTGAGTTTTAGCCAGGAGGAGACTTTTGGTAATCCAGCTGCAAGCATTGTTTGTGCCACCCCTTCTCCCTGGGGGCTAATAGAAGGGAGCTGCAAGGCAAGTGTGCTGTGAGAAGAAGCAGATGCTGTTTTACTACTGTTCAGGTCTCTGGTGACTGCTTTGAACTCCGTTTTGTTTAAATATAAATACAACTGTTAATAACTTTGTTCCATGCATTATTCTGAGAAAGTGACTACACAAAAGGGAGTTAATTCCATTTTTCCTTGGGCTGATTGGTGCAGTTTGTTTTGCATTCTAAGTGCTGTGTAACTGCCCAGAAGCAGAAACCTTTTGCTTAAAAGTAGTAACAGCTTAAACCTTGCTATGCTGCCACTTTGCTCCCTTGGCACTGGTGGTGTGCACCTAAGGTGTGCTCTTCCAGCACAACTGACAGTTGGACTTCTGCTCCAAGAAGATGGTGTAGCCTCTCCCACTGCATGCAACAACTTTTTAGCTAAATAATGTTTAAAGCTCTGTCTGGCCTTGTGATGAATGCAACTGTTGCTTTTGTCAGCAGGAACTACGGATGAGCTCTATCATTTTTGCTGTCTGACCAAGTTACCTTTTCTCTGCTCCTTGTGAGGATCCCCTGTTGGATAGCATGTGGCTCCCACAATGCCTACATACACCTGAGACCTTGTGTTGAATTTTCATATGTAGGGTGCTGCAAGGTCCTGCTCCCCCATGAGGGTTCAGACAGGCAAGGCCTAGTCCCTTTTCCTCTGTGGACAGGAGAATGCTTACCCTGCCTGTCTTAGTGGGAGCAAGGCATCCTGTAACTTGACTTCAGATGTATAAATTGTGCCTGTAATTTTAATTATGTGGTGACTCGAAGTTTATTGCCTCTCTACGTGAGTTGGCTGCCACAGGTGAGATTCCTGAAGGTGCTCAGCAATCAGTAGTTCCTCTAACTGGCTAATCCAGTAGCAGTTGTAGGTGAACAAAGGACTTGAGGGACATGTGGGAGAGAAAGTTTTTTGACTGAGCTGTGTTGATGATGGCACTGTTCTTTTTCTCTCCTTCCCTACCCCCCATTTGTTCCCAGTGAAGACACACGGCACTATGTCACTGGCATCCTGGTTCAGGTGGAATGAGCCCCCAAATCGGATTTCCCAGAGGAATCCCACAGAGATGGTGGTTGAGACGTTAATGATGGAGCTGAGCTGGCAGATCAAGCAGGCAGAGAAGCAGCAGCGGGAGCGGGAGAATGAGTATCGCAAGATCAAGACTGGGGTGGACTACGGCTGGCTGGTCAGCTATCCAAAGCAGAGCTATGATATCAGCCCAGGAGAAAGGCTGCAGCTGGAGGATATATGTACCAAAATACATCCCTCCTACTGTGGGCCTGTCATACTCAGGTACAGTAAAAGATCTGATGATACAGATGTTCCCTTCTCTCCTCTTTACGGTGTGTGTGTGTGTGGGGAGGGGGGGGGTTGGCAAGAGTTGTTAGGACCAACAGAACCAAGTCTTGGGCATCCTGTATCGAGAGTTGTGTTGTGGCAGTGTCTTTGTGGGAGAAGAAAGACTGCACGTTTTAAGTCAGTTTAATGTGATATTGTTTCCTCCAGAAAGCTACTAAATACCATTTCCCTTTGAGTGGCTTGAGTACTTTATGCTCCTCACCAGCCACAGAAACTTTTTCTTGCCTGATTTTGCTATGGTTTCAGTGTTGCGTTGGCTTTTGCTTCAGTTTTTAGAATCTTTGAATAAGTGAGGCTTAAAAGGACTACTGGAAGTGTGTGTCTCTCTTTGAAGTAGAGCTAACTTCGAAGTCAAATCAGGTTGCTCAGGCCTTATCCTACCCATTGTTGAGTATCTCCAAGGGTGGAGATTCATCAGCCTCTGAACAACGTGCTTTAATATTTATCCACTCTAATTTGAGCCTTCCTTCCTTGATTTAAGCTGTGCAGCAGCTTTACGAGGCACTTGTCCCAGCAGTGTCCAGACTAGCCAAAAGGTGCTATTGTATTTTTCAGTCTGAGTCATATGTTCCCATGAGGAAGGAGTGCATGCTTGTTCCCTCATATACGTGCAGGTGGAGCAAGTATTTGGCTTGAACAGCTAGGTGGTTCTTCTGCCTTCTGTGTTGTAGCCCCTTGCACTTGCTGGTGAGCCTTCCAAGCAATCCTAGACATTGAATTGACTCTGCAGCTCTGGCACCCCAGCTAAAAGAGGGCTGGAAATCGCTGTCCCTTTGAGTTACAGTGGAAATGCCCAGGAAAGTTGGCCAAAGCTGCCTCTCTTGCCCAGGGCTGAACCTTGGAGGGAAGTGGGTACAGAGCTTTGTCTATTGCAAAGATTGCTGTGGTGGTGGAACCAGCGATTTGAGGTCGCTCAGTCGCAGTGAAAGTTTGCTGGCACAGACTTGCCTTGTATTTGTGTAACTTTAAGCTATGCTGTAAACAAACCACCACAAACCCCTTGGGGTTCTGAGTAATTCTCAGCATCCCCATGGCCACTGAGCAAGGTGTCTGGCAAACAGTTATTTCCATGAGAGCCATTGGAGCTGAGAGGCTTCAAGGTTCATAACTTGAGAAAAGAGTATTAAGCTGTGACATACACCATTTGCTTTTCTTATTATTTGTTTTTATTTTTAACCAAGACAGATGATGCCAGATGCTTAGTGTGTGTATTTTTATCCTCTGATTTCAGTGTAACTTGTCAAGGTTGTTCAGTCTTATTCAGTATTGAGCGTACTGTTAACTCTAAGTAAACATTTGACAGTGCTGTCAAATGCGTGTGTGTGGAATTGAGAAAATCTCAAAGCCATCCTCTTAGAAGGCCTCTTTTAAGTTACTGTGATAGGCTATAACAAATTGGATTATGGTACAATTCAAGAAGTGGTGTGTTTTGTTTGTTCCATGCTTTGGAGTTTGTATGGGTACCAAAGCCATACGGAGGAAAAAAAAATGAGGACGTATGCCTTAATTGTTTGAAATCAGTGGCTGAGAAAGGAATGTCATGGCCATAAAAATGGCACAACTGGACTGGGTGAAAGGTCTGTTTGATCTCTGTGCTATCTAGTGGCATCTGTCTAAAGAAAACAAACGGAGCAAGCAGATACACTGTATTTTGTGTATAGCTGCTGACTTGCTGTGCCTTGTCTCTTGGTGATTTGTGGAGCCAGTAGTGGTACTTCTGGTCATTCTTCACGTTGGGTTTGTTTTTTTTATTTTTTATCAGTTTTCTGTTTTTGAATATGCACACTTCTACCATTTGTGGTGGAGTCCCACATCTGAATCATAGCTTTGTTTTGGAAAACTGTATTTTGCTAGTCCTAAACTAACATGTACTGGTTTTGTTTGATAATCGCTTCTTCATTTGTTGGAAAAGTCAACAGTTGAGCCCTCTTCTCTGCCCTCTGAGAGGCCAGAAAGTGAAAGAGTGGGGCTTGCCATGCTGGGAGCTGAAAACGTGCAAGAGAAAGGAGCACACAGTCTAACTAGAAGACAGCCAAAACTGAATTAATTTTCCTCTCAGAAAGTGAGATAGTGCTGAAATCATAACAACTTGCTCCCAAAACGTATGGGATGGCCATCATAGCTAGGAATTTGACTTAAATCTTCACTCTTCCAATTATGGATTTTAATCACTGCGCTTCTGATATTTCTCCCTGAAATACCTTGTGACTTCATAATGTGTAGCAGCTTTTAGAAAATCTGCCACCCCCCAAAAAAAGAAAAATCTCCAAACTTGGATCCGAAAATGCAGATGCTGTACCTTGCAGAAGACCTTGATTCTGTTTCCTTGAACCCTTCATTTTACACATTTGAAGAACTGAAGTTCTTTTTGATGGAGCTTCAAAGCAAGCTTGCAAATACCTAAATAACACAGGTAGTGTGAGTCTGCACTGAGGGTGAGTTGGTTTAGCTTGTGTCCTGCAGGTTCTCCTTTGTGAGATTTGGGCTAAGAGTCAAAGCCACAACAAAACAGTTTTTGTGAGTTGTCAGAGATGTCCCTTTGTTCTTCAAAGGACTAAATGATCATCCAAAGTGCCTTCTTGCGTGGCTAGTCACATCTACTGAGCGGCAGAGTTCTTATCTCTTTGGATGTGGAGGAGATAAGAAAGGAGCATTTCTTAAATGGGTCTTCTTCAGTTTTGTCTGTTCTGTAAAAGCGTATTTTGAGTCAGTAGAAACTTTTATTTCAGCCTCTTGAAATGTTCTTAAGATTCAAATACACTTCAAATACTATTGCTTCTTCCATATCTGAAGACTCTGATTTACCTCATACAAGTAAAGCTTTGCATTCAAATGTAACTTTAACTGTAGGTTACTGGGTTGAAGGTGACTCACACAACTTAAACCACAAAGCCATCCAAAGGAAGTGACAGTGATTTTTTGGTAAGGCCCTTTGTACCTAGCTGACACGGTTAAATGAAATGGGTAGACTAACAGGTTGCTAATTTTGAATGCTAGGTTTTCACCATCTCTTCTCAGAGCTGTAGTTCTAATCAGAGCTGGTTACGATCAATTTCATTTCCTTCGATTCTGGGAAAAGTGAAACTGGCAGATTCTGTCCTCTGCCCGCAGAGAATCAAACAAGTATAGTATAGGAAAGCAAACCGCATTTTGGTGATCTGAGATCGTTAATAGCATAGGCTCAGGAGTATAATTTTCTAAGGATTATCTATGGCAGAAGTTGATTTCAGAGTAAGCTTGAATGCAAGACAAATGACTACAATCAGAAATGTGTTTACAGTTATGTTCTCAAGTTTGAGGTTGATATGACTCGTGTTGCAGTTAGTGTGAATGGCATAGTACTTTATGAGTCAAGCAAACTTCTTCATCAAAACTGTTCACAGTTTCATAGCATAACCAAAAATCTTGCCCAGTGTAAAGGTTCAGGAGTCAGCAGCTCATTATTTATGCTAAGCACCCCATGTTTTCTGTGAATGACTAATCTACTTAGAACTCCCAGTTTGGACAGGCACTCTAGAAGCATATTGTTTGAGTTCACCAACTTCTACTGGATTTAACAGGTCTTTAAAGTTCAGGCATTACTTAGGAAACCTATTTAACTGAGGACCTATGGAATAAGGTAGGCAGGTGGCCAAGTGCAGCCAGTCTCAAAATCTAATGGTTATATGAGGGAGCTGAAGGCTCACAACTTATATGAATTTGAACTGTGATTAAAGCACAGCCTGGACTACTGAGCACACTCATCTCTATGTGCACTTGTAACATGCTCCATAGGCTCCTGTGCTGGCTCAAGGTGACTTCTGTTGATAGTCACGTCTTAAGATGTTTACATTAAACTCCTGTAATATATCACAGGTTAGCTTCTAGTATTATCATCATCACTCATTTCACAAATAAGATAGATAGGTATACTTTTTAGATGAGTAAGGAAACCCTGTTGATGGATTTTTAGATATCGTTGCGCAGTTGCTGGGTTTGAAACTATTTCATGCAAAAGTGTAAGGGCGTTGACCCATGCTAGAAAGATAGGTAAGCCTTGTGCAATTGTGTGTGCTTGGTTCTACAGCTTTGTGTGGAGTTTGTTTCCCAATAATGGCACGCAGGATATAAGCCTGTATGCCTTGATTCCAGTGGTTTCAGTGGCTTTATATGTTGTGTGTTTTGTGCAGAGAACAGACAGCTGATCCAACCAGCACAGCAAATGGCTTTCACTCAGAGCTAGGGAGGATGGCTTCAGCTGTGTGTGAGTGGCTGCAGTAAACATCACCTATCTTCCAATACATGGACTCATTTAGCTAGATCTTAGCCTGATAAACTGCTTGTCCTTTCTGCAGGAAAATGCTTGAGGCACAACATGCCTTTTGAACTTTACACATCACCTGTCCCTTACACAAACATGCCGGTCCTGGAGTTAGGTGGGCATTAATAAAGGGACAGGGTTCATCTTACTGTGGAAGGTGGAAAGAGCTCTCCTCCCCCTCTCCATGTGAATGACAGTGGTTTTTCTTTGAATGACGGGCAGACAGTCTTTGGGATAGTTTTCCATTCGGTGTTTAAACAACCTCAAAAACCTGGGGCAGTGCTAAGGTCTTCCGGGTGCACAATTGCCAATACAAAGAAAAGAGGATGTACTGGTGGATAGATACAGCGTGACAGCATCGCTCTTTAAAATACACATAAAGTAGAATGACTCATTCAGTTCACCTTTGCAATAAAAGACCTTTGAAGATGCTTTACCTGGTATAATAATAATGTTGTGAAGACTGAGATTTTGATGGACTCCTTTATCTAAACTTCTGACTAGGATAAAGGGAAGAGTGTATTTATCATGAGAACTGTATTTGTGCATCTTAGATAATGCAACTGAAGTTCCTTCTCAGAAGGAAGGAAGGTATGTAGTGACAGGACGAGGGGAAATGGTTTTCAGCTGGAAGAGGGAAGACCTAGACTAGATGTCAGAAAAAAATTCTTTACTGTGAGGTTGATGAGACACTGGAACAGGTTGCACAGTGAGGCTGTGAATGCCTCCTCCCCAGACGCACTCAAGGCCAGGCTGGATAGGGCTGTGAGCAACCTGCTGTAGTGTCCCTGCCTATAGCAGGGGGGTTGGAACTAGATGATCTTAAAGGTCCCTTCCAACCCAAACCATTGTATGATTCTGTGTTTGCACTATACTCCAAATCTCTGTTCTCACTGTATGTGATAATCCTTAGGAATGCAGGTGATGATGGTTAGGGTGAGGGAGATTAGGAATACATCCTAAGCAATTGCAATAGTGAAGAAACATCTCTGTGTCTTTGGTATCCCGAAAGTAAGTGGTAGTTCTGATGATACTGAATTTCCTGAGCACAGTGCCATGCTGGTCTCCCCACAGATGTATGTGTAGTTGTCAATAGTTGCTAGGAGAGAACAAGCACTGAAATATCTGTGTTATAGCATGATGTCAGGATAGGTGTCCAATACCAGGCCTCCACATAAGAATCAAAACTATAAACACACATTCTTTCAGTTATATCTTTTGTTTTTCCTTCTTCCCTTAATATCTTGAGTATCTTTTGATACCATTACACACTGCAGTTCTACAGTACATTGAACCCTCTGTTTCATTCTTAGGGATAATTGAAAAAAACCCTAGAGGCAGGATTTTATTCTATCAACTGCTATCATATTGGGCTTATTTAAATACCTTCCTACTGTTTTCCACCATCACTCAGTTCTGTTAGAGGAAAATATCAAAATGCTTAATGCTGTCCAGGCTGCAAACCAGGTTGCCCAGCAAGGTGTGCTCTTCTTGCTCCAGCCGAGGACTGACTCAGTGAATTCACAAAAACTACCCTGCTCTGCATCTCACCTTCCCCACCTGCAAAAGAAACAGTGATAATTCTTCAGTTCCTTCATATTAAGCTAGCTTAGTAAATGTCAAGAAATCATTCTGAGCTTTCTGCTGTGAAGACACCAGAGCAACTCAGAGTTTTTTAATTAGGTATAGTGTTGTGCTTCCAACCAAGGTGTTATCCACTGAGCCACTGTTATCTTTCAGAAATCCACTGAAACTTAAATACTAAGAAATGACTGAACATGTAACAAAATGTTTTAGTGGGTAAGAGTTTGTCTAGTGGCCACAAAGTAATATTGTGGAAAAAAAGAGAGATTGAAAAATGAGAAATCTAGCAGGACCTTCCACGATATATCCTCAGCTTCCGGTAAGCAGCAGTTCACAGAGATCACTTGAGCAGGTATTTGCATGTGGACAATCACAATCAGCAGTGATGAGGATATTTTCCACAAACTTGTCTAAGCATGTTGTTTCTTAAGCTCCTGATAGCACTGAGTTCTGATTTAATAGGCACTGTGTGAAAAGAGCACTTCCTTCTGTTTCCAAGATGCCATCCTCTAGCTTTGTTTGGTACTCCCTATTATTTCTCGTGCTTATGAGAAATAGTGATTCATTGCTTCCTCACATTCTCTGGATTTCTTGTGATTTTGGAGACCTCAAGCATATCTTCATGGCTCTTCTCTGTTATTGTTCTCTTCAGTGCAGGGAGTCCCATTTTGCAACAGTCCAAGTTCCAAGCCTAGCACTGTGACTTGGCAGCAATCCCTAATTTGATGTTTTTAATCAAAGCTGTGCCTTGACTGTGCTTTCAGATTCCGGCAACTTGTTGCTGAATATGAACCAGAAGTGCAGGAAGTATCTCGACTCTTCCGCTCTGTTCTGCAGGAAGCTGTTGAGAAGATCAAAGAGGAGGAAGACGCCAAGAAGCTCGCCAAGCAATGGAACACAAAGAACAAAACCAGCCTCTCCTTAACAACATTTAAGTCCCGGTCCAAGATCTCCCCGTTCATCAGTGACATCAAGACCATCTCTGAGGATGTGGAGCGGGGCACCCAGCCCACCAGGAGGGTTTGGAGCATGCCAGAATTCCGGAATGCCAAGGATTACTGACTCTGTACTGAACAAGGTTTTTAAACAGCAATCTCTCCAAATCCCACCTAACTCTTTTTTTAGCTCTACTGTTTCTTCTCTGTTCCAGCTTTCTCTTACTGTCTGTCTCCCTCAGAAGCTGTGTCCATAGTAACTGCTGCTGATGCCCATGGTGTGTGACAATTTATTACCACACATGCTAGCTTTTCCTCTAATTTAGTAGTATTCAGTAACTTTAAGTAAGCTCACTTACTATCTCATTTTTATGACTGCTTTTTTTTTTTTTTTTGGTGGAAAATGAGTTAGTTTTGTGATATCCCTCTTCTTCTCCTTTTCCTCTCAGCCTGGGTGAAGTTACCTAGTAAAGCTACTGGCCCAAGTAGTGTAAGCTGCCCACTGGAGCAATCTTGCTGAATGCAAGAAGGCCCGTTTACATGAGAAAGGCTTGCAGGATCAGGCCCATGATTTGGGGCTAGTATCTGAATTAGAAATGAACTACTCTTTTCCAGCTAACAACCTTCCTCAGTGCTGCTCTTTTGAGTGCTGCTCTTGAGTAGCAATCCAGTCCAAGCCAAGCAGACTCAAACTTTTTGAGATGGAAGACTAACCTAATTGCACAGTATGCTCAGGTTTCTTGGGTATTTTCTCTCTTGCGCAGGCAGAACCCCTGAACCTTGTGCTTGCACAGCAGATAGAAATGTAACACCCTGCTGTGGGTGGATACATCAGTTCTGTGTCAAAAGCTCTTCTTGGTCCTGTGTTCTATGTTACTGAGGTAAGTGCTACACCCTGCATCCCAGTAATAAGTCACTGGGCTGAAATTAATATTTATGATTAAGTCTGAAAGAGTACTGAAGGATAATATCAATGAAGGCTGAAGGGAATCAGTATTCATCTACAGCACTGCATACAGCTCAGAGCTGAGCTCATCTTGATAAGCTGCTGTTATGAATGGCGGAAGGGCTCTGATAGATGAAGGTCCATTCCCTTAGTCTTCTCTCACAAGCATTCAGAGGAGAGCTTTCCAGTATTGCAGGCTGCTGGCCAGTGAGTCAATACTATTACAGAAGAATCTTTAATGAAAACTGAATAGCCTGTAGGCCAGCACGGTTCTGCTGAGACCTTGAGTAAACAAGACAGTACCAGTGATGAAAAGCTACTGGGTCCCTAACTCAGCATCCACAGGTAAAACTCTTACCAGGAAAGGAAAGAAGATGTCATGCTGTAAAAATCATGGTTCCTGTAGAGAGAAGCTAAGGACTAGGATGCTTTCTGGTGACCAGCAGGAGTTGGGGAAGGAAGATAAGGATCTCCTCCTATAACTGGCTTTTGGGGAATCATCCCACTGGGATATAACCTTCTGGAGGACTCTGTACAGCTCTGTTGTCCTTTTGCCTGTTTCCAACTCTTTTCCCCAGGGATTTTTGCAACAGCATGTGGGGTACCACAGCCGAAATGAAATCCTTTGAAGCTATGCCAACCCTGGGAACAATTCCAGCACATGAAATATATCCTAGAGTAGAAATGTGCAGTTTCTTCTAGAGTTGGGGGATCACAGCATAAAAGCAAAGATCAAGATCAAATCCTTAACAGCTCTTCAAGAGTGTGGAATTCTGGCTCGTTCTCTCTCTCCTCTGGGCTGGCAAGGACTAAACACAAGGCTGTAACATCTAGTCCCTTCGTAAACACTGCTGCCAGTAACCTTTCCAGGGCTTGAAAACAGAGGATCACTTTTAACAAAAAACAAAACAAAACAAAACCAACTCAGGGCTTCCAAATACACCAGTTTAGGACTGGCAACTTCAGCTCTAGGTCAATAGGGGAGAGGTTAAAGCCTTCTGACAATCAACTTGGGTGTTTTTCAGCTCTGTGTCCTTGTGAAGTAGTGTGACTGTGTACATGAAGTACAACAAAGGCTTGACGTATTTAGCATAGCCTTAGAAATTTTGTGATCCCTAGCAAGATACCACCACCAAAAAAAGATAATACTGTTGAAAAAAGTTAACCATCTTTTTAATATATTTACAAGCCACTATACTTGCTGAACTGAAGGCTGAGATGGGGTCATGAATTTCATGCTACAGTTCCATAGTCAATTTTTTTGTACTCAAGTTTTATTTTAACACCCTCAGTATTGACTGTTTTGACGCAATATTTGATAGACTGATGGGAGAGAAGGGATTTTCTGATAGTGACACAAAACTCTTTGCTACAGTACAGTGTCTGTAATGTGCTCGCTCTGTCCAAAGGAGAAACAGGAGTAACTAACATCCCTGCACCAATGTACAAAGCCAAGGAAATCACCTGAAGGCTGTTCACAATGTTATCACAGCATCCTGTGATCATACTGTATCCTTCATTAACAACCTCCAGCTAGCAGATACCATTCGTGTTCTACAGTCAGCAGAGGGAGACAAATCTGACCTTTGGTCAAAGCCTGTGGCAGATGTCAAGCTTCAGTTTACCTGTCATCTCTAATTCCACAATGAAATGTAATCCAAACTCTCAAGTAGTACCACTTTCTCCGTGTACCTCTTCTGCAAGTTACACTGGGCTCACAGAACCATCTGATGATGAAGGAATAATCAGGTACCAATCTGGCCAACCAGTACTCTGAAAGGTGTAAAACAAGCACTATGCTTGCCTGTAGCCAGCTACCTGGAGCCTGACTGCAACTTTCTGCACTGTGTTTGCACCTGTAGGTACTGAAGCAGAGCATCCTAAGCACCTCCCCGGATCAACCGTTACTCTGTGCTTCTAACATTTGTTTTTTTTAGGAACTAAATGATTCTTTGGTCGCCGCATACAGCAACAAGTAACTACTCATTTTTGCCTTGTCCTAATTCCATGTTTTGTGTGACTAAATTAGAATTTCAGATTAAATCAGGAGTGTGCAGCTCCTGATTGTCCCTAATCTACTGTGCTATGGTCCACAGACCTGAGCAGACACAGTGGGCAAACTAGATTGCTTTTGGATTAAGCCAACCTAAATGACCATGAAACAAAACTAATAAACCCTCTTAACTCTAGTATAGTCTGAACATTAAGTCCTTACTGACAACTGTATTGCTCTACAGCTCTGCTTCTCCTGGATTGCACTGCCTACTAGTGTAGAAAAGCATACACAACTCAGATGAGACAGTTCTGTTCTTAGCCACAACAGAGAGTCCAGTGACTTAATTCCTAAAGAAGAATGAAAAGTGAAATAGCAGCACAACACTAGTAACAAACAACTAAGTAAACTGAACAAGAATCATTCCAAATCCTCATTCTTTCAAAACTGAACAAAGACTTGGGTGTCAGCCTAGGGTGTCATTGTTGCCCCATCAGAGGTAGGGTTATGCTGTCCAAAGGACATTGTTACACCCAGAAAAAGCAATCGGAGGCTTTTATTACACATCCTAATACATAATGGCAACACCACTACAGCAACTCAGGTACATGCCTTGCCTCCAAGGGGCTAAAAACACTTTTCAGAGTTGCTTCTCACCTAAGAAAGAAAAGCTCTGCTCCTACAGCCTAGTCTGGCCTACAGGCTGTGGTGGCCACCAAAGACATGCAGGAGGAAACTCTTCACCTGTATCAGCATATAGTCAGGCAGCTGTCACACCTTGGGGAACTGCAGTATGCTTCACAGGAAATACCTGTCTACTGAGATTGCACTGTTTATGTATTTCATCATGGAACCTTAGTGAATTAAAGCAAAGCTATGACATATAAAACAAATTTTCGTAATTGTTGTCATTAATTAAAGAAGCAGTCTGTCCACATCTAGCCAAGCACAAGAGCCATTCTAGTTCTCTACTGCACACTGCGTATGTATCAAAGGAGAAAGGCAAGAATGGTAGACACCAAGGCTAAACAAAAAAAGCATCCTCTCTCTACAAGGTGCAAATGCAGCCACTTGCTTTCTGCCTTGCTACCTCTTCAAGCAGATCCCAAGATATAAGGTGATAAATAACTAGGATTAAACAACTGCAGAAGTCTGAAGTTCTCTGAAGCTAGATTGTTTACAGATACAACCCTGACTTTAAGCCTTCATCAGTGTGCTTCCAAGCACGTCTTACATTAATCAGCATAACCACAAAATGAGAAAAACAACAAAATGAATGTTTTGTCACTAGATACTGGTGACTCAAGCCACTCATATCAATTCTAGATACTGGAACTCTTTAATATTAGCGTACAGCCCCAGATGGCTCAGGGCTCTTGCAATAAGCATCCACATGCAAAGCACTCACGAGTTAAACAAGAAGCAGCTTTTTTTTCCCCCACCAAAGTCTCACTGAAGCATGGACTGCATTGCCCCGCATATTGCAGAGATCAGACAGATGAGTGTTTCCAAAAGGGGGCTCCAGAAAAAAAATGAAGTGATCGAGATACAGACTACAGCAAAAGGCTTAAGCCATTCCTTACCAGAAGTTGTCCAGAAAAACATACCAGGGGACAAGCAACATCTCTGTCTTGTTGCTTACACTCCTTTCCCAGAACACTGCTACAGGCTGCTCCCAGAACTGTAGATGGTTGGGCCTTGCCTGGAAGGCCATTTCAGTATTCCTGTACTAACTTCACTGCTCCGATAGAGGATGATAAACTACACAGTGCATGATAGTTTGGCTAAAAAAGCATTCTGGGAAACACAGGACTGTGCGAGTCAGCATCTTTGTAGTTGTGCCCTGCAACAGAGAAACGGTTATGAAGCCTCATGAGTTCCACCCACCTGTGCCAAGCACAGACATCTCAGTCTCAGAGCCTGTCATTCACTGGTACTGCCGTCCATGCTGTTGCTCTCTGCACAAGGGGCCTGTTGTTCCCTCTGTGTGATCAGGCAAGCTGTGTTTCAAGCTGGCTCACATCAGGAAGACACAGTACTGACCCCAAGAGGTGGGCTGCAGTGCCAGGTCTCCCATGACTCGCATGTGTTTGCTGTGAAGTTGCTGTGTAAAGATCTTCTCAAACTGAATCTTTGCACGAAGAGATCTCAATAAACACGACAGATAGGCAAAGAGAAAAGCTACAAGAAGAACAGTGAAATATTTGGTGGTTCGTGAATATTTGTGTACAGTACACTTCATAAAATTCCTAGGGTCCTGACTGGATAACCAGATTATGGTGTGTCAGCTCTCTGTTATAGACACAGTTACATGTTGCCTCTACCAAGTAAATCTAACCTGCCCAGTGGAAGATACAGCAGGAGTGTGGGGAAAGAGAAGTGTATTTTCTAAATCCCAGTATCCACTCCCAGAATATAATTACTGTTATACCTACTTAGTGATTATAATGCTGTATTCTCAGAGGCTTTAATGAGTCAAGGTCCACGTACCGTATTTCTTCCAGCCTCATTATCAGCAGTATCAGGTTGCCTAGAGCAGCAGACCACAAGTGATTTAGCCTGAAAACAGGTTAAATAAGCAGATGTGGAACGAAACTGTGCCAGAGAAATACTCCTTTTTCCATTTTATTTTTATTCTGACACTGGAAGTCTAAAATTATTTAACAGGTGGAAAGGTACAGTGTAGTTCCTGAAGAACTCAGCAGTTCCTGTAAGGATGGTGTAAGAGCACCCAATCCTTCCAGGTCCCTCCTGGCTCTCAGCAACACACTCCCATTGCATACAGCTACTCAGAAGTTCCAAGCTTTCTTCTGCCCTCGGTACAGGAGAAGAAGCAAGACAGACTGCAGACTGTTCAAAGCACAGCCAAGAGGGGGAAATGGAGAAAGACTGGATTAAATTCATAGGACAGCAGTAACAAACACGCACCATAAGCAACACATCATTAAGTCTTTGCAAGCTAATTAGAGGGTTTCAGAATTAGCGCGAGGCCAACGTTCAAAAGGAAAAAACAAACAAAAAAAAGCCCAGCATGTGGCAGTGTCTCCGGACTGCAGTGCCACCTGCCGGCACGTGATGAACAGGAAACGCGCAGGAACTTTCTAACCCTGCCTTTCCCGACAAATAGCGCTCCCTCACCGTTGTGCCGCCATTCTCACACATCACTGTCACGCAGAGAACAGCACACGAACCAAACACAAACCAATTACAACTGTCAGCACCTGAATGGAAAACAGCACCAGCAGCTGGCATGCAGGCACCAGTTGTCTTTCTCTACCTCTGCCACTAGCGCACATTTATCAAGATGGATATTAGTAGTGTTCTTCAAAATCTCAAAGCACGCTACCAGGGCTGCACCCTGGTCCCCCTGCAGAAAACACTACTCCTTGTGAATCACGCCTTCAGGACAAAAATGAGCAGGCAGAAAAATATTACTGCTCTCAAAGAGTCAAATAAATCTTGGTCTCTGCACTGAACGATGATTTTGGTGAGTCATTTTGTCCAGAGATGGAGATGGAAGGCAGGGCTGGGTGTTTGCTGATAATTCTAAGCAGCAGCTCTTAGAAGGCTCATCCCCTACAACTTCAAATGTAATCAACTAACCAGCCTGGGGGATGCCTCCGTGTGCCCAGAACCTCACAGCCCTCAGAAGAACCCACTGCCACGAAAATCCAGCCATTTCATAGGGTGCCCAAAAGAGAGCTGAGCAAGTTTTGGAAAGCTGTTTGAAAACCAGCATAGCAAAGCCCGAAGGACTGCCGCTTACAGCAAGCTGTGTCAGAGCTCCACCCAGTGGTCACCAGGGCAGGCTCAGCCAGCCCTCGACCGACCCTAGGTCAAGTTACTTCAGCCTCTCTGACCTTTGACTTTCCCCTGCGTGTAGAGCTCTCTGTCTTCCTTGCTGCAGAGGGAGATGTTCCGGGAAGCTCATATAACCCTGTAGCATGAAACATCCAAGTACATCAAACTGGCAGTTCGCCTAAGTTGAACCATACTCAGCACTGAAGAGATCCAAACTGCACTCCCTACCCAGCACTGCAGGTTGGCATGTCCTGGTTTAACACAAGCAAGTGCTTCCAAGCCTAACTGGTATTTCTGACTGTTTTGTCATTTTAATCTCAGTACTTTTTTGCACAAAGGAGTCAAGTTCAGGCAAATCATAAAGTAAACACAAGTAACAAAGGACTGCATTGCTCATGAGAACTGGCTGAATCACTTAATTACCTGTATCAGCCATTCCTTCATGCTTGGATTCCCTGAGAAACTTAAGAAACTGTGCTCTATCCCTTCCCCAAACCTTTTAAGTCTACTACCAACTGCACCTATTGTGGAGAGATCTTTAGAAATGTCAGGTTCCTTTCCTGTTTGCTCACACTTGCTCACTAGATCCAGAAATTCCCAGTGAGCATCTCACCATGGGACAGATGAAAGCCACTCAGCATTATACACCTGCACACATAAGTGGTAGTAGTACTGGTGAGGTAGAAAGGGCTTAAAGAGCAAGGGAGGAAGAAGACCCAAGGGACCAAGTCTTACCAATTCTGCTGCTAGTGGCACAGCTTCTTAAAATTCGGTGAGAATACTTGAAAAGCAGGATACTGCCAAGGAGGAAGGGCATGGCAACAGAGGTTCAGAGAATCTATCTCCTACCAGTCTGCCCCAACAGGGACTTCTATTTCAGAATTTGTAAAAAAAGAAATAATAAAATTGTCAAGTTCTGCACGATTCCTGGAACAGAAAATGGTATAGAGAAACAAAAAGAGGATGTGATAGGGAGCACTGATACACACACAAAATGTATGCTTCACGTCTGGAAGACTCCTATTATTTAACATTTAAGCTAGAAGCTCAACTTGTCCAGCCAGGTAAGCCTCAGAATCCCCTTGTCACTTTACCTCTGCCTGCACTCCATGACTTCTGTCAACAGCAGCCTCCCTCCATCCCTATCTCATGCATTTCCATTGTTCCAGACTTCATCTTTCCCTACAGTAAGCACTTTTTGGAGATGTGGTAGCAAGTCTGTCCATCAGGCTGACATTCCATGCTGCTACACAGTTTCCATGCAAACTTCTAAATCTGCATCTGTTAACTTACTATCATAACCTACACATGTGGTTCAGTCTCTGGTTCAGCTGGCATAACAGAAATCTGAAGCAGCATTAAGAAGTTATGCTTTAATTAAAAGGTCAACAAAAATATATTTCTTCCCTGGGACTGCATGGCACTACAAGGCTGCAAGGGCCTGTGCTTACTGTTGTGACTGGAATCTGTTGGCCAGATCCAAAGAGCAGCCTCAAAAACACTCAGTCCCACCAAGCTGCATGTAGAGCAGATGCACGTGATTGCAGTGACTCTGGTGAAGGTTGGTGGAGGGAAGGATGCAACATGAACTCAAACTTCTTCAGACACATGATAATCCACGTGGAGACAGGCAAGAAAGGGGTTTTATAAAAGAAGCAACTGCAAGGAAGTTTCACACAGTTTTCATAACTTATCGGGCCAGAAAGGATAAAACCAAGTCCCACCCACATAACTTCGAGAGCTTAGTTTTCTGAAATAAATAAATAAATCTTAACAACAACAACAAAAAGGCTGATGGAAAAGTATTCGCAAGTGCCATACTCAGCATGTCAAAACTGACAAAAGTTTCACTTTTTGTTTGTGTAAAGAAAAAGACGACAATGGTACAAAGTCTTCAGATTTACTTAAAACACCTCACTAGACACAGACTTGAAGAGCTTTCTACTTATTCACTCCACCATGAACTCCTCATGCTGTGACCACCATTCTTGTCCAAGGCAACCACACAGAGTCCTTTTTTAGGCACACCTCTCAGCAGCTCCTGAGGAGCATTTGGCACATGAGCAATTCAAGAGGAATTCCAATGTCAGAGTTCCATATGCAGGGGCATGCTGCCAGGGCTCTGGGAAGAAGTGAGCGGGCTCTGAGCAGACTGCTGAGGCCAGCACATACAAACTAGTTATGCCAGGCTCCAGCTGCATATTCAGACCTGACTCAGCCTTGGTGCAGACTAGCAACACATCTGGACACCTCTGTCACTGTCACTGCCTGCCTGAGAACCACTCCTATCCTAACCACTATGCACCTTTCTCTCTGATGTGTACTATGTGCTGGCAGAACTTCAGACAAGCAGCTCACAGTGTCAGAAAGGCAGGCCAGATCTTCAGGATTCTTAGCTCTAGAAGCTGCAACTCTAGATACAGGAATAAATTAGTTATGCTGAGTGCATGCTGTCTGTGAACAGCTGATCTAGATAAACAGAACCAAAGACATTCCCTGCTTCTGTTTTGGAATATACATTATCCAGCTGCCAGTATTGCTCCAGAATATTTTAGTGTTGATAATTCTAGTGACAAAGATTAGTAAAACCGTCGAGAAAAAGACCACACCTCACACTCTGAAATAAAATAATATATTAATGAATGAACTGTCAAAAAAGCATTTATGTAAAAGGATGTTCTATTTACAGAGGTCAACTTGCTCTTTAGGACAAGTAAAACCACTACTGGAGAAAATATACACATAGAAATGCCTCCTCTTTCAACAGTTACAAACAATCCACTTTGTTTAAGCTACTGGAAACTTTAAGACATTTGAAATTAAAAGTGTGTTCTGCATGCAGTTAGGATAGAATGTGACCTCAGTGTGTCACTTCACGTCATTGCCAACGACGCACTCTTAGGCTCTTCTAAAACACCACAGCCTGGCTGTTACCTTAGGATCTCAAAAGAAGGACATGGATCTTCATTAACAAGTTATTGGTTGATCTTCATTTTGCCGTTAAAAAAAAAGACATCCTGATTGTCTTAGCAGGAGAGTCTGGTCTTGTCAAACTCGGCATCCTTTTCCCTGAGTTTCCTTTAGCTTTTTTGCTAGGTATGATCATCAGCGGCTCGGCGTATTTACAAGTCCTTGGTCAGCACTCTTCTCATTATAAGGCAGAGTTCAGAAACTCAAGCAGCTCTGCACGGTTCCGGTCTCTCTGTAGAGCAGAAAAGCAGAGGCAATAGTTCAGCAGACCCGTGCTTGGTGTACAGCTCTGTTTTCTGAGGGGCCTCGGCACATGGGCACACTGCACATCAAACATCACAGTGTTTGCTGATAAGTCCCCTGGCTACACAGCAGTGAGGCCAGCAGGAGTGCCCCAAGCAACTGGGTATCACTGGCTACCAGACAGCTGAGAGTGCCTGGGAGAAGTGCAAGCAGTGAGCACTCAGAAGAGACGCTAGAGAAAACAAGCTGTCTCTGCTGCTATTTCATGGTGTATTTTGCAAGTGGCTCCCTGTGGAGGTTGCACTGGGTTGTCAGCATGTAGCTCACAGCCTGCTCAGGAGGGAATTCACAAGCAGAACAGATGCAATTTTCTGGTGTCTGAAGCAACACCAGCTGTACATACAAAAAGTCTTGTGCTCTGGGAAGTACTGTTTTATCTACGCGTAAGCAGCAGCTTGCAGCAAAACAGAATGAGAGCCACGAATTTAGATTCTTTCTTCGCATAAGAGGCAGCCCAAACAGTCAAAACAGTTGCTTTTTGTCTCTATAGAAACACAACTTAGGAAGCAATCATTGAATCTTAAAATATTGTGAATAAGAGATATTGTTCAGCTCAGTGTGGTCATAACTGAGGTCACCAATCAAAAAAGCAAACATCAAATATCTGACATGAAATGTCGCAGCAAGCAGGTTACTGAGATAAGGATAGTAAGGAACCTTAGTGCCACATAAAGAAGACAATGTATTTTTGATCAAATTGCATTCAGAACGCTTAGGTTTATTTTGGTAACCATAGAACAAGCTGCCAGGGCTAAGTGAGTATCCACCAAACTGGATACCTCAGCAAAATACCACTTTTTAACAAGTATAGAAGCCCTCTGCAGATTTCTATAAGGCATGGACACTGCTGAAAAGAGAGAACATACCTAAGTAATGCTCTCTATTCTTGATATCAGCTCATTCTGTATCTCAGCAAAAACATTACTACTTAGGCAGAATGCATCAACATGTAATCCTATGATCTTTCTTCCTTCTTCTCAATATCATGGCTAGTCTCACACTCGTTAGAAAGAGGAGTAAAGCATCACTTACCACATTTGACCACAAGTGACTGGAAAAATCTGAGGACAATTAAAAACAGTGCAAGCTAAACAAACAGTCACAAACCAGATCAACCTCATGGGCTGAAATTCTGAGAACCTGCACCAGCATCCTTTGGTTTATCTGTTCATGCCTGAATATTCCAAGACCACTCATTTCACAAAGCCAACCAAATGAATGAATTCAAATTTCTCAGATGGCATCACAGCCACATTAAAAGCTTCGTTCAATTTACAACCCATAAGATCTGCTCTTCTACTAAAGACCACTATAAGGAAAATAAAAAGAGATCTTATCTTCCATTATGGACACACAGACCATTTTAACTCTTACCTCTTTATCCTTCTTAGTCTTTTTTATTTTCATCTTAATTTTCTTTCCAGTTATCATGCTGTAGTTTTCATTCTTCTTTTTGTTTTTGAAGAACTAAAGTAAGACCACACACGAGGAAAAAAAAACAGAATTTTGTTTCATATTACAAATACTTATGAATCTTAGAGAAAAATGTAGATAATAATCTTTCATACTTCCTGAATGTCTAAAAAAATAAAGATTTGTTTATATTTGTTTAGGAAAAATGACACAGTTATAATTATTTTTATGACAACAAACTCATTGTTTGAATGAGATTTATAGTGGGAATTCAGACTCACACAAGCATACCTTAGAAAGCTGGACAGGCCCTGTTTTCTCCTTCTTTTTCTTCTTTTCTTTTTTTTTCTTCATTTTGTTCTCTTTTTTTCTCTTCTGCAAGTATAAGACACATTCTGTAGCACTTACAGACTCACAAGGCAAAAAAAGGAAACCCACAAGCAGCCTATCCATAGCTAGTAGTCAATAGAGCCACTTGTCCTTACACAGAAAATAATTCAGCGAAGTTAGTAACCCTTTGGATCTCTGGAAACAGAAATGGCATGGTCTCTGATTCTGATTTATACACCTAATACATACACTTACTGATCAGCAAGTCCTATAAAAATGAAAAAAGAAAAATCACAGCGCTGAGAATTTATGAACAACTATAAATGATTTTTTCTAACAGAAATTCTATAAAGTTATGAAGGTTCCTACTAATTTCCCCCAGGGACAAAACTAAATTCTAGCTGGATGAGCAATTGTTGACAAAAGGATCCATACGTTATTTCTCATTTGGTATACAGTCAGGGGTACATCAACTTAAGAGTTCACTTCCTGTAACCCTAAGAGCATGCTTCAGATTTACATAGCCACAGACAAAAGTATTGAACATCCCATGATATTTAGGGCTACTGAAGTACAAAGAGCTATTTTCTGTTTGTTAACTGCTTATTTCTGTTAGAAAATGTTTACCTTTTTGTTGTGTTTTTCTTTTTTCCTTCTTTTTGATTTAGTTTTAGGAGAATCTGGAAAAAAAAAAAGAAACTGTCGAAGTTTAGTATTCTGAAAAAGCCATTTGGTTTTAGAGATAAGGCATACAGGAATGTAAAACATAGAAAGAAAATGGTTTAATTCAGCTGAATATATCAGTACTGGTTCAAATTAACCCTATGAAAAACTAACTTCCTGCCATTTACTGTCCATACATGGAAATCAAAAATCTCATTTATTTACTGATATACCAGTATATGACATATTGATATACCAATATGTGTCATTAATAGAGACAACATTTCTCTCTTTTTCCACAGGTGTGCCGAACAGACTGCAAGTGCCTTTCTTACAGGGGATCCTGGCTCACAAAGAAGGCAACAAGAAGTACTACTGGAGCTGACAAACCGCTTGAAAACATCATCACCATTAAAGACAAAAGAAAAACTTCTTCCTACTCAACAGGCCTCCCTTTCAAACTTGTTTTATTTTTTATTTTTTATGAAGTAGAAACTCTGAACTGATCATAAATCTTAAAGATTACAACTGGTACGTGAGGAATTTGATTTTGAAACATAAGCTTTGACAACAGGAAGGTAAACTAGACAGACCGCTCATCAATCCACCTGTCTTCCAACCAAACGTTTTCAAGCCATCAACTCTGCAGTTCATTTACAATTCCAAATAAATCATTATAGGAATATACCAGAGCATATCCAGGCTCAAAAATCAAAAATGTCTAAGGCTGTTCAAGCAAGAACTGCTTCTTCTGTCCTCCTAGCAACAAATGCAGCTCAAGCATGTCAGAAGAAACAATGAAAATTCACTCTAACAGTAACACCAGCTGAACTCGGCGAGGGATGCAAAGAATAAGGGATTCTACAGGTACATTAGCCAAAAAAGGAAGACTAAAGAGAATGTACCCCTCTGATAAACAAGATGAGAGAACTGGTGACAACAGACACAGAGAAGGCTACAGCACTCAATAATTTTTTGTCCTACTTTCTCTGGCAACTACTCTTCTCACAGCTCTCAAGCCCCTCAGTGTCAAGGCAGTGACCTGGGGCACAAAGTCCCTTCCACTGTAAGTGAAGATGGGTCTGAGACGACCTGATGAACCTGAACATACACACGGGCCCGATGACACATTCCTTTGGTCCTGAGGGAAAAGGCTGATGCGGTTGCCACACCACTTTCCACTGTATTTAAACAATCACAGTGAAGTCCCTAGTAATGCTTTCCAACATGAGGAAAAGATGCACATTCAAGAACACTGGATTTCCCTCCAGGATCTGAAAATCAGTACAGACAACCAATTTTATCACTTTACCAGTATCTCTTCCATGCTCGTTGTCACTTTGTGGTGGTTTAGCCACATTTAAAATCACCTTTAAACCTTTCTGAAAAGGCAAACATCATGCGTGCACATGGAGGCAGCTTACCTCTGCTACTTGAAGATGATGACCTTGATGATGAATGCGATGAGGAAGAAGTGGATGTAGTACTAGAAGACGATGTAGATGAAACAGATGATGATCTGCTTCTGCTACGTTTTCTTTTCCTTTTTTCTTTTCCTTTGGAAAACACAAGGCAACTGTGACATGTCTGCATGTAGCTACGGTCTACAAAAATGACTTAACAGAAATTAAACATAACAAAAGCATATTTTGAGGAGGGTTTTTTGTTTCCTTCTTCCAGTGTTCCGCAGTGTTATCAAGTGACTGTGGTAAACAACACAGTTAAAGATGGCAACTGACGCAGAGGATAACGCATCACACACACATCACCACCGCTCTGAAACTGACCGGCTGTGCCTACCTCGGACTTTCAGGTCCTCTGCCGAAGCTGCGCTAAGCACCCTGCCTTTCTCATCCTTCTGGTTATCCATACCTAGTGCGAGACAAAAACGCGTTCAAGAGCACCATCTCCAAAAGCCTTAGAGGAGAAAAGAAAGGAGGGAGTGCGGATAGAGAGAGGAAAGGCATCTAAGATCAGCCCTATCAGCACCTCGACGGAGACCGCCGGCACAGCCCGAAGCGGAGGACCCAGCTTCCCCCCGCCATTTCCTACGAAGGCGGCGCCGCCCGCGGAGCCCGACGTGGCGCGGCACTTACCGGGCAGGCCGCGGCGGCGGCGGTCCCGGCGGCGACCCGGAAGGACTGGCGGCGACCCGGGGGAAGAAGGCGGCGCACCCCGCGCACCCGACACCGCGCTCCGCCCCGCGCAGCCGGCTGCTGGCGGCTCCTGTCTGAGCACGGGGCGCGCGGCACTGCGCAGAGGTAACGGTATTTATTCTCACCCTGTTTTTACAGTTGTGACGCTCGGCTAGAAAATGGCCTGCGTTGTAGGAAGGGATAGTCGAACGGTTACAAACGGACGATAATCACATATAAATACACCGTGTGCTGATGTAGAAATAGCGTACGCGCTTTTGGTTTACCCAGTACGACGTTGTCGAAAGGTTGTTTTGGTATTTATCATGCAACAACACTGTCCTTCCCCAGTTCTCATGCTAGACAACATCTTTCTTCGTCGGGGACGAGGTGAAATTTAAAACGCAGTTCGCAAGTAGTAAACATCTCTAAAAATCTTAACACCAAACTCAACTGTTGTAACAAAAGAAACCAGTTTGAATCAGATCGCCTTAGAAAAAAATGATTTCCTCAATGAATTCGTTATAAAACAGGCAGTACTCCAACAGGGACGTTTCTGTTTTGTGCTTCAGAATTTTAAAAGCAACAGTCATGGTAAAAAGGTAAAGCCAACACCACGGTGCATAAGGGGAGAGACTGCAGCACTGACTGCCTAAAGCTGAGCACGCTTCCAGCATCGGGCTGGCAACACGCTAACACACACCCACATCACTACACCATCACCAACTCGACAACTAGAAATGGAGTTCTAATAATACTTAGCTCTTCTCATGCTCAAAACTCTTCAGAAACATTTTAATAGTCCTAACACTTCCACAAGTATTATTATCCCTATTTTATACTTGGGGTGTGGAGGCAGAGGGGTCTGTCATTCATCCGGATACAGAGCGCAGTCCTTTCCATTCTGCTTCAGTTTTCCAGGGTCTTTATCCTTTCATTTTACACTTCACACAGCGGACAGTCCAAGGACATGCAGCTGACACCGTTCAGTTATCACTTTGCGAGTATCAGTTCATACAAAGTCCACATCAGAGGCTCAGAATTGATGTCCCACAATATCACAATATCTATCTTACAAACATGCTTCCTCTTTCCGCAACAAAACGTGTTAAGGGCACGAGGCCCAATTCTCTCTGCTACATGGAGAAAAAGGTCTGTAAAGTCAGTCACGGTGGTGATACAAAAGAACAAAATCAGGCTTTTATCATCTGTCTGGATACTATGAAAACCCCCGTGTGGTCATCGTACATAGATATGGTGCAACAAAAAGGGCTCCTGGATGAAAAGCTTCCAGATATGCTACCTTACAGTGATGTACAGATTGCTGAGGCTTCTCCCAGACTCCACCTCCAAATTTGAAAGTATTTGTCTGATTTACACTGTAGAAACTGCCCGGAAAAGGAAATGCATATAGCAATGAGCTTCCAGATATAAAATATTGTATTTTGCCTTAATCGTAGTGTCAATCACCAAATCCTATTATATCATTCTGTACAGAAGTAGCATTTTCCATTTTGCTATGTTTGCCATCTTGAATTTTCTACCTTATACCTTGGGGTCCATGCCCCATTTTGTATTTTATCCTGCCTGGTTTACTTTTACTCTAAATCCAGCTTGGTTTCATGCCATCCTTTCAAAAAACTCCAGCTTTATTCTGCCAGTAGGCTGCAGGAGCAGTGGATAATATTTTGCTGTTTCACAACCTGATCTGTAAGAGATGAGACACAGGATTCTGTCACTTCTAACAGCAAAATGACTGAGTGTGCAAAATCACATCCATCTGACAAGCACCCAAAAGACTTTAAAAAGGCACTTGTGTTCTTTGCTTCTTGTTGCTTGATGCCTGACCTTGGCATTCTTAGTGTGTCTCCAATAAATGACATAAAATGCAATTGTTCCCTTGCAATGTGGAGAGAACTTCGGTTAAAAATGAAGATCTTCCTAAATATTTCATAGTTAGCAGTAACTGCTCAGCAGCACTCGCTCCTTTTAACAAATGCTCAAGCTGATTCAGGAGATGCGGGTTCCAATAGGAACTTCATTCCCTCATCTATTTCCCCCCTCATTCCCAAAATCCCAAATTTCTAGGGGGAACAGTGCACGTTATGTGAGGTTTTTCACAAACAGATATCCAGATCTCTTCCTGCCACCTGTAGAGCTGGTAGGCCAAAGGAATGCAGCTGGAAGGACAAATAGAAGAATTTTGTCCCCTTTCTTCCAAGAGCTGGTGGCTGAGTACCTTATGGCCATATCCTGAGAGGTGAGGACACATGGCTACTTTTGACCTCAGGTGAGGACTGTGGATGTTGATCATCAGTCCCAAGGCACTAGGCAGAAATGAAAAAGATGTTACCACAGCTGTTTTGTGACCTTCTGTGCAGCTGAAATATCAGGCTAGAAAAGTAAGAGGCATTGGTATCTTCCTCTGGAATTCCTGGTAAAAAATACTTTAACAAAAAAAAGTGTGCAAGATCCCTGACAAGTGACTGGCTGAACCCATTTCTCACTGCTTCAAAAATCCAGGAGACTGAGGGCTCATGATACGTTGATTCAAACAAGCTGATACTGAAATGTTTCCATTTCAGACAGGTGAAATGTGCATTGGTGTGAGTTGTGGAGCCCACAGGCCTGCCTGGGCTCCCAGGGCTTACAGGAGAATTTTCATCCTAAATCGCTAGTCCTGTGATGTGAGCCAAGCATTCACACCCAGCCCATACTAAGCCAAGTCAAAGCACTGGATTGAATGCATGTTCACATCAAATTGGTCTTACAGCTTCCTTGAAGCTGCAGGCTTGTAAAAAGGTTAAAAAAACAAAGGCAGATGTTTTGGCAATTCATTATCTGTCATATGGTCCAAAAGCCTTGAAACACATCAGTAGCTAACTGGTGGCAATTCTCTATTGCATGGTTGGTAGTCACCAAGAAAGCATTTCATAGTAATTAAAGCAGTCACATTGATTGGATACTTTTTTCTTCACAATTCCTCCAGATCAGTTAAATCCACAACTACTTTCAAAAACAGAGTGTCATCTCTGACATAGGTATTCTTTGTGTTCTCCAGAACCGCGTGTGGCACAAAGCGTGGACATCCGGATGCAATATTCATTTCTCCATCAGGCCTTTTGAAACTGCTGCTATTGGGGTCAGCTCTAAAGACTTCCACAATGTGATTTTTTTTCCCAGTTTGGTCCAAAAGCATAAGTGTAACTTTTTGCTTGAAGGGCCATGGCAACAGTGAGTCGAACTCACCTCTCATGACGACAAAATAGAGTGAAACATGTGTTCCCTTGCCTGAGCCGTCCCCATTCAGATAGGCTCTGGCACACAACCTGTACCCACAGCGGCTGGTGTAGAAGGGCTGGCTGAAAATGGAGAGGACACGACCTTCCACCGCTTCTTTTTTCTTCATCTTATAGTCTGTGATTTTCCAAATTAATTTCCCGTTGTAGCAAGTGCCTTCCAAAAGCTTAAATCGTTCTTCATTTTTATTGAGCTGTGCTTTGTGAATATTGATTTGGAGGTCATGTTTGCTGGATTGACTTTCCAAAACAACTAGGAAAAAGTAAAATGAAACTGTCAGGCATTGGATACAAAAAGCAACCAGACTTGAGCTAACAATACATAAGAACAGTACTGAGTACAGACTGAACTAGAGCTATTAACCTTTTTTTTCTTCCAATTCTGATTGCAGCTGGTAGTTGAATAAGGAAAGACACAAACTGTGCGCCAGATTCAGTGTCTCACTAGGGACACAACCACAGTGCCCCAGCCTCACCAAACTCAGTATTCTGGCCCTGCAGTACCTCAGGAATTCAGGAGCTGAGCCCTGTGGTGACGCTGTGGAGGAGGGGAGGGTGGGAGGATGTTTGCAGCATGTACTACCACAGAAGAAAGCTTGGAGAAGAGAACCCTTTCTGGTGAAGAGCTACAACTGAATGACTGCAGTACCTGGGCCTTTACTTAGCCACCACAGCATGAGCAAAGATATCAAACCCGTGCAGAAAAGGAGAAAGTCCCAACATACCTAAGCGCTGATCATATGTCTCCATAAGGGCAATCTTCTGTTTCACATTTTCAATCGTGTCAAACAGGGGTCTCAAGTCTAATTTACTTTGTTGCTGGTTTGCCATCTGTATTAACTGCTTCACCTGCGATTCCAGTCGTGCAGACTTATCCAGGTGACTGGCAAGAGCCTTCCAGTCAGTACCACAGGAAGAGGGTGGGAAGTGGAGACAAAGACATTCACAAAATCAGCAATTTCATTGGAAATAAAGCAATCTTTAACATGTGAGCAATACCAACTACACAGTGCAAACACAAGTACTCTGCTGCCTTAGGAATGCATCCAAATGATCCCTTCTTTGGCATTTACCAGCTGAGAAGCCATCCCACAATTCAGATCAATTCACACTGTGTTTTTTCATCCAACTGATGATTCAAATTCACACCTTCCTGTTTTCCGTGGGGACCTGGCCATGAGGATTTATACAGTGCTTTTTGCCTTTATTAGATATCCAAACTTTTTTTTTGTTATAGTACAATACTGTAATTGTAAAAAAGAAGAGCTTGGGAAGTGCCTGGGAAACAATTTATTATTGTCTTGCTATTAATGACAACTGGATAAACATAGTTTATACTGCACAGTTTAAACTGCAAGAATACAATCGGGCAAAAAGGTAAAAAGCAATGTGTCACTCACCTGTGTGCTTACCATCAAATTGCTATTTTTACCAAACAGTTGTGTAAACTGTCTGAATTCTTTCTCACACTTTTTAACAGCCTCTGCTAGCTGCTGGATTTTAATCTCTTTACATTCCAAGTTCTTGTACAGGTCAGATATCTACAGATGGAAAAATACAGAGTAAAAGCTCCATGCACAACCAAAACGCACAGGGATTAAATTAAAACGTTACAGTACAGGAGAAAGTAGAAAAGTTTGCAGTATAAAGCCTCTAACTTAGCTGGATAATTTGAAATTCAGGGATATGCACTGTCAAATCCTGACATCCCTGCATCTTAAATCTGACTTGTTATTGCCCATCTTGCAATGTGAGATTTTTATAAGCCACAGTGTTAACTTGGATGTAGGCAGAACGGCTCTGCACTGCTCTGTACCACCTCTGCAGAGGGGATGACCTTGACACCCCAAGGGTCCATTTCAGTGCAATCTGACTGGCCTCTGAAACCTTCAAATGCTCTATCCACAAACTTGGCATCAATTGTAAGAAGTCAAAAGCAAATGATGTAAGCGATGGCAACGAAGCTCTAAGTGTGCCTGGTGGAGAATACACGTGCCTGAGCACAGACAAGTTTCCAGCTAATTGCCTGACTTCACTAGAAGAGCATATTCTGACTTCTGAGGCGAGCATGGACAATGAAACCAGTCTTTTTAGAATGCAGTTGAGCAATAACAGGCAACAAATGCAAAATCTCATATCATCTTCCAAGCTACCAAGAGCTTTTGAAGACTGTTCATTATATACAACTTACTTGTTCTTCCAGTCTAGAATTCTTGTCTAAAATCTGCAACATGTGTTCCCGCAGGGCACCATTTTCATGTTCAGCAAGTTTCCCTCTTTTTACCTTAGCAAGGCAGAAGGGGAGTGAAAGAACAAAACAATCAGACACACAGATTTTTGAAGGTGGTGGATAAAAAAATTATTGATGTCAGGATTTACAACGTCCCCTCTGTGCTTTGGAAGTGAGGGAATGGCAGTTCTGGTTCTCTGCTGTAGTATCTTAATAGAAATGGTTGTAAAAGAACTAAAAATTGTTATCTTGATTAACTACTCTGACTGGTTTGGGAGACAAATTCCTAGGACAGGCAGCAATTTTTGAAACATTACCTTTATAAGACAGCCATACTGCTTATACGGGCAGTCCACTTCAGTCTCAGGACACACAGTGTGATGCTTTTCAATCTGCATATATTAACAAAGAAACGTGTAATGAAATAAATATTAAGCAACTTACTGCACCAATAAAATCGAAATACCTGCATAACGGATGAATAAAGGCTAATGACGTAGAATCACTCAGGTTGGAAAAGACCTTAAAGATCATGGAGTCCAACCACGACCTAACCATACTACCCTAACTCTAACAACCCTCCGCTAAATCATATCCCTGTCATGACTGATTGCATGAAGAGGAAAATGGATATTCATAGTCAGTGAGCAATGGTGTCTTCCCATACTGCAGCGCCAGTGCTTTGCAGTGACCAAACACCTCGCTTGTCAGATGGGACATACATCGAGCTTAGGACCAAACAAAGCAAATATTTAGACTGATGAAGTTTTATTGGTGCGAGCCAATGTAGTCTGTGATGTGAGTTTCAGTTTTCAGAGAAGTGTGCAATCTGCTGAATTGTTGAATGTGAAAAAAATCCTCGTACCTCCTTTTTCAGAATTATCTGTGAACAGTTTTGGAGACAAGGCACGGGATAGTCAGGACAGTCATTTTCCTCATGATCCTGGGGAAAAAGGAAAAACAAGGCAATGGTTTGCATTTTTGTAGAGCAGTATAAATAGAAGTTATTAACTATGGCATGCAAAAAACAATCATAAACATACACATGCCAGCCCCATATCACGTTCTTAAGGGAGCAAGAGTAACCGATATTATTTAGAGCATGTTCATTTTTATTATGCTTTCTCCTTCAGCTACTCAGCCAGATTTTGTTTCATGAGTGGTAAAACCCCATTGCAGCGCTGGAAACTTTTCACTCAGCAATATTAAGAGGCAAGTGGATGGATGGATTCCAGGAATGTTTTATAACCTTACCTTCATGTTAATTAACACCACATATTTATTACAGTACTGACACATTTCTTCTCGAAATTTGCAGTGCCTACTCAAATGGTCTTTCAGATCTCTCCGAAGGATTTGATCACAACATCCATCGTTAGTGCATTGCACGCTTTCAAACAAACACTGCTGAAGATGTTCCTGCAAGACATAAACGCAAATTAAATGCCAGCATAACACACAGAAACATCTGCCTCTCTGGTGACACTCAAAACTCCACCATTTCCTAGTGTGGCTTCAAAACTTAAGTTCATCTGAAAATTAGTACAGATTCCAACTTTTCACTCAAATAGGCCAAAATGGCCAGGACATCTTAGCAAGCTTCCCTGAATCAAGCATCTCATTACACCTAAGTGTGCAGAAATTAAGTACAGATGCTGTGGATATGGTCAGGCCATCTCTGTGCTGTCGTGGCTGTGGGCTTTTGCTGGCCTCAGGCCCTGCTGAGCAGCATGGTGGTGAGGTTAGGCTGAGCACCAACCTGCTCATCTGTCTTGGGTCTCTCCCTAATTCCACATCAGCCCGCACAGACTTCTGATGTGAACGATCCTTGCTATTTTTATAATATTTAAATTCCCATATCATTATTTTTTCACTATTGCATAGATAAACCTTCACTACAATCCTCCTGAACTTGCAAAATGACAGATATAGTCGTGGCAATATAAAACAAGTGAGACACAGCTGGCGTAAGCTTATAGCCATGACGTAATATTTATTACTCAGTGTATAACTAAGTTACAGACTGTGTACTTAGGCCACATTGCTACAGTGACAAAAGTCTGAAGACAGTCACGGAAATTTAGCTCTTAACTCATGAAGTTCATATGAAAATCAAAGGCTCAAAATGTGACTGAGCCAACTCACCTGGTACCGCCCCAGAATTGTTTTTGAATTGCAGTCGGGGAAGTTTTTGCAAAACACATATAAGTTGAGAACTTCTCTTTTACAGCAGTTGTCTTTGAATACCTGTAAAGGAATGGGATGGCAATGATGCTCAGACATCCGGACTATAGACTCTGAGAAACAGCTGTGTAAGCAGAAACAAGTGAGCTCCCTGAGCAAACTTCCAGTCTTATTTAGGGATCTTCGTACACAGAGCATTATACAGCTGCTCTGTGCTACACTACTGTCATAAGATTTCTACAGGGCAGCAGACAGCAAGTGAAAAACAGTATCACAAAGACAGCTGGATTACAACTTTGTCTGAGGAGCAGAAGAGGGAGGAGNACGGGATAGTCAGGACAGTCATTTTCCTCATGATCCTGGGGAAAAAGGAAAAACAAGGCAATGGTTTGCATTTTTGTAGAGCAGTATAAATAGAAGTTATTAACTGTGGCATGCAAAAAACAATCATAAACATACACATGCCAGCCCCATATCACGTTCTTAAGGGAGCAAGAGTAACCGATATTATTTAGAGCATGTTCATTTTTATTATGCTTTCTCCTTCAGCTACTCAGCCAGATTTTGTTTCATGAGTGGTAAAACCCCATTGCAGCGCTGGAAACTTTTCACTCAGCAATATTAAGAGGCAAGTGGATGGATGGATTCCAGGAATGTTTTATAACCTTACCTTCATGTTAATTAACACCACATATTTATTACAGTACTGACACATTTCTTCTCGAAATTTGCAGTGCCTACTCAAATGGTCTTTCAGATCTCTCCGAAGGATTTGATCACAACATCCATCGTTAGTGCATTGCACGCTTTCAAACAAACACTGCTGAAGATGTTCCTGCAAGACATAAACGCAAATTAAATGCCAGCATAACACACAGAAACATCTGCCTCTCTGGTGACACTCAAAACTCCACCATTTCCTAGTGTGGCTTCAAAACTTAAGTTCATCTGAAAATTAGTACAGATTCCAACTTTTCACTCAAATAGGCCAAAATGGCCAGGACATCTTAGCAAGCTTCCCTGAATCAAGCATCTCATTACACCTAAGTGTGCAGAAATTAAGTACAGATGCTGTGGATATGGTCAGGCCATCTCTGTGCTGTCGTGGCTGTGGGCTTTTGCTGGCCTCAGGCCCTGCTGAGCAGCATGGTGGTGAGGTTAGGCTGAGCACCAACCTGCTCATCTGTCTTGGGTCTCTCCCTAATTCCACATCAGCCCGCACAGACTTCTGATGTGAACGATCCTTGCTATTTTTATAATATTTAAATTCCCATATCATTATTTTTTCACTATTGCATAGATAAACCTTCACTACAATCCTCCTGAACTTGCAAAATGACAGATATAGTCGTGGCAATATAAAACAAGTGAGACACAGCTGGCGTAAGCTTATAGCCATGACGTAATATTTATTACTCAGTGTATAACTAAGTTACAGACTGTGTACTTAGGCCACATTGCTACAGTGACAAAAGTCTGAAGACAGTCATGGAAATTTAGCTCTTAACTCATGAAGTTCATGTGAAAATCAAAGGCTCAAAATGTGACTGAGCCAACTCACCTGGTACCGCCCCAGAATTGTTTTTGAATTGCAGTCGGGGAAGTTTTTGCAAAACACATATAAGTTGAGAACTTCTCTTTTACAGCAGTTGTCTTTGAATACCTGTAAAGGAATGGGATGGCAATGATGCTCAGACATCCGGACTATAGACTCTGAGAAACAGCTGTGTAAGCAGAAACAAGTGAGCTCCCTGAGCAAACTTCCAGTCTTATTTAGGGATCTTCGTACACAGAGCATTATACAGCTGCTCTGTGCTACACTACTGTCATAAGATTTCTACAGGGCAGCAGACAGCAAGTGAAAAACAGTATCACAAAGACAGCTGGATTACAACTTTGTCTGAGGAGCAGAAGAGGGAGGAGGTATTTTATTTTGAGGGAAATTCGTTCTGGCAGGATCAAGTGAGCAGCATACTTCAAAACCTTGGCATTATATAAATAAGAACAGATGAATCTATTACAGAAATCAGGTAGACTGACAAATAAGAAGCATGAACTTGCCTTTTCCCCCAAAAAGTTACCAAAAAGCAAATAAAGACTGCAGGGTTAATGATATAGAATGGAAAGAGTTAAGACAGCAAATTATAACCAAGTCAAAAATTAAAGACAATCATACATACAAGTTCCCCCAGAAAGACAGGGGAATGAAAAGTACGCCAATAAACGCTCATGGTAAAATAACCCATAAAAATCCACTATGAAAAATATCAAAAGATGTGAGAAGATTTAAAACTCTGTGAAACTGTTTGACAGTTTACTGGAAATACGGAGGACTAAACTGAAGTAACTTCAGAATGTGAAGTATAAAAGAAAGCTTTAGCTGTACATCCAAATCTTTTTTGATTCACTTTCAATCAGCATTGCTTCATAAGACAAAAGCTGTTCCACCTCTGGGGACGAAAAGACTCAGATCCACCTTGTTCTCAGCTGTCTTGCTTTTTTCAGGCAGATGGTCACTGCATGCACAGCCACTTACCTCGTGCATTTTTATTATTTCTTTGTCGACAGGACAGGTGGGTACTGTGTTCAGTCCTCTAGATTAAAAGAAAAATGGTGTTAACCCACAGAAGATTTTATTTACTTTCCAAGATGGGGCTACGCTGTAATGCAACTGGCATGGATGCCTGAAAGCAGTGACTTTCGATTTATGGCCACCGGAATTGTAAGGGACAGCTCTGTCAGCTGACCTTTCAGAAGTCCATGGACCCTAATGGCATATCCCCAGAGCACTGAGGTGGGCATCGTAGCTGAACCCCTCTCAACAATCTAATGAAGGTCATGGGGGTCTGGAGAGGCTCCTGTTGGCTGGAAACTGCACGGTGTTATACCCAGCTGCAAAGAGGGCAGGAGAAAAGACAAGAGAAACTGCAAACCTGTTGGCCTAACCTGGAAAGGCTGGGGAGAAGATTGTCCTGAGGGATATGGAAAGGCATAGTCAGCACGGGTTTTTCCAGAAAAGTCTGGCCTGAGTATTTTGAGGCCACCAATTCTTGATCCATCTTAAATTTCCTACATTTTAGTCACTTTTATAACAAGTAATTTAAGTCAGAGATGGTTTAACAAGTTAAATCTTATCTGCTGCTTCTATGTCGAAGTGATATTTTCCTTGTTATGAACCAACAAAACATCATACCTAGAATTTACGTAAAAATAAATTGTGGAAGGAATGTGACTTGTCTACGTCCCACTCAAGTGCAGTACCATAAGAATGAAAAAGCACTTTGAAAAGGTTTTGATCTAGCAGCTACACAGCCACTCTTGCTCAGAGCTTTGGGAGTTTATTAAGCTGCAACAATGAACTTGTAACAGAAAGCACAGTTTGTCCTACAACTGTTAATAAGATGCTTTTGAAATTGAAGGGGATCTTGTCGCTCTCTGGCCATCTGCTTCTCACAAATGTCGTATCTGAAAAAATCTCCTTGTGTGCATTAAGCTGAGCCTCTGTTTAGTACAAGCAGTGCACTCCTTGTTAAGACAGTAGAAGGAAGACCTAATGGCCCCTGTATTAAAAGAGTCCTATGATACAAGATGAGAAAATGCATATTGAGGCAGTTGTGCAAAGGGGGGCAACCCAGAGAGGGAAAGTGACAAACATAAAGCATCTAAAATTCATAAAAAGTAAAAAAAAACATCTCTCCACACAATCCAACCTTTCTGCTGTCTTCTTGGGCTGAATCCTACCCACGTGCACATGAACCATTTGATATGTCTGCAGGGTAATCTTATTTGCACCTGCAGATGAATCCCAAACAAATGGATGGCAGCAGCCCTCTGATCTCACTGTAGTGTTGGGTAATACTATCATCAGTTCAAGAACTCCACTGAAAGTAGTTACATGGAACCCAGTGAAACCAGCTTTAATTTAACCAGTGGTACCAATAATATGAAATATAAATGCAAAAATAAATAAATAAATAAATAAATCATCCTAGTAGTACAATAACAGGCAATCTCTCCCACTCAGTAATGTTTAAGTTTATATAAAAAAGTTTCTTATGCTGTCTTCTATGCAGTCGCCAAAGCAATCCGATATTTCTCACCAGCACCCTGTAAGATCTTTAAAGACACCTTTAAAAGATTGAGCATGTAGTCATTGAATTCAGCAGTCTTCCCATTGACTCCCCTATAATGTGTTACCAGACAGTCATGATTATGGAATCTACTGCTGATTTACAGAAGGTGCTGACTTCTTTTTAAGAACAGGAGGACGGGGAGCCTGTAGGTACAGGAAAGAGTTTGTACTAACCGCAAAGTGAGAATGCACTGCTGGCAAAACCGGTGCCCACATCCTGTCTGGTGGGGATTGTGAAGGACTAAGTGACAGTAGGCACACTTGTACCGGTCCTCTAAGGTTTCCACAAACTTGTAGTCAGCGTCGGGTTCAAAGTCCAGAGAAACAGCGCTGGCAGAGTTCTGGCGCGTGAAGATGCCTGAGACGCCAGTGAGCTCGTCACAGGCCATGGAAGCCGTGCTGGGAAATCAGACATGGGAGGAATCTTGTTAAACGCTCACCCTCAGTCACTTCACCTCCGCTATAGCCTGCGGCAGGCTGCCATCTGTCTGAGCATTTCAGTTTGCAGAAGGGTCCAACAGATTTCAGAGGGAAATGTGGCATCAACTGTGGAAGTACAATGGAATGCTCAAGAGGACCCCAATGTGGTGCTTACTTGACAAGCACTAAAACACACTTTGGAAAGAGTTTCAGGATTTGAAAACTATTCCCTAGAACAGAGATTTTTTTCTAATTTTTCTTGCAGCAACTGTTAGTCTAAAAACACCACCAACGTTTAAAACAGGTGCACGTGGGGAAAGCAGAGGCCAAGTCTTGGCCCTAAGGTCTACCAGGAAAGCCTGTGCTTAAGCCTCCCACACAGTATCACAAATTCACTGCACTGGTGCAAACAAAAGATGGCTTTGTGGTTCGTGGCCAGGCATACACACAAAAAAACAACACAGGAGTAAAGGGATTTTACCTTCAGTTTAGGTGTTAAAAGAGCCAAAGCCTCTTATCTTGTCATCCTTCTTTTGCGAGATGATCATTCATTTATAGCAGTAGACTACAATCCAATTGCTTTTCCAAAATTTTACTTAATTATATGTCAGTTCTTGGCTATATTAACCTTGCCTGAAAGAAAAAAAAAAAAAAGACTGCAATCAGAAACATGTTGTAAGTTTTTTGCTCAACCTATAAAAGCTCACCAACAGCAGATGAATGCAATGTTAGCTTTCTAATAGGAAAAAAACAACATCTGTTTCCAGCTCTAACAGTCACAAACCTTGAGATCTGCGAGGGGTCCCTCAATCTTACAGTACTTTGGTGCAAATAGCCCAAGACCTCACGCTGCTCAGGTTTTTATTTCTTGCAGCTTTGCATTCAGAAGACATTTATACGTACAGGATGTGTACAAAAGCACAACTCACCTGCCACAAAAATGGTCTCTTAAATAAAAGAACGTAACTCAAGTGTTCGATCTTCTGGTCAGTACCCCATTACTGACAGCACAAAACACAACTCACCGCTGAGGTACTCAGTTTCACTGCAGCACTTGAGCATGCTGTTTCCCCTCTGGGTGCATCACCCTCACTACCAGTCACCTGAGTCACTTTTGCTGGCAGTGGCACCTCCCTAGGGCCTGACTCAGCTCCTGTAAGGTCACCGAGGGTGTCTGCTGTGGAAGTGTGACTAGCACATCACCACAGCAACCCCACAGATGGTGCCGAGCAGCACTCTTGAGCACTGATATATTCTGTTCAACTGAGGGCTGTTGGCCCATGAAAACAGTGGTGAGGATGGCACAGCGCAGAGCTTGAACAGTCATGGAGCAGCTGGGGCTTAGAAAGCAAATTTTTCTACTGGACAAGGAAATCCTGCAGGCCAAAGGGAGCAGATGTCCTGGAAGCAAGCTGAAAACACACAATCAGCAAGAGCAATCTGTTCGTTGTGGGCCTCATAGGGTGCTCCCCTACCAGCCTGCAGGATAGGACGTGAGGCTTGTCAGGCACCACTGATTGCGTTGTCTGACCCTTTCTCCTGTGACAACAGGATTCCCATCCCTCTGGTACTCACCAAGGGGCAATTTTATTTCCCTCATGACCACTGGGGATGCAGAGAGGCAGCCTGAGTGGTTACCAGCACCATAGCTTCCATCACAGGTGAAAAATGGCTGCTATGACGTGTGAAACATGGGCACCTTCTGGTCAATCTCCTGCAAAATCAGCACTCAGTTCCTCAAACTCTGTATCTCATTCCTCTCATTTATGAATGCTCCTTCTCATCTATGTGACATCCAGTTTTTCAGTCCTGTCACACTCCAGGGCTTGCACCTTCTGGCATCTGAAAGCCATCTGAGGCACAGACAACTCAGGTTTGCCACCATCACCAGCCACTGTATGACTGCTGTGGGACATGCAGCTGTTGCTGCCACGAGGGCTCTGGGGCTGCTGCAGCCCCCACAGGGCTCAGCAGCTTCCTGCCATTTTCTAGTGTAGCCTTTCAGCTGTAGGTCAGCTCTTCCCACAGGCTTGGGACTGAGGTGCTGGGGTTAACACAAAAAAGGGTCAGTTTGCCACATGCCAAAGCTGCAGTGGAATCTGCTTGAATCAGAGTGGTTTGGTGTGGGACAAACCCCAGGGAAACAGAGGTGATGGCTGGGTGATAGACCCAGTGCTGGCCAATGCTTGGCATGAGGTGACGCATCCTCACTACTGTCATAGCAGCCCCAGACTGGCTGCAGGAACCCTTCTGACCCTCCTGGCCACCACTGCCCACGCCCATGAATGAGTTAACATCAGTGGGAAACCATGAGGGAAAGAAATGGTTATTATACTCGCCTGTCTCCCACTGGCTGACTGAATCAACTTCCTGCTTACCCCAGGGCCTAGCCCACGCCACCACCAAGGCGTGCTTTCACTTCTGCCTGCTTCCAGCTGCCAAAAACGTGAGAGCATCCTCTGCTGTGTATGTGAGGAGTGTTCCTCGCATGCATGTGAATGGCAGTGCTAAACAGAACTCTGCACCTCGAGAAGCAGCTGGAATCACCAGAAGCTAAGCCCAAGTAGTACAGAGATCTAGCAAAGAGTGAGAGCTCAATGGCAGCGCAGCGCAGAGAGCTCACAGCTGGGCTTCCACTTCGCTTCACATCCCTGCCCCTGTCTACACCAACAGCAGAATGCTTCTGAAACAAGGTTTTTATCTAATTGTGTTGCATGCAGGTGCATAGCTCACTGGCATTAACACAGTGAAGAAACTTTGTAACAAAAATACGATTTCGTTTTCCAGCTTCAGGTACCTCCTTATCAGATGAAGCCCAGTCACCTCTGGTTGGCTGTATTACTGCTCAGAAGTAGGGTGAGGCACAAGCAGAGCCTGAGAAGACAAATCAACATGGGCCTGACTTATTGTCATACTGCAATTATGACAGTGTGTAACAACGACACTGAACGAGTGTGAACAGATTAACTGTTTTAGCCATGAACTCACTGCACACAGAAGAAAAAAACTTGCATAATGTGGTAGTTCTATTTTAAGACAGTATGTCTTTCCTCTTTTCTCTCACATGAAGGTTCCCAAGAGAGGTTAATCACATTGCCACGTGAGCTACATGAACCACTACAGCAGGCTGCAGTACCTGAACATCCAGGAAAGCCAATGCAACACATGGGCACTAAACACCACCATGTCTTTTAAAATGGGAAAGGTAAGTTCATGAATTGTTATTTCAGGTTTGGTCATTAAGCTTGGACAAGGAAACAGGATGCTTTGTCCTGCTTTTTACCAGATAGAGGATATTATATAGATAGATAGATAGAGCTACTGACTGAGAGCTCAGTTTCAGTTAGGTTCATCATGTAAGGGAAGATAATGCTCAGCTATGCTTCAGGGTTAGGGTGCTGCTCACTGTGATTACTTCCTTCCCTACCATGATTCTATGAAATATATTTAATGGGGCATGAAGAAAAAGATATATACCTGTACTCCTACACTCTAGTTCTGGTTCAGCTCTATTCCTCTGCCCCAAGGCAAAGGAACAGAGCTTAGAAGGTCTTAGAAGATGCCATATCCTCCACAGTGAAGAGGAAGTCCCTCCCAGAATGGGAAACCTGTCTAAGTCAGGATGGAGAAAGTTTTGTAAAAGTCAATTTACTTTAGAGGTCTAAGGTCAGTTCACTTCTGTGGGAACTGACAGATAGAAATATGATGGAAGGGAACACACCTTGTGCTAAGAAGACCCTCTCCAAGCTGCCTTATAAACTACGAAGATTAGCTGCCTCCAGCGCTTTTGAAATAAAATAACCAAGTCATATGATTTATTAGTAATATAAGGCTTCATTATAAAAACACTGGATTTAGGGACAACAAACATACGCTTCAACTCTTAACGTACACAGCTGAACAGTCTGCTAAAGAACTACTATAGATGTCTACCCATGTTAAAATACACACCTATCGAGGATGCAGCAGATTATATTGAGTCAGAGAGAAAAAAAAAACAACAAACAGGTGATGCTGCCTGATATCATGGACCACCGCTGTTCCTCCTAACCCAAGGAGAGTTACAGTGTTTTGACTGCTGACAACAAACTGCACTGGCAGAGTCCCTGCAGAGGAGAAGGATCCTGGCTACATTTCTTGAAGTCACACAACCCTGAGGTTACAGAGAAGGATTCAGTAGTCTCACCAATGAGATATGCAGGGCTTCACCCAGCAGCAAATCAACCCCAAGAGCTACTCTGCTCTTGTCCTAATTGCTTAAAAATCACAGTGCAGTGATCAACTGGCATCCAGGAGAAAGTGCTTCTTGCAGCAGCAGTTTCCTATCGGAACCTCCTCTGAGGCCTCACAGAGCCTGTTGCTGCAGAGGGCAGCAGAATCAGATTAGATTTTGTTTGCATACAGACAATATTATCCAATTCAAACTCCAACATTACCTTATTCTAAAAGCTTACAGTAAACAGTAAAACTTTACTAAGCAAGCATCAGTTTGCTAATCTGCACAGTAAAATTTCCTCCAAGTGGAGTAAGACACAGAAAGGTTTCTTTTGCATAGAGTTACCATCAAGCATTATAATGACTCCCTGTGAGACTAGACTCCATTATTTTTAAGGCATAGATTACAATACAGACAGCACTTCAAAAATTATCAGTACACTCATGCAACTAGCAAAGCGTATCTGGTGCTGAAGTAGCTTCGATTTTATGACCAGTTTTGCTTATTTGCTACATCTTCTATTTTCCCTGGATTTCCTAATCATGAATTAATTAATTTTGTAATATCAGTAAAATTCTCCACATCTAACTAGCACATTGTTAAGTTACAGTAGTATGAACTTCTTTCCTAAAATAATTGTGTTCACAGCTGGAAATTAATTTTCCTAATACTACTGAGAGGTCACACTCACGAGTCATTAAAAAATAAAACCAATCAATGAAGCTACTTTATAATCCAGTCATTTATAAAACACACATACATGACAAATAAAAAAAAAGCAAAAACAACAACAACAAAACAACACACTCCAGAAACCCCACATTTTCTGAATAGCTATGTTTCAAGCTAGTAAATACTGATGGTTGCAAGAAAACATTGTACAGATCATTTTCTATCAGACCACCCTGCCCCAGAATGTAACAGTTCTTTCATCTGTCAGTCACTTCTACGCTTCTGTATCAATACATAGATGATTTACCATCATCCTGAGCCCCCTCAGCAATCCACGAAGAAGTGGCACTTGCAGACCTCTCTGCTTGCAGCCTTGTGCTCCGGGTACTGCTATTAGCTCAGCAGGGGAACTCAGCTCCCAGCAGCTTTCAGGCTCTGAAGCCCTCTACCACGTGGCACTCACACATCTCCCTGCAGCAGCTAGTACCTAAGGAACTGCTTACAGATGACAAATAATTATAACAGCATTAGATTCCTACCATGATTACCGAGACACGCTTTAGTAGAACAGTATCTGAGAGCTGTAGCCAATCCTCAGTGGGAGAAAATGAGAGAGCAAGCGTGCATGAGTGTAAGCTTTGTGGTTAAAACAACAGAACGGGCATTTTAAAACAGCAAGGGAGTGGAAATCCCCTGGTGTAGCGTTGAAAAGATCACATCTAAAAATGTTTCAAAAGTGTTAGGACAGGAGCAAGCCATCTGAAAGCATTTTCCCTTGCAGTATTGATACAGTGATTGCAATATTTACTATTTGGAGCAACATAACGTTACCAAGAACATTTCACACAGATTTAGTCTGGGATACAGAATCTTCGTGTTGTATGGGAACTGTTGAATCATGGCCTGAACCACTGATTGGTCACCTGAGGTGAGCACCGAGTCAACCGCAAGGGGCACAGGTGAAGGTGATATACCTGTGTGATTGGAAGGGGTGGAGCCTGGCTCCACCTCTCCCAAACCCCATTTAAGGGCTGACCACCACCAGGGAAGGATCTCTTCTTGGAGATCCCTCCTATGTGGAGTCCATGGCAAGCCTCTATCATCCTAAAGGTGAGCCACCCTCTTTTGCTAGCTATCTGTGTACCATCTATATAGGCCTACTAAAATATACCATCTTCCATACTATTTTTATTGAGTACCATCCTTGGGGATTATTTACCCTACGCATGTTGATAACATCACTTTCATGGAAGCACTGACTGGCATATCTAAAGGGAAGACAAATGGTCAGGAGTAAGGAAATCCAAGGCCCAGCCGTGCCAGATCCATCCCTATACAAGAAGCCCCTATGGGCACAGGTGGGTCTGCTTGCTGCAGGAAGCTGAGGGACTGCTTATGGAGGAAATGGCACCACTGAGCTGCAGTTATCACAGGAACTCACAATGAAGTCTTCGTGGACATCTTACATTTGGAAGAGAACTTTTCAACTGAGATAAACCCAAATGTTATGAAAACAGGTGTTTGTTTGGATTTGTGATAACCAAAGCCACAATACACCCTTTTTATTTCAGAGCCTGAAGTTAATTGCTTACGCAGGACTCCTGGCAGCCTTCATCCCTGCAGTCTCCATGTGTGCCAACCTCATTTCCCTGGATGAATACGTGTTTCCCTTCCTGCAGTGCCACAGGCTCCATCTCTAACCCTACTCCTGCCTTCTTCTGCTCTGTCCCATCCCTGACTTCCTGGTCTCTTCTTCATTATTTGGTACATTAACAAAGACAGCAGTCATCTTGAGTACTGGTCAGCTTGTTTAGTTAAACGAGCTAATTAAAACCAGTAATAATAATTCCACATCCTCTGCTCAAAGTAAGGCATATATAAGCAATAACTTTCAGTACTCTTATTTAAAATACAAGTATTCCAAAGAAAGCTTCTGTTCTGTCTTGCAGCAAATGTCACACATGCTCTTTTTTAGCCTTTTTCCTTTAATTAAGCTTGCTCTCAGAGCATTTCTAATCTTGTACAATCTCAATCTCCACTCCCAAGAGGCATTTTAGGCTGCTGCTTGCTTTCCTGAACCCTCCCTAAACCCCTGGAACAGACAAGTCATCACTGAAGCTGGTAGAGTGCCGGCAGAAAGGCATCTATTTGGAGGCATGCTTCTTTCTTGTGGGATCAATTAAACTGATCCAAATTGCATTTCCAGACACAGCCTAAGATCAGTTCTATGGCTAAACCTTATAAAAAGGGAAATATTCTTTTGTCCTTGCGGTGAATTCACGACCAATCACAATGCACGACATCTACTCAGATTGACAATGAATGAGCACAATAACTCCAACATGGCTTCTCCTTAAAACTGTCAGCTCTGGAGGCAGCGCTCATCCCAGCAGTGCCATGAGGCAGCTCTGCAGAGAATACAGTGTCTGTGAGCTCAACTCCAGGAAGCACCATCTGCTTCTGGGAAGCTTTGGGGAAAACCCCAAATGGAGAAGTTGAGTAGGAGCAGGATCTTCATTTTAAACAGTCTCATTCTGCAGATGAGTAGAAAGCAATAGTCCTGGGCTGTTGTTCTTGGGCACCCCTCCATTTCCTGCTGTGCTAAGTACAGTGCTGAAGACTGTGGCCAAGGCAAGAGGAGCCAGCAAGGAGCATCAGCAAGCTTAAAGCACATGCAACGGGATGATGAAAGAGAAAAGACAGACAGAAACAGCATTTAGGAATGAAGGGAAAGAAACAAACATGAAAGACCACATAAGGAAATAAAAGTAACAAAAAAGGATGGTGAACAAGACAATCAACTACATTTTCTTTCTTGAAATGTACCAGAACTTCACATTTCCTAATAAATAGCACGGCACCACACATGTTGCAGGACTAGGTCCAAGAGGTTACCTCTCTTTCCCCACCCCAAGGGCACACTGTCCAGGACCTCAATTGGTTTGACTTCAGTGCATCCGTTAGTACCTACTCAAGGCACATGAGAGTTTGAGCTTTAATTTTGCATGCAGTCAACCATTAGTCTTGGTCTTAATGAATACTTTAATCAGCACGAACATAGAGATCTCTGAATATACCCAATGGTTATCCATCCACATTACTAAGATAAGCTCAAATTCTGCTGGGTTCACCATGACACAGGAGATTTTGGCAGGCAACCTATTTCTTCTCAGACACTCAGTAGTTCCAGAGGGCTTAGAAATTCCCTTCAGCACAACAGCAGGGAACTCAGTGGATTGTGCTTAGATGCATGTGCATCTGATGACATATGGACACATATCTTCTAGCCTTTGATGAGGTAACTGCTATGTCAGAAACCAACTGGTGTCAGTGACCTTATGACCTTGTTGATGGGAAAGTGATGACAGTAAAGATTATCACCACTGCCTTTTCATAAAAATGAGAAATGGGAATGGACACATTCTTAAGAAGTTCTGATGAGATCAAACATGACACACTGGAGATTTGCAGTTACAGACGGGCGTCAGGGCTTTCATAGCACCCAATATCAGGAAAGACACCATGTAAAAAGGATGCTAACACACCCATGGGGACATCCAGTCCTCCTCCTGCTGTTGGCACCAGTCTTAGCTTTATTGCTCCCAGCAGTGAACAACACTCTGAGTTTTTAGCCTTCCAGGTGTGTCTCACACATCACCAAGGTTGATGCTGGTAATTCCTCTGGGAGGAACTGCCATGGCATGAGGTTTAATGTCAGTGACTAAGAAGCAAAACAACAATTTGTTTTTCATTACACATAGTGCCCAATAGTCTTGCATGATGTGTTCAGTTGAACAGGTGATCTGATGACCATTTATACCAGCTGTCTCTAGGACAACATTAAGAAATGAAACTTGAGATTTTGCTTTCATATTCAGAAAGGGCCACACTCCAATTTCAAGTATACAGATTCATTGTTGGTTTAGGGCAGAAACTCTGTGTCTGAAACTGACACATGGCCTCTGAGCAGAGATGAGAAGCTGTACGACTTAAAAGCAATGAGACCTCATGCATCTCATAATGACCACTTCAGACAAAACTGCTTTGCAGACTGTTCCTCTCACTGAGGTTTGTTTAGTCACTAGTGGCTTTGTATAATAACAACTTCTTGGTATTATCTTCTGCAAAATAAGGACACAGCAGCATACATGCCCTTAGAGAATCCCATATGCAAATGTCAATATACTACACATTTAAACTTGCTTTAACAGTTCCCCACACAAATGCTCTTAGCTATAAAGTACTGTGGACAGTCCCATATAAAAACCACTGCAGTTTGGGGTGCTGACAGTTTCTCACACACTTATTTATTTATTGTAATACTGAGATGTAGAGACTACGGAAATTCTTGCTGCATTTTCTTTGATGGTATGCATGACTCAAGTTTCCTTACCTTGCTGAGTGCTGCTACACACCAGAGTAAAGAGGTTAGCCTCTTTCCTGGGCTGAGGGAAGTAGGTGGAACAACTGCACATACAACCCAAATAGCGCAGACAACGGAGGGACTAACGGTGTGAACATTAACTCTTCATGGTCACGAGCCAAGAAACTTGAGCAGGACCAAAAAAGAAAAGGTTCTTCTGCAAATCAGGGCCCAGACACAAGGGGACACTGGATGTGTCAGCATGCTGCTCCTGGCAGCCCACTAAACACCATGGAGAATGGGAAGTCTGCAAGATGACAGAAAACACCCACAACGTTGCAGCTATCACCAGCGCTCTCAAGAAGATCAAGAGCCCAACAAATGTTTTAATTCATACAGACTCTGTGGAGGACCAGAGAGAGAGGAGGGTTAACACAGCCTACTATTAATTGAGGATAAATAACATCAACCTATTTATAATCAAAAGGCCAGAAAAAGAATAAAAAAGGATAGAGGCCTACAGGTTAACTTAAAGAAAGGACACAATTAAAGCCTGGGAGATCAAGAACCCAGCAAGTCTGTTGCCACACTTCAATGTGCAGCTGAGTTGCCCAAAAGGATTCAGCACAAAACAAGTAGTGCCTGACCTGTTTAGGACCAGTACTATTTGTCATCTTTGCTGATGACGCCAAGCTGTGTAGTATAGTTGACAAACTGGAGGGAAAGATCCCAACAAGAGTGACCTGAATATTCTGGAGAGGTGGGCTCACGAGAGCCTCATGAAGTTCCACAAAGCCAAGTGCAAAGTGCTGCTCCTGAGTCAGGGTAATCCCAAGCACAGATACAGGCTGGGCAGAGTGGGTTGACAGCAGCCCTGAGGAGATGGAGTTCTGGATACTGGTGGACAAAAACTCAAAGTGAGCTGGCAGTATGTGCTTGAAGTCCAGAAAGCACAACCATCTTCTGGGCCATATTAAAAGCAGTGTGATCAGCAGGTCAGGGAGGTGATTGTCCCCCTCTGCTCTGCCCTTGTGAAGCCCTGCCTGCAGTACTGTGTCCTGGCCTGAGGCCCCCAGTACAGGAAAGATGGAGAGCTGTTGGAATAGGTCCAGAGAAGGCCGTGAGAATTATGAGAGGGCAGGAGCACCTCTTCTACAAGAAGGGGTGAGGGAGTTGGGCTTGTTTAGCTTGAAGAAGAGAAAGTTGTGGGGAGACCTCATTGCAGCCTTCCAGTACCTAAAGAGGCCTACAGGAATGCTGAGGAGGGACTCTTCAGTAGGGAGCATAGTGACAGGACAAAGGTTACAACTTTAAACTAAAAGAAGGGAGATTTAGATTAGTTGTAAGGAGGAAATTCTTTACTTAGAGGGCAGTGAGGTTCTGGCACAGCTGCCCAGAGAATCCATGGGTGCCCCATCCCTGGAAATATTCAAGGGCAGGTTGGATGGACAGCCTGATCCAGTGGGAGGGGTCCCTGTATATGGCAAGGGCTTGGAACTGGATGGGCTTTGAGGTCCCTTCCAACCCAAAGCATTCTGTGAGTCTACAACCTGACCCATAGCTCTCTGCTTTGAAGGCTTTGCAAGAGTTGTAGTCCTGCCTTCAAGATACTGTTTAGAAAGCTTGCAGGTAAAATAAAGAGCTGTGTGGCTTCTGTTCTTTGCATTCATTGGAAACTCCTTTTATCAAAGTTTCCAATAGAGGCTTTCCAGTGTTAAAACCGTGTCCCCTTCTGGATGTCATTTCTTGCTCTCTCCGAACTCTCTTTACTACTTCAGTGCATCTTCCCATGACCCGTGCAATGTCTCTGAGAGCCACAAGCTTTCTTTTCTTCCTTCCTGTCTTTACTTATCTCTCAGCAGATAACATCTTTAGCCAGAGCTTCCTGCCAGCTGCTCACAACTTCACCAGACTGCTGTAGGCTGTCTTTCTGCAGAAGCTGAACATCAGCTATCTCCTCCAGCATCCGTGCTGGGGATCATAGAAATATTGGAATTGAAAGAGACCCTTAAAGGCCATCCAGTCCAACTCTCCTGCACTGAACAGGGACACCTANGATGTGCGGGGCGCGGCTCCGAGCGGGCGGCAGCGCGGGCGGGGAAGCGCAAGCGCCGCCGCTTTCGGTTTCATGGCAACCCCGGGGCGGGGAGAGCCCGAGGCGGCGGGGGCTGCGGGGCGG
>VXAB01009285.1:193859-219616 GCA_013399175.1 Odontophorus gujanensis
GGGCTGCGGGGCGGCCCGGGGTTGGGTAGCGCGGCTGCGGCTGCGGCGGGGGGGGCGGGACGGGGGAGGACCGCACGAGCGGTCGGCTCCTCCCCCTCCTGCCGAAATTAAGTGCTATCGCTTTTGTTTTTAGGGATGCCCCGGTTCCTCGGGGTTCCGCCCGTCTGGGAAGTTCACGGGAGCGCCGCTCAGAACAACAGGCGTTACGTTTCTGTGAGTAAACGCGTATAGAGGTGGAGGGACGGATCCTTTGGGGGCGGGATGGCACTCCTGATCTCCATCCTACTGACTGCGTTTCAGCTCCCCCGGTGCGCCGCTTTCAGGTACCGCAGCGTGTGCCAATGGGCCACCGGGCAGCGGGTCGGACCTTACTCTCACCTACAGCTGCAGGAGAAGCATCTCTCAGTCTTGGGGTTACTTGGGTGTTAGCCCGAAAGGAGCCTTCTGCACCAATAGCAGTAAGGCTAAAGCAGTTTTGCTGCCGCCGTTATTTTGGTGTACAAAACTACACTTAAGCAGGTTTTTTTTGAAGTTATACTTAGGTGTCTATATTAGGATGTCTGTTATACAGTGGGGCCGGTTGCTTGCAAGCAGACTGGATACTGCTCTCAGTATACAACCTTCTCTCCTTCCCACTGGAGTACAAGTTCTTCATCCCTAACTCACCAGTAGCTCAATTGGAGTTCAAACTGTTTTAGGCAGTAATTGGGCATTAAGTGGTATTGGTATTAAAGGCTATATTTTTCTTCAGTACTTCACACAGAACTCCTTGTGGTCTCAGAGCAGATCTCTACCATGCCTATGCACGCTTCCAATATGCCCTGAGAAAGGAAAACAGAGGTCTTGCTCACCACGTTAATCACAATGCCCCAGATGTATCTGGCAGATTTTACAGCACCCATTTTGCAGCATGGCTATGACAGCTGATAATTCCCTGACTGTTTCCTTTCCATTCCTCTGAAGATGTTTCTCTTGGCCCTGGCTTTGCTCCCATCTCTGACACCATTGCCACCAAGCAGCAGTTCTCACTTCAGCCCGTTCTCTTCCTTTGTCAGCAAGAGGCTCAGCCCTGTTCTAGTAACCTTCATCCTCTTTCTTCACTTTGTAATCCCACGTGATTCCTGTTCAGGCTCCCACGTAAGTAAGCTACAGGCTCATGTTTACTGGGGCCCAGAACAAGAACAAAGATGAAAAACAAAACCTAAGGACACAGGTCACAGTAATTCCTTTCACTCATCATCAACTGTGTAAGAAATTAAACTGCTGTACTATGATGTGCAATGTTTAGTGATTGATTTTATTAATGCAGGAATACCTGCTTCACTCCATACCCATTCTGATTTAAAGTGCAACAATTAGATCTGATATTTTTGTACATCCATACTTTGCAAATGTTGTTCCTCAGGTGACGAAGTTCAAATTCTGCCTTGCATTGGTAAAACCTGTCAGTTTTAGTACCGTTTTGCTTTATTAACTAAAATAAACTGTACAAAAAGCTGTAGAGTTACATTAGCTTTGAACAATGTCAGATACACGTTCTCAGCCAAACTTTAGTGTGCAAACATTTTACATTTTTTAAAGTGACAAAATTAAGCCAACCTTGAAGTCAGAGCTCATTACTACATTACAAAAACAGGAGACGAGATATGGCAAAAGAAATTCCCCACCAAAATCAACACCATTGTATAATTTTATTTCTAATTCTTAAAAAAATAGAAATGAATTTAGAAGAGAATCACAGTATAAGGGCCCTAACATATTAGACTATTACCAGGTACATAAAAATAGAAGACACAGATTTCTTTGAAACTTTAATCCTTTGATTAAGCAGCAAGCATATCACTCTCCAGGCAAACACTGCTTAAAACAAACCCTACCCCCAAAAACAGGACGTGCAAACTGTATGCACATACTCTGCAAAGCACGCAATAAAGACATTTTGCTATGTACATACTTATTTAGTACTACAAATGCTAGGAAATCCCTACTGTGTGCTACAGTGTTTGTAAAGGAAGAAATACTACCCATCTCTGCCCCTCCCTCCCCCTTCAAATACAGCACCTTTGCCCAGTTATAGAATATTTAAACAAGATTAAACTGAATTACAATGTACTGAACAGTTTTATAGCAGTTGGTGGCGGCCAACTCTACTGCAACACCCAACATTCTGCATACTGAAGTCTATTGACGAGACAAGACAAAAAATAGCAAAGGTACAATACACACACCTGGGAGACTCAATGCTTTAAAAAAACAAATGAACAAAAGAGTGAGAAATACTAGAGGTGTATCCTATCACTGCTAACAACTAAACTGAGATACTTATTGGATGTGGAAGTGGATTTCCTATCAGTTTTAAAAACCTGTCTGGGGAGCAGCCAGATCCATATGTAACTGCTGAGGGACACTTAGGGCTTCCAGAACAAAAGATTCAGTGATCACACATTCCTCAATGCCTGTGTTACAATGCTGCTTTTCTCGAGAGAGAGAGAGAGAGGTCATCTGATGCTCACATAGTGGCTAAGAACCTACTCTGATGCAGAAGAAAATTCCTAAGGAGGACCTTTAGTATGAGATGTCGGTGTACCGCTGAAAGCTGAATTGAAAGGAAAGCTGAATTTGATCTGGAAATATTTGTGAATTAAACTATAAAGGTGAACACTTTAATTTCAATTCATGTCATAAACATCAATCCATAATGCTAGATTTACAGAAGAAATAGGATCTGGTGCAGTTAGAACTTCCCTTTGCACAAATGAAAAGCCAACTGCTAAATGACAGTAAAACCTCTCCATTATCTGTGGAAAAAACAAGGGAGAACACATTCTATTTTCAAATATAGTCTCATCTTAGTCATGGGCAAATCTAGCTAATAACAGAATGGATTTACAAGGATTTTAAACACCAGGAATAAACACATCATTTTCTAGAATAGGTGGCAGTTAGCAACACGATGTTTTTCAATAGTTTGACTCAGATCACAGTTTCAAACACTGGTACTGAAAATTGAAGCCTGGTTTACTTGGAAAGAAGAAGCGTCTGCTTTAAAAACAAACTACTGCTGGGCGTGAATCAGGGTTTTAGACAACAAGAAAAACATAGTAAATACAGTGGAAAAGAAACCCCGATCTTTTATTCTCCTAAAATGGGGAAGCCATAATTAATACCCAAATGCAGGTTTTACTAGTGAATAAAACAAAACAAACCACGATGCCATAACCCGGCCCACCAGTCCACCAGCAATAGCAGAAAACAGACACTCATTTAGCAGTGGACAGGCAGGCAGCAGAGAGCCCTATTGCTACATTCCTCTTCTACAGCCCTCAGCCTCTGCGTGTCCACCATGCATCCTAGGCAAGATATCAATGATCTAGCTCATACCAACTGCTAACAGACATTCTCAGAGGAATGAAATTCTGCTGTACTTAAATTAGAAGGGCCAGCAGAAGAACTAATTAAATGGATGGTTCTTGCTAAGCAGTTCCTCTGCTGTCATCCCCCTGGGTGCTGGCGGTTGCTGCCGCTCCCCAGCCCAGCCTACAAGAGGGAATGCAGCAGGAAACTGGACTCCTGTTTGCAGATGACTTCTATGACTAGAACACACGTTGAGGTTTAGTATGTTTGGTACAATAGCTCATTGAGTTTTCAGAGCACTCTTTAAGAGGTCTATTTAATAAGAAAGTACCTTTTTTAAACAAGAAAAAGCATTCAGGGAAAAACATTAAGAGAAGAATCATCTACGTTTTACAATCGCATGAAATGCTTCTACAGATATCTAAACAGGGCCAAAAATTCTGAACCTAAGGCCATTAGGTTTATTTTTTTTTCTCCACTAAAAAGTAAAAAATAAAATAAAAATTACACACAGAAAACCACTACATTTAAGTCTCCTACAATATTACTTATTCCTAGATTTGCCAGGCTACTTTCCTGTAGTTAGATGCTCGACTACAAAGAACCGTAATAAAATAAATAGAGTAAAAAAAAAATCAGTTAAACGAAATCCTGGTGTGTTGAACATTTACTCGTGTATGAAGTTAGCTTCCTTCGACAGTTATTCACATAGAGGAGGGCTGTATTGTAGGCATTGTTCTTCTGTACAAGTCTTCTACAAAAAATATCTTTATACAGGTGGTCGGTCATTGATGTGGTTCCAGTACTGGTTATTACCTTGCTCCTCTGTAAGACCTGTCTGCTACCTGTGAAGGCTTGCTTTTTTCTCCGCTTCTCTTTTTGGAAAAAGAAAAGTACATTGATACAGTCTTTCAGATGTAGGAGTTAGCATAATTCTGCGTTATTTCTTCAGTGCAGAGTGGACTGGGATTCTGTCTGAATTCCAATCAGTGAGGGTGGCTGCTGGCCGCTAACAGCGGTTAACACTGGCCTTGGGTTCAGACGGGGAGGCATGGAGTTAGCTGGGCGGATGAGCGGTGGGGGAGGCTGATTTAGAGTTGGCCTTGGCTGAATAAACCGTGCCTGTTGTTGGAGCGGCGGAGGCTGACGGTGGAGAGCAGGAGCAGCAGGAAGCGCTGGACGAAGTAACGGGGGTGGCTGATTTAAAGTTGCCATGGGAGCGGTAGGAGCTGGAGCAGAGGCCTGTGCTGGAGGTGAAGGGCCTAAACACTGAGTGGTCGGAGTGCTTTGTGCCTGCACAAAGGACAAAGACAAGATTGCGTGAAGAGCCATCCCAGCCGGAACGCGATGCCGTTGGGGTTGCCACTGTCCACTACACAGGAAACAGCATTTTAAAAACAAAACCGAAAAACTGAGAAGTTACTGAAAAGAAATCGCCAACCAAAATATTACAGACGGCAGAACTAAAAAAATCTATGAAGCAAGAGTCTTCTTTCTAGAACAAGAACTGTATTTTAACAATAAAACAGTAACGTGATCGTCACTATGAAAGGTGCGGTCCTGTTCCCAGCGGGTTAACAACATTGGCTGAAGTTCTATGCAAGCTTATCATCATTCTTTAGAATGTGGTTTGCCACTCCACACCAGTTAACCTTACATTACATCACTAAATAAAATGCTGTTCCTCAACCCATGCTTACTTATATCTGGTACACAAAACACACCTCATCTTCTTCATCAGTGCTCTTTCCTGATGGCACATTAGAAGTATTTTTTGTGTCCTCCCCTAAAGCAGAAGCATCACCATTAGAAGCCAGGGTTCCTTGTTCCGCTTCCCATTCCTGCAATACCTCCTCTAAGTTAAACCGACGCCTGTAGTTTACAAAGAAGTTCTTCACTTGGCCAACAGTCTTGTTGCCAATTACATCTGCAATAGCTTGAAAATCTTTACCATATTTGCGGACACCTGGAAGGCAAAGTAAATAACATAGCTGTGAAGGATCAGTCAGACACAGCTACGTGTGATGTATTTATAGAAAGATCCTATGGGACCTGCAAACCAAGGACTCACTGATTAGGAGGATTTCTCAGTTATGAGAAGGCCTCAATTTCCATTAAGACAAAAAAATTTAATTGCATAGCTGTCAACACATAAATCAATAACTTTATTAGAAGGTCATTACCCACTCTTCTTAAAAATCCTGGCTTACTCACCAAGCCTCCCAACCTAAAACCACAGAGATCTGGCCTCTGACAAACCAAGTATATCTTTTGGCGTGCATGGATTAAAGGCAGAAGCCCAGGCTAAGTTCTAGAAGGGAGTGGGAGGTTAACTGAATATATGCATATATGTAACAAGGTATAGTGCTAGAAATGCCAAGTGGCAAAGGTTGACACATTTTTAGGTTCCCTCCACACCCGCTGGCCACCCCCTGTGCAGTAGCCTGTAAGCAGGAGCGCTGAGCACAGGGGCACAGTTCTGTACGTCACCATACACTGCTTATTCCTCCACTCGTGACACGCTGCACTGAGGCTAAAAAGTAACTGGCAAGCATTCCGTGGACAAAGACATTTTAAAGCTTTCATTCGCCATTCAAGCTGGGTAAATGAACCTGGGGCTCTGGACAACCACCTAGCAGAATGTAAATAAATATAAGCCAGTGGTATCTGTGTCTAAGGCAGCCTAGCACCAGCCTCCAGGATCAAATTCGGCAGCAAGGACCAGTGGGACAGAAGATCTTTGCACTGCACTTTTCACTTGTTTTCATGTCCATATCAATATGTTACCACCAGCATTCCACAAGAAAGCACCGCTGGTCCTTTCCAAAAATCCCAACATTGCTTTTTAAAGTTATAAAATGACATCTTAATGTGGAAAAAACACATTACAAAATGTTGTGGTTTAACCCCAAAATCTAAATTGTAATCTGAAATTGTTGGCTCTGTTTATTATTGCTCTAGTTCCTCCTCTCGCCTGCTTCAGGAAAAAACCCTCATCCTAGAGAACTGTTGCACAAAGTTTATTTGTAATCACAAGTGGCCAGAGGTGTGGAACCTGAAGAAATGAAAGGTTACATGGATGTACTCTATGGCACTGCAAGGCACACTCCAGTCTCAATAAACAGAAGGCTCGATTTTGCACTTAGCTATGCATGAGTGAATTATAATTTGACTTCTTATGTGAAGCTCCTTATAGCTACAGTGTTTAGAGGACAGGCACTCTGTCTCACCACAGAACTAAAGTTTGTTCCTGATTTCATGTGTGTCTTCAGAAAATGAAACAAAATATTCCAAAAAGTGAGAGTTGTTTGAAAGCTGAAAGCTATGTATCTTCTCAACTTCACTGTTAAAAGAGTATGACCTTCCTCTTTCTCTTGATGTTTTCTACTTTGTTCATTAATAGGCACTTCTGATGTGGCACTTACTGCAATTTAAGAGACAAGTTCATCTCTAGGATAGTAACAATTACTACAGCTGAAGCTGATGTCACAACTGTCAAGAGCTTGGCAACATTATTTAAAATTTTTCTTGGGCACACAAAAGAATCCAACCACTCTGGCTGCCAGAACCTTGGAAAGAAAACAAAAGGACGTAGCAGAGACTCCTAGGAGAGTGCATAGGTATCTGGGCAAGGCAAATACAGGGACTTAGTTCTGCATATCAGTTATTAGCTAATCCCCTGAACAGCTGTGTGCACCCACTGAGCACTTCCTCCTGTGTTTTAATGTCTTTGGATTGTCCTACCATTACCACTCTTACTAATTTATAATGATCATGAAATGTCTACTGCAACACATTTACACTCTGCAGAATTCATCCAGTAAGCAAAGTTCCCAGCAGAACAAAGCACATTTTTGTTCAGGAACTACTTCAGCCTTTTTTGATTGAAGGGCTTTCTGTTATTAAGCAGTCTATACCTCTCCTTTACCCGCAGAACTGAACCTCTTAGCCAATTTCAACTACAGTTGACAAAGACAAGGTCTTAAGGCCTAATTCCAAGCAGACAGTTTGAAAACAGAGCATCATGCCTTCAACTGAGAGCCCAACTATGGGAAACATCTAAAGAAAAGCAAACATCATCAGTTCAGCTACACACAGCATTACCCATTTTGGACTTTCCAGAGTGTTATTGAGTACTGTATAGCATTGCCACAATGACTTCATGTATTAGGATGTAGTAAAGCACATTTATGTCATATCAGAAACAGAAATTTGGTATATATTTTATGACATTTTTACACATAAGATGTTGGCACATCTGTAAGTGTTGATGCCAACTCATCATTCTTTTCAAATCTGAGCACATTACATGCACATCCTTCTACAAATTCTGTGCCAAACAGCAACCAAATTATTTCTGAAGTGTTTAATACATTATTCAGTAAGAATAATTCTATTAGGCTGCTGCAAGAGAAATTCCAAGCACAACTGCACACCCTCACTTCACAGGCATGAATGCCTCTCCAAGGGCCCATCTGAAATGAGCCCTGATAATAGGAATCCTTCAACCTTCTCTGAACTTTGCCCAGGTAAGAGGTGCACTTCAACATGTGCATGTTCAGCAGTGTTTCATCTTAGATTTCTAAATCAGAGAAACTCATAAAGCTGAGTCTCACATTGCCTCCACTATCTAAAGCTGCATAGCACACAATTCCAGGCACACACAAACATTAGCTGGGTTCAAAGCAATATAACACAGCACCACGATGAGGCAGAAACAGTTAACCACAACCTCTGTGTTACGACAGCTGCAGTTCCAATGTGGTATGATTATGGAGCTCCTTGCAACTAGTTGGCTTACGTAGAGTTTGGATCCTGGTTTTTCCCAACTATTTTCCACTGCAAAAAATCAAGCCTGCTTTTCAATTCAAATTTTGCCATTCTGAACAAGCTCTAAAACATTTTTTGCAAATACAATTTTCAAATGTTTTAAATCTTAGTTTAAAAAGATGACTGTGCTTGCACATCTCGGTACACAGTTTGTAAGTTAACAACCTCGCATGACAGACTGGCCCACTGCATCAGTGACCATTCAGACAAAGTCAAACAGTAACTTGATTAATACTGCAAAAGGTTGGCTCAAAGATCTAAAGCCTGAGTTCTTGACCCCAGTGGAAGCAACCATGCTACTTTTAAGATTACATGCTCAGTTCTATTATTATCATTTTATTTCAGCTGTTTTTCAGTTACTGCCAATCTCCTGAGATTAGCCCACAGGCTACAAGGGGTTAGTTCATGTTTAAAAAAAACAGAACCAAAACTGTACTACAGCAGATTGTTTTTCTGATTCCATGGTAGGAATTACAGAACAAATTCCAGAAATGTCACCTACCTGCTTAATGCTGATGATTTTTATAAAGTTACTAAAGTACGTGCCAAAATACACCAATGTCTTTGACAAACTAAACTGATTTTAAGTGCACAAACTAAATGTCCCTACACTCGCTTCAACTGACAAGTTCAAACCTAACACACACTTTGGAAGCTCTTAGTACAGCAACCACGACTACTTTCTTTTAAGATCTTTTCTTAAAAGATCTCTTTTCAGAGCAAAAGCTGGCGTAGCTCCTTCAAACATTAGGCTTCTAGTTCAAGCAACTATTTTGAAGGAAGAGATCAGGGTCCGTGCTGTTCCTCATCCTGGGGGATGGGACTTCAACACCTACAATGATCATATGCTGGGAGGGGATAACAGATAAGGATGGGATAAGAATACTCATGGCTAAAGTGTTTTCCTATCCCTGTGTTAGGTAGCAGGCAATGAAGGAAACTATAAGGAAGACAATACATAAAAAAAGCTCATGGAAGTTCAGTGAAAATGGATTTCTTCCATTAAGCTTGATTTCTCACCCCACTCTGAAGTATTAAAACTGACTACCTTTATAAAACATTCCATCAAGAAGAGACTAGAAGACTAGAATGCCTCTCCAGGCAGTTGTCACCAATCCTCCCTTTTTTCTCTCCATGTTCCATTTTCCTCATTTCCACTGTTGGTTACATTCTGCCATAGCTGAACAAAAGCTCAGTGCATTCTTATTACTTCCCAAACTGTTCCTTGGTTAGAGCTCTAACAACTAAACTCTGAAAATGGAAGGTGATTTGAATCTGTTCACAATGAACCTGGACTTTCCCCACTTCTGTAGCAAGCACTCTACCTATTAGACTACCACATCAAAGATAAGCACCTCCATGTGCTGCATTTGGGAAGAAACTTAAGAAGTGAACTATTTAGCAATACTGAAGGAACTTAGGACAGAAAACCATCTGGAGACGCAAATCTCAGTTTCAGAGGCATGCAAGTTGAAAGGCATGACACACCATTCTCTTCAGCATTTCCATTCACATTTTGAAATAAGCCTAATTTCAGGTTCAGTCACCTGGCCAATAACTGCCAGGTATGGTACACCTGGCAACTTTATACTGATACTCTGATCAAACTGAAGGTTTTGTACTAAAAGCTGAGTTGCTCAATTTAAAGCAGGTGAATATATATATACATAAATATATATATACATGTAACTTAGCTGATCTGTATTATTTTACAAAAGGTGATAAATAGAAGTGAATCAACATATAATTACTTCAAAACAGTAGCAGACTCTCTAGATGTATCCTTTGCACATTCCTTCATTAGGCAGTGCATTGTAAAGCAAGACAAGAATCAATTTTCCTTCATATAAATGAAGTGACTGCAAATTAGCCACATCAGTAGACTGCTAGAAATTTTTGGAGTTCTCTCCTCCAATGTGATTATTGGTTCGGCATCCACTCAGGACTCTTAAAGGCCTCCACTGGGTAGATATCTGCTCTTTTATTCCCTTACAAACAGAGAAAAACAACTGTTCTTTGCCATAAAGTAATTTTATTTCTGCCTCTTCCTACAGCAAAGATGTGGAAAGATGTCTTAAAAATGTTTGCTTCAAATGTTGTTACTCCAGCTACTACCTCAGGCTTCCACTTTGGAGAAATCTGTGTAAGGTTATTTAGAAGATGATTGAAGGGATTAATACAGTATTAATACAGCTATTAAACCCAGCTTATATTAAATCTTAAATAGAAAAGCTAAGTGAAAGACTAGTGACATGATGCTTGAATGAATATGCTAAGTATCCTCACTATTTTTGTTGTTTTCCCAGTAACTTCCTTGTAAGACCAGATAAAAGTTCAGCTTTCTTTAGAAGGAAATATAAGCACATGCCTGAACACCTCTTCAAATCCTTAGCATCAGATTTCAGGTCACTACTACTGTTAACATACCTTGTACTGCAAGAAGCTGCTCTTCTGTGGTCCAACGGGCATTGATTTTCTGATTAGACTATTAAAATCAGAGAAATGGCACAAAGATCATTAAGATGTTTCAACAGCTGTAAAGTATCTCAGCATTAAATGTATTTTAGTTGCATTACATACTGTAACATAAGTAAAAATCTCTTGCGTATAAGCCATCAATCTATAGTTTTGCTTTCATGAAGAGGAAGTAGCATTTAAGGATTTGAGCTTAGATCTAAAGCAGAGGAAAAGCTACTGCTGTGTTACAGTTCCTAACTTTACCACCCATATCAGAACTTGTGCACAAGCTAATGATCTTTATGCAGAATTTGAATGTATAGTTAAAGGTGTCAAAACTAGTAGAAGTTGGTGTTGGGAGTCCTTTACGTTCATGTTATGTCTTATATGCAAGCCTTTCAAACAACCAAAAAGAAAACTTCTGTAGTAATATATCATTCACTTCAAATGTCCAAATCTCATATACAGTGGTGTTTTCACAAAGAGCATAAACTACTTTGAATCAGAAAAACAGTATGAGTCAATGTCATCTCCCTATCGTCATAAACAGACACATTTCAGTTTCTTCTTCGTATTGATTCTGCTTGTTACTATAAAAAAAGAACAACAAAGCCTACTACTAATTTCTTGTAAAAAGACCAGACAGACTCACCACAGCATGTTATTCAAAGGATCCTGCTTAAGCTGCTGCTGAAATGCAAACACTACGCTGCAGCAAAGCACATTTCTGTAGCTTCCCACTAATGTAAGTGCAAGGCCACAAGTTCTGACATTTATTCTGATTTACCTCAGGAGGTTTGAATTCTTCAATCCCGCCTTCCATTTTCTGTTTAAGTGCACTGTTTACTTGCTTAGCATTTTGAACCTTGGTCAAAAACAACAAAGTTAATCAGCTCCACAAAGAAAGTTGGTCACTTTACACATATATCTTCACTAGGATTGCCACAAGTGTACCTCCTAAGTTAGAAAGAGAAATATTACGGTTTAAGGCTTCACTACTTTTAACCATTTTTTAAAAAGTATAAAATAAAAAGTACAGCACAGTTCACTATGGAGAGAAAAATATTCAAGCCAGTTTTTCAAAAGAACAGTTTGCCTGCAAGAGTGTTAAATGAAGGACATAAAATGCAAGTTTTGGTAACAATACATGTGTTCTTGAAGAACGCAGAATAGTCTAGAGACAAAATTCGGTTCCTAGATTGGTAAGAGAGAAGTACTGTACGTGCAAACTTCTTCCTTCTCCAAAAAGTACTTTGAAAAAGAACAAAAGAAAAAGTATGAGATGTTTCCAGTTAGTTGCTTCTGACAGACTGCTTTTTATTGATCAGTGCTTGCGATTCCCTTTACGGATGCTCGTTGACATTACTGAAAGCACATAAACAAAATGCCTTAGCCTATAAAAGAAGAGAGCTTCTAAATTGTACTTATACATATCTATTAACCACTTAAACCTGATAGTGATGCACATAAGGTAACATAGTAAGAAGGTAGTTTTGCATACTATGTTGCACATTTATTACAATAGTTCTTTAAGTGTGTACACAAAAGTGGACAGCTCAGTAGGAGATTCCATAGGCTGCATCCCTGAGATCACTGCAAGAGAAGAAGAGAAAGACACCTCAAGGATGTAACTCACCTACACTCAGATTAAAGAGTGAAACCCAACTATGCTATTTAGTCCCAAAGTCCTGCTGTGATAGAAGGAAGCATAATTATCCTGCAAAAGAATACAAGGGAGCAAAAAGCCCGTTAAGCCCTTTGTTTACTCCATGATTTTGCAATATGGCAACTCTTGGTGGTCTACAAGGAGGCAGAAATTCCAGGAGATAAGCCTTGGACTTGTAGCCACGTCGCTCCTAGGAAAGCAAGCATACACATATTGCTGTGCCCTTAGAAGCTGAATAGATTGCGTTTTGATTTTAAGTGCCACAGGTTAACTTCTTTATGCAAAGGAGGCAGGCATTACAAGGGAAGTTTTTCTAAATCTAGTAAGAAGCAGAAAGCTCACCAACTCAGAGAAATAACAAGCCCCATGATTTTTTCCCCTTACACTTTCACGTTACGTGGGATACCACAATTTGGAAAACAGCCACAATGTTAAGCATAACAACTTGCACCGCTTCATTGGTTGTATTTTCAATTGTCAAACTAAGAAAAGAAATCAAATATAACTTAGATTTTCTCCTCTCCCCGAATAAATAATGTTTTTTTCATGCCATGCTCCCCCCACCCCTTTTTAAGAGGGTTGTCTTGTTTCACATTATCCACAAAAGCAGAGAAACAAAAAAATTAAACCAAAGAACAGCTAGTGTCCAGCATTTCTAGTGATAACTGTGGAACAAAATAAGGAAGACTCACATTAAAGAAGTTTTGGAATCCTCAGAGGTAATCTTATAATCTACAAAATCATTACAAGAACAACTTGAGATGAAAACAAGACCAATAACCCGTGGTACCTGTCGCTTTAATGAGATTAGTTCCATATCCAGCTGTCTAAGAATTGTGTTGGCTGCATTGGGACTACAGGAAACAGCTATCACATCTTCCTGGGTCAGGTACATGCCTTTTGGTGGACGGCATTTGGAACGCTGAGAATGGTGGCGATGCTGCAAGCTCTGATACTCTCTTCTACCCAGCCCTATCTTGCTGGTCTGAACAGGCTGCTCATTATTGCCCTTTAATTTACAAGAAATAAATCATTAAAGAATAACAGTATCTTACACAGAACTTTTCTTAAGAATAACATATCGCATAGCATCATAACATCATACTTAGGACAAAAAAACCCCACACCCCTAACTTAGTATCCTCCCCTGCACTCTCTACCCAAACTAAGTTGTTCAGATGAGGTGATGTAGCACACTAGTCATTTGCTGGATAAGCTTGCTGTAGGTTTAGAAATGTCCATTTTTCAATCTTAGTTGTTTATTGTTTTTTCCATAAACATAGCTGAAAATACAGAATATGGTATCATATTCACATCTGAATACTGTGGAATACTTAATTCCTGAGGGCAGCAATCAAGAACTTCTTATGTACGCAGAAGCTAAATATTTACACCACATGTCTAAACCAAGTAATCAGTGGATGTGTGCCCTCACTTTTGGTCAGAGACAGGGAGACATCAGGAGATGGTTAGGGAGAAGAATTAGAGAAAGTCTGTCAGGACTGGCAAGATTGCACAATGGTGCTTTTCCCTGTTGCAAGCGCTCTAGAAAGTGCTACTACTGTTTGCTTTCTGGGAAAGATTTGAGATTTGGAACAGACAATGGATTTACTTTTGTAGTCTATGAAATTCCAAGTAATTCAGCAAAGTTAAGCCTTTGTTTTTCATTTCTTTGAGATGGAAAGGGACAGTAAAGAGGAGATAAAGTCATTTTTTGCTATGTTGATATATTTGGACACCTAAGAGAACAAAGTTTCAGCTTTGCCCTTTATGGGCATTGTTGGTTAGTCTGTACATATATGGCTTTTGTAGAGCAACTGGGTAGATTACCTACAGACCAGGAATGGAGAAGGAAAACTGACTTGGAGCAATGCTAAATCCCAGAACAGAGATAGGATTCAGGCTTTTTGCTACACCAAGAAGCTCCCTATCACTACTCCCTGCTGGCATCCATGCAGGTTAAAAGTAGGTGGTCATCTGATCACAACTAAAAGAAAACAAATTGCAGCAGCCACAGTCATTATCTTCTGGAGCATTAGTACAGATTAGCAAAGAGTATTTTGCTCTCCTAAGCTTGACCTTCTGGCACATCCTCTTCAGAGCTAATGCAACATCTTAATCCAGTCCACAGATTTCATAGAGGTGATCTTAAAAGCACTTAGAATATTTGCTCCCCCTTCAAAGTTGACATAGAGCCTTACATCTTTGACATTTAAAAATGCCAAGGTTAAGTTTATTTCTAGAAAACAAATTGTATAAATGGGCTAGTTCAGCATTGTCCTCTCAGTGTGACATTGCAGCTCCCTTCTGTTTAATCAGGATTTATAGAGAGAACATTCTTTCAAGTTTTTGTCCTGCCAGACTAGAGTGTTTGGCTTGTTTTAGTTTTCTCTGGTAAGACAAAGTTTCCATTGCTCTGCACTTTTAAGTAGCCTATTTTACTTAGAAAGTTAAAGTATGTAAATCCCACCAGAAATATTAAATCACAGAATTATCTAATGCAGATCTAAACAGATCAACAGAAATGGCAAACCTCTTTGTCCCATTCCTAAAAGTCTGTGAACATACTACTTTCAGCCTGGACTGTGTGATTCAAACAATAACTAAGTAAACTGGATCAAAAAAAGTCATTATTCACAAAGGGCTTAGGCAGCAACTAAAACCAACAGATTGTAATAACACTGTTACAAATGACAGATTAAAAAGTAAAAAGATTAATTATCAGGGCTTGTGCCATTTCAAGTCCTAAACAGCACACTTGAGCACATTAAAAAATAAAATAAAATCTCAAATTCTTTCATAGAAAGGAGTCTTTGCAATTGGCCTTTTTCCCTCCCTAAGGCAGTTATAGAGAAAAAGTTATGTTGAAGGTCACTGCAAAAACTGAGAATAGAATCCAGTACCACCAGTCTCTTACTTAGCATCATTTCTGTTAGAACTACGAAGTTCTATAAACAATCCTAGATAACTACGTCATGGTCCTATAAGGATGCTGAAATTTTATGCCATCTTTCCTCTCATTTTTCCAGGAGCATGAATGCTCAAATTTTAGGAAAACCACAAAGTCATTAAGTTGATCAAGGAAACAAATGAACATCTATACACTAAACTGTGCTTTTCTAGTCTTGTTCATAAATAGCTTCACGTTAGACCAAAGAAAAACAGTAACCTCAATACACTCTAAGCACAGCACTTATCTGTAAAGCTAACAGCAAGAGCTCATTTAAGGAGATTTTTTTTCTGCACTTCTACTAGTAAGAAGCATCTCAATAAAACCACAAATCAGTTGAAATGCATAACCTCACTGTGGCTTTGAATTATTAAAAAAACTTAGGAAAAAAAAAGTCATTTAATTCAAAAATGCAAACGTTTAATTTCCAGTAATTCACAACAAATAAAATTGTAAACACAAGGTAGAGGTACGGGGAATGCTGTTTTAACAGGTAGTGATGGTAGTGATAGCATACATCCCTCATTAAACATAAAAAATCTCCTGAAGATCCTTCAGGAGATAGTGAAGGTTATGAGAAATGTATTATGACCAATGAATGGCAAATATATATGTACATATATACACACACGTAATTTATATTGGAAGAGATCAAGACCCTGATCAACTGAAAACCCTGGGATGTCATCAGGCAGCAAACATGTAGATGTTAAAACCTCTCTACTCTAAGATACGTTCTTCATAGTGATATAGTCTCAGAAAACAAACAAACTGACATTCACCATTAAGTTATCTGTTACCTCCTTTTTGGCTTCTTTTTTGGGATCATAATCACTATCATTTCCATCCATTGGATGAGGTTCTTCTACGTCATCATCACTGAGGAGAGACGATAAGAAGCTGGTCATTTTAGCCATTTTTTATTCCCTGATATGTGTCTTGCTAAAAAAACCCAAACAACTACCCTAAGATATCTAAGTAATTGTGATTTATGGTTATATTAGGAGACACTGCAAAGTTATTTGTAGTTTTCAAAATAGGGCAGCTACAAACGTTTCCTTTTAACTATGATAAACAAGCAACCCTAAACTACAGTTTCAAAACCACCTGTAAGACAGTATTACCGGTACTGCTGCCAAGAAATTGGTGTCACCTTTTCTCAGTTCAACCACTTGTGGCAGCATCAACACTTACATAGTCAACTACATCAAGGGCAAAAATCTCCTTTTGTTTGTCAAGTTAGCTTTAACAGATCAGTTTTCCAACCATTGCACCCGATTTATGAATAAACACTTGTTTAATTCTGTGGGTATCAGAAGAGGACACTAAGATGGGAAAATTCAGGGCTGCTTTTTCACTAATTTAAAGAGCTTCAGAGGGGGAAAGAGAAAAAAGTAAACCTGCTGTATTAATTCAAAGACAAAAGACTGAAAACACTTATTTACACTATCTATAATTTCTAACTAATATGAATCTAAAAAGAAAGTTCTAGTTATTATGAAAAAATCCAAAATTCTGTGTCAGAAGTAAATAGATCATCCTCCATGATTTTTCAACTATAGGATCACAAAGTAAGAGTATGAATTTTAATTATCAAGAGGTATTTCTTTTCAGTAACGTAATAAAACACATTCTTTTAATCTGGTTTATGTTTCCTAAATGTGGAAATTCATACCTTCTTATATAAATGATTATCATTAAGAAATGATTATGGTACTAACACAGTCAAATTATTAAACAAGTTATAAAAGGTGATGGGTAATACTTAAGCATACTAAACACAATATAATTGTAATTTCATAATAACTGGATGAAATGTTGTTCTCTTCTACCCAAGACAATTTAACATTATTTTGAGCTCTAATTCTCTTTGACTGATAGTAGTTTAAAGTCACTGAAAATAAGATTTATCTAAAATATATAAAATCCACAAAAACACCCCCCTCCCCACAGAATAACACCAAATAAGAGTTAGACTTTCCTAATGAAGTGTTATTTCTATTATCATAGCCTCAACTTCAAGTTCTTTAAATTTCTCCTTACAGTTACCCAGTGAGTATTCAGGCATGTTATTACAGCCGATACTGACCAGAGCAATATAGTTCTTATAGCACAGGTATCAAACCCCTTGCAGAACGCACACATCACTACAGATGCTCAAACCTAGAAATTCATGCTTAAGTAAAACAGCTGTAAATTACTCAAAAATTTTACCTGAAAAGACTTTTACATTTTTTATCTTTTACCTAAAAAGACTTCAGTCTCTAATTAGCTACTTAACTTACCTGTCACCTTGATTATTTCTATTAGCAAGCTTTCGAGCCTGTCGATCCATCAAACTTGTCCTAGAGCGAGTTTTTTTCCAAGAATAGTAGTATTTTACAAGGCTCGCAATAGTCTTGTCTGGAAGCTAGAAGAATTCATTAACATATTAATACAATTTTTTGTCAGCATTCCACTAAGATTGTAATTCTGTTCTATTTACAACCACCTTTACCCAACCATCTGAAATGCATGGATGGCATTGAAAGGAGAGAGACATATTTTGTATGCATTCAAAAAAAGCTGAGGGGCAGGGCAAGGAGGAACTTTTCTTTTTAGAGAGACAAAGCTGCATCTTACAAGATGCCTGGAGAAATTAACTTAGATCTTATATTCTAAGTTGTTCCTGAAGCATCGCTGCAGAAATCAGGACAAAATTTTAGCCCAGTGGGAGCCTTTGTTCTAATACATCTGAACTTCCTAATGGTTCTGATCAAAATGTTACTTTACCATTTGCTGGATCCTGTGAAAGCTCTTCCCATGGAAGCTAAACGCTTGTTCAAATAGGACTTTATCTTCAACTGTCCATTCATCAGGGAAGGGAGTGAAGTTAGGGAGATCCGCAAGGGACTTCTCAATATTGTGTTTATGCCAAAACAACATGCCGAGAGCCTTTGAAAAGAAATAGTCCCTTTTTGGATTTAGTCAATTTTCTACATTGAGAAAAGTCACATAAAAGAGAAAAAAAAAATGGCAAGCATTTATTTTAAATAAATTGACTATCAGAACCCCTTCTCAGAATACAAGTACAGTTTTGTTGGCTATGTACTCATAGGCTACAAAATTCCCTTTGGTGCTGGTGTGAAGAGTGGGCACATCTGTACTTGATCATTAAAGCTATGACAGCAAGATCAGTTAAGGTTGGCATGGCAGCAGTAATTCTAAAGTACTATAAAAACGGTTGAAAGACTCAAATCTGACCTGCTTTCTTCCTTTACAGGTACGTATCACCTACACAGTTCCATATAGGCCTTCAAGCCTTTATTACCAGCCCACTCAAAAAAAGAAAATAAAAATACTTTTCTGCAGCCAGAGGATCATCCAAAATGCAAGTTTGAAAGTTCAAAGTGAGAGTGGTCTTTCTACAACTCTCCAATCCACAAATAACACCATGGCCACTTCCATGTCACGTGCACCTAATAGGGAATGGAAATTTAAATATATATTCTTACATAGTTGCATTTTTCAATATTCTTAAAGAATTTTAGGCTAGTTAGAATTACTGACAGAGTATCAATGACAAATTTGATGCCAAGTCTGCCACAGGAATTGGGAAATACAGTCCACTCAGTTTCAAACACACAGTGCAGACATGATAGCCAGTTGTTCCATCAGCTCTCCTCGCCCCTTCTAACAACCTGGATATAACAAACCTCTTCTCTTGTTAAAAGGGCAAGCAACAAGCACTTATTGCCAAGATAATTCCTATTCCACTGAGAAATGCTTACAAATATTTTGTAGTATAAGTTGCTTTGAAATTTAGTCCTTTTGTAGACTTATTTTGAGATCTCTGAACTCCCTCTTGTCCTCTAACAGAGAACAAACCACATAAACATTGCCAAACTGCAGTATTCTAGGAATCGTAGTGTTAGCAGCATCTTCAGATAGCACTCGACTTGATGAGCCTTAAGTCTTCACTGTTATGAGCCTTCATCCTCCAAGTTTTGGGGGGGTCATAGGTAACAAAGTGGCTAATTTTTGAAGAAAATTACAACACAACTAAATGCAGGCCAGCAAAATCTTAACCTGTACTTTTTAACAGGATGTTGACTGGGAAGTATTAAAAAATTCAAAAGTAATCTTGCTTGTTATCATTAAACCTAGAATTTGATGCCGTTTCTCTGGAGGAAGAAAAGAAAAAACACCTTTAATTTTTCTTTTTTTTTTTTTTTAATATTCAAGAGACCTTACCACTTCTGTACCTATTGCAACAAATTGTTCAAAACTGTACCACATTTGAATCATAGTATTAAACACTGAATTTAATAAGCCACTTTCCTATGAAATTCTTTAGCTAAGTATACACACACAATTGCATGACATGCCCAGTGTATCAAGAAACATACCAAACCTTTCAAAAGTGCACACTACAAGCTGAGCATGTCATGAAAACAAAGAGCTCAATCTTTTGCAGAGAATCCAGACCACAACTGTATGCAGATCCATTTAACTGCAGTGTTTGCTGCCGTGCCTGAAGAGAAACAGCGTTAATTAATGGTAACCACAGGGAAAAAAGAGTTGTGTTATACTTTTATATTTTAAAAATCCTTTAAATTAGCACTCTCGCTTCATAGCACTTACCTGTTCCACATTGTATCCGTGTTTTTCCTTTGCTATTGCTATATATTCATCCACTGCAACAAAGCAATGTCAAAATTATTCTTTAGTACTTAGAATTCTGCTACAAGGCCCCAAAGAATTAGCCATCTAACATGGGAAGAGAGTCTTTCCATGATTTAACATAATACATAAGCCTAGGTCTCTCTAAACATAAAGTATATTTGTAGCTGTATTCATAGCAAACAAACTGTCTGAAATACAACATTTCATTTTTATGGAGTTCGTACATCAATTAATTCTCAGTGAAAAAAGGTGTTTTCTTTTTCTTTTTTTTTTTTTTTTGTCTTTTAAACCAGAAAGCAGCTATTTAGAGAAAGGCAAAGTCTTCCTGGACACTCCAAGGAACACAGACATGAGAGGAGTGCTCAGACACCTGCGTTAGCTTTAAATTGAAGTACCTCTGCCATTTGTATTCCCAGATGTTAAAAATTAGTGTAATTTATTATAAGTAGATTCTAGATCAATAATGATACATATCCTTGATATTGATATAGTTAATTTTAACTAATTTTAAAATTAACTGTAACCACAGTATGAAGCCAATTTACAATACAGAATACAAAAATTCAATAATTAAGTTATCAACATCGATAATATGTTTAAAAATCATATTTGTGTACATTAGTGCCAGGTTTGAGCTGAATATCATCCATCATTACGCAGTTAGGTCTGATGGAAGTCCTGTGACTTTTGATCTTCAATACGTACGCTGTTTTTACAGAAACAAACTCTTCCCATTCACCCATTACAGTTCGCAGTTAAGTGGCAATTAAATTAAGTTAAAAGGAAGGACAATTGAGAAAAGGAAATAATTATATTCTCATTACTCAAACGAACCAGAGATGTCCTTGCCATGAACTACTGCCTCAAAAAGTTAATCGTACTTTAAACGAGTGAAGTAAACATTCAGTAATCATAATTGTAGAGTATTTTATTTCTAACTCTTCTGCAGTAGTTGAAGGTACACTCCCTCAAATGCAAAGAACACAGACCTCTGACTATTGGCAATGTTTAGAAACTGTCATGAGGATCAGATTCTTATGACTACATCCTCCTATTTTAACTTACAAATCTGGAATTCCACTAAAAAAGTAAACAGCAAAAAGGAATTCTAGAAACAATTAATTTAACTCAAACATTCCAATTCCTAAGCAGAACGGGACTTACACTTGGCATCTGGAATATTATGATATGGTGACCATACGAGCATCCCTCCATTATCTTTATCAGTGTATTTTGTGGCACCTGTAAGAAAACAAGCAGGTCTTAGTGTTTATATAAATATTCTAGAGAACAACTATTCATGGGACACTAAGTTAAAAGTCAACCACCTTGAGAAGCCTAGCTCAACCAAGATTTTGTTTTCCATAGCCATGTAAATTTTGATATTCACAGCCAACCAAATTGCACTGCTGTAAAAAGTAGACAGATTTAAGGGTCTTTTTTCTCTTCTGTTTCTGCTTCTCCTCTACCTGAACTGTAGCAAGGGAAGCAGTTCAAGTGACAAACCTTTCAGGGGGACAAAGCAAGTTTTGCAACGTTGATGTGACTTTGTACAAAGCAGTACATTTCAATCTCTTTGATTTAAAAACACGTGGTTAAAGAAATCTCCCAGTATTGGAAAAGCATCAACTAATAGTTATTTCTTGTGAGTATTCTGCAAATGTATTCTCCTATCGAAATTTTCAGTCTGTTTGTTTACATGTCAACTCCTGAAGACATCGCTCGGCAGTTGGAGTGCTTACCCACTGCCAGCATGAACTCCTTGAGGAAGCACCTCAGAGGAACCTCACTCACAACTTTCCTGGAGAAGGGAAAATTTATTTCCTCAAAAGCATAACTTTTCACTCCATTTTATGCTTTCACCCTTGATATTTAGATTCTACACCAATTTGAGAAACAAAGCAAAAAATTAACAGTGTTTTGGAAAAAAATAACTACTTGGTACCTCCTAACAATATACTAATCTTTGTTTTTTGCTCTTTAGTTTGGCAGCATTCTGTATTTGCTATCATCTTTACAGTCTTTAGATCCATTACGATGGTAAACTCAAAAACACTTCAATTAGAAACACTGAAAAATCTCCTGCATCTGCTGAAACACATACAAGTAACTGCAATTCAAGAATGTACATAGAAGCCATAAAGCATCCATTTCAAAGCATCACACACCAAACAAAAAAAAAACAAAAAACAACAAAAAAAAACCCAACCTAAGTCTAGTATAAGAGCAAATTCTTTACTATAACATTCTAGATCATAAAAAATTTAGTGTGAAATTTTTAATCAATTGAAAAGCAATATTCTCACGAAGAGTGATGCAAACATGTCACTGTTGTACCACCTCTTCCTCCAGTTGTTTTTTATCAGAAAAGAATGATTGTTGCCCCATATCCCACTCTCTAAAAGTAGAAACTAGGACAGCCACTAGAGAATACAGCAGTTTATCAGGATCTCTGCTGTGTATGAAATGCCTAAACAATGTGAGCAGACCCTCATTTTTCCCTTAAGAAAATAATAATCCTGACAGACACCTGCAGACCTGTTTATGTCAAGGACATTGTCAGCTATTGAATATTCAAGTACTAAGGTTAACAACCTATGTCCTGAGCCCTGACATTTGTGCCTGCAGGAGGCAGCCAACAAGCAGCCTCAAGTCAGCCTTTTCAGCAGGTCCCAGCCAACTGCTCCTCCCAGATGGCATCTTCACACTGCCAAAGAGAAAGCAAAGGGTGGCAAAGGCCAGACCTCATGCACACAGGTAGGCTGGTATTTGTGTTAAGGCATCCTGTTCTCAGCCCTGAGTATTCATGGCCACTGTACTGGGATCCCTCCAACTCCATAAGCAAGACCAGACTCTTTCTTCATGAGCACCACTTCTTGTCCTTTGTGCACAAGCGTTTGAATGAGCAGTATTCTCCCACTCCTAAATAAAAGCTGAACTGCTTCCCAAAGGCAACACGCTTCTTATGGGCAGAGGCTGGAAACACCAAGCAACATCTTACTCGCAGCAGGTGGGAAGAGCAGAGGCACATGCCAGTAAGGAAGACAAAACCCATTAGGTACATCTCAGACACAAGTCATCCCTCCCCACACACACACCGAGCTTCTGTGAGGTTTCTGCACTTTGGCTGCTGCCAGTGCTGTCAGGAATCAGTGCTGGCTGGAGATGACAGTAAGCACTCCCTACGGCTTCTGTGAGGGAGCAGTCACAGCACCAAACTGACAGCTGCTACACTGCAGTTCAGCATCAGCAAAAATCGGGTGTACTTGGAAAACGCTGCTCTGCATGTGATTATAAGTACTGAGTATCTAGAAACATGTGACTTGATAATGGCATTTGGGGTGTCTGGCTATTTAATTTTAAAATCCGAGGACTGAATATCTTAAAAAATAAAATAAAAATTGGGGACTGTAAGGACAGATGACATAGAACAAGAGGAAAATTCTATGTACTTCATCATGTCATTCCATTACTTCAATTTGACAAACTCAATTTTAATATAGGAAGGTTAGAAGGAGAAAAGATTTGTAAGGATGTACACTGAAATGCAATCCATAAGCAACCTTAGATGTTCCAACACACTCTTCTTCAGTCATCCTCCGAGAACAGGGTAAATGGGAAGGAAGCATTTCAGCACTAAGTGAGCAGAACTCATTCTAAAGCCTTTGCAAACTCCCATCATACCACAGCCTGTGTAAAATAGAACTCCTGATGCAGCCGTATCATGGAGGCCACACAGCAGTACAGCACCTCTCCAGGGATGGCATTCTCCACCACTCCTTCCGTAAGAAAAAAAATCAGACAGCCCCCAATGAGGACACAGCTCTGTGATACCCTGCTACGTAGATGGGTGGGTCAGAAAGCTGAGGCAGAACGTTTTACCTCGGGAACATGAAGTACTGCAGGGAAACCAACAGGAGAAGACAGAAACTTAGGGCACAGGAGATGGCTTATTAACTCAGCAAATTAGGTGAGGGGATCTATGGGCTTTGTTTTATTAACGCCATTTATCACAGCAAGTAAATCTCACTGCTGCTACATCTAGTGACAATTCCAAGTGCCATTTCCACGACAGCTCTGGCTGAAGTCTTGCCTTTGCAAAGGGTGTATGGGAACTGTTGAATCACGGCCTGAACCACTGATCGATCACCTGAGGTGAGCACAGAGTCAGCTGCAGGAGCACAGGTGAAGGTAATGCACTGTGTGACTGGAAGGGGTGGAGTCTGGCTCCCCCTCTCCCAGACCCCATTTAAGGGCTGACCACCACTGGGGAAGGAGCTCTTGTTGGAGATCCCTCCTCTGTGGAGTTATAGGTGAACCTCAACCATCTGGAAAAGGTGAGCCTCTCTTTATTCACTAGTTGTCTGTTTACCATCCAGATAAGCCTAGCAAAATATGCCATCTTCTTCACTATTTTCTCTGAGTACTACTCTTCTGGGTTATTCACCCTACAAAAGGGCTGATGGGTAGAATGTGGAAAGAGCATGTTTCAGCTTCTCCCAGTTGCTGCTTTCAGCTGCTTCTTACCCCAAGGGACGGGCAAACAGCTGGTAACTTCTGTTTCAAGTTACCTTCAACTTCTTTCCAACCTGAGCTTACTCATAATACTGCCACAATTTAACCATGAATGTTTCATTCCTCAACACATTGTAGCAAAGCATAGCTCCTCAATATTTACTGACTGAGGCCAAAGGCTCCCAGTTGGATCTGCTCAGAGTTCTCCTGCTTTGACACCACCCAGTTCGAGCTGAGGTGGACACCTGCCTCCCAACCATCTTCTTAAAGAAGCATTTGAAATAATGAAACCAAACCCGGTCCCCTCGTAGAGGGGAGGCCCTCAGGAGGAAGGGCCTCAAAGCAACTGCAGGAAGAAAAGTCACCAAAGTTAGTAAATTAGAAATAGTGCCTACATCCATTCATGCGAACCCACAAGTATGATGGAACATCCACTGCATCATTCACTACATTAAAAAAACAAAACAACAAAGCACACCGACAATAATAACACAGGTGTATGCATGAGAGGACAGCAAGAGCACAGCTTTGTGTGCAGCATCCCCCAGAGATGCTGCCCCAAGAGCCAGCAGAAAGCAAGCAGGGAACAGCACGGGATCTTGCTGAGAGCTCCTCAATCTGGTAACATGTTAAGGATGCATCCTACTTTTACGCATTGTGAAGTTTTCTAGGTAATGTAAAATTTTGCCGTTCCAAAGGAGTTACCATCTGCTCAGCCCAACCGTTGGGTTTTGTGCACTCAGAACAATGCTATATGCCTCTTACAGAAGAGTTAACCAAAGGCAAAAGGAAGGCTGTGCATTTTTCCAGGTGGCCTGTAGGAAAAGCAAGCCCAGGCTGCACATCAGAGGTGATCATTTTTATTTATTTCCACGGAGGCAGCGTTAAAAGAAGAGGTGCGGGCGGCGAGCCCCGTTAACAAAGGCCCCGGGCAGGGGCCGCTCTCGGGGAAGGGCATTCCCCGCGCCCAACCCGCATCCATCCCCCCGCCCGTGGCCTGCGGGGACCCGCGCCCAGCGCAGGGGCCGGGGCCGAGGAGGCACTGCGAGGAACTGCGGCCCAATCCTCTTCCGGTAGGAAATCATCTGACACCCGCGGAGCCTGTTCGGAGAGCAGCGAAGTCAATGGTTGAGCCGAGCATCCCCCGGGCGGGCGGCGGGCAGGAGGAGGGGGCCGCGCACAACGAGGCCGGGCCGCGCTCGGGACTCACCCCGAGCAGATGCACAAAGCGGGAGAGAAATCGCAAACCCACCCCATTCCCCCCCCCCCAACACCACCCCTCCACCCCGCGCCGCGCGCATCCCCGCGGACACAAGGAGG
>VXAB01009285.1:219745-420909 GCA_013399175.1 Odontophorus gujanensis
GGCCCCGAGGATCCCTCCGCGTCGGCCCGGCCGGATCTAGCCGAGGGGCGGGGATGCCGGCGGAGCCCCAGCGGCGCGGCGGCGGAAGGATTCCACTGGCGCCGATGGGACCTCGGTGGCGCGCGCCGCGGGGCTCCCCCGGCGGGCGGCACACGAGTCGGGGGCGGGGACTACTTTCTGGCGGCGCAGGGATCCCGCGAGGGACGCGAAGCAGTGGGATGCGGTCGCCATTACGGCGGCGGGGCTGTGATGGAGCGGCGGTGTGAGCCGCAGGGCGGGCGCGGGCAGCGCCCTCGGCTCTGGTGCTCGCGGCCGGGTCACGTCGGGCTGAGGGAGGCGGGCGCGCAGGCGTGCTGTGCTGCGTTGGCTCCAGGGAGGCGGCGGTGCCACGCGCTGCCTTCTCTTTTCAAACTGCGCGTTTGTTTATTTATGCACGTTCTCGATGCTGTCCGCTTCAAAACCGCGCAGGTCTTAAAAAAGAAAAACCAAACGAGAAAGGCGTACACCGGAGCTCCCGCTGCTGCGTGTCGCGGCCGAGCTCTTTTCCCGCAGCGCAGCCCGCGCTGTGCTGTGTCACGCTCAGCCCTCCTTACCCAGCGCTCCCGGCAGCTGCCCGCCCGCGCTCTGCCATCTTTTTATCCTTGTTAAGGAGCGTTGGCTGGAGCGATGTGGCCGCTGTCATGCGGCGAGGTTAAGGAGGAATGATGGAGTGTCCGGAGCGCTTGACGCCAGGGCTGCGGTGTGGGGTAGATTGCCACGTCTGCAGGGAGCTGTCTTGTGATGCTCGTCTGGAAATCAGCCCAGTGCGGTCACACTGTGAACCTGTGAAGGATGAGCTGATTTATGGGTGCGTATGGCAGAAAAATAGTGTCAAGTTCTGGGAATACTGTGGTTCTTTTTATTTATTTATTTACTGAATTATTTTTGTGTGAGAGCTTTCAGAAACTGAGCACCAAAAAGGAGAAGAAAATAAACGTGTGACTCCTGAATGCATACTGTTCTCTCTGCGTAAGACTCTAGCAGGGAGAAGTAGGAATCCCCTTCAGCATTATCAGTGTAAGAGACACAGAATGAAGCAGAAGCTCAAGGATGAGAAGAAGCCATATTCCTCAACATGCTGTAGCTATTCTTGGGAGAACTGTGGAGAATGTGGAAGAACCAATTACTGCGGAGGAAAAACTAATGGCAGAAAGGGCTGCCCTGTGGATGTAAGGGCAGAATTTTGCTGTTCAAGACATCCCCTTATTTCTTCAAGACAATTTCCCTGTGATTGGTTTGTGGTCTAACTCTGTGTGTCTGATTTCCCTTCTTACCTATGAAATTTTTGAATTGCTTGCACATTCCACACAAAATTAACAAAGAAATCCTAGAACCATAGAATTGTTTGCATTGGAAGGGACCCTTAAAGGCCATCCAGTCCATCTCCCCTGCACTGAACAGGGACACCTACAGCTCTATCAGGTGCTCAGAGGCCCCCAGCCTGACCTTGGGCATCTGCAGGGATGGGGCACATCCACCTCTTCTCTGGGCAACCTGTGCCTGATTGTACCCTCATTGTAAAAAAACTTCTTCCCTGTATCCAATCTAAATCTCCTCTCAATTTGAAACCATTTCCCCTTGTCCTATCACAGCACACACTGCTAAAGAGTCTTTCCCTTTCCTTCTTACAGCCCCTTTAGATACTGGAAGGCTGCTCTCAGATCTCACTGGAGCCTTCTCTGAGTCTCCAGGCTGAACATCCCCAGTTCTCTCAGCCTGTCCTTGTAGGAAGAGATGTTCCTTCCCTTGAATCAGTGGCCCTCTTCTGGACAAAGTGGTGGTTTCGCAGACAATGAAGCTCCCACATGCTTTGTGAAGGTGGCCGAGTACCTGCAAGTACCTCAGCAACTGAGCAAAAAATTGCCATGTCATCTCCTATTTTAACATTCACAAAAGAGCTGCTGTAAGGGAAAGCACTCACAAGTACCAGAACCACAGGAAAATCTTCAACCAGGATTTGCAGCTTTTAAATGAATAAAAAAATCTGCAGGAAGCGGGTTGGCTTTAACACTGGTCCTTCCAGAATTAGTTTGAGTTTTCTTTAGCATTACTTTCATAGGATGTGAGATTTAGGTGTGTGTACAGCATTATGGCTGTGTGTGTCAGTCAGCTCTCTTGACTGATAAAGCCACTGAACGTCTTAATGAATTTGTATGGCTTTCAGGAAGAGAGACTCATCGGCAAATGTTTTGAGGGGAACTGGAAAGAATGAAAGACTCTTTGTCAGAAGGGTTGGGAGGGGGGCTGTCTTCAGAGCTTGCTGTTCATGGCAAGTGTTAAAACTACATTGTGGAGGTTCTGTGAGAAGAACATAGATTCTCCAGATAACCACTTCATAGTTAGCAAATGCCTGTAGTGAGGGTTTTTTTCTACATAAGGTGTGGTTAAGATCATTATTTATCCTGTATTTCCTTATTCTTTCTAAGCACAAGCCACACAGGACAGCAGAGTAAAGGAGCCAAAGCCTTCAGAAGATACAGTGTGAGCCTCCTTTTGTCCTCCCCCAAACCCGAAGTATTAAAAGCTTAAAATACTTATTGTTCTACTGTCCGGAGATTCTTTTTATGAGCCTGGCAGTTTTTGAACCTTGGAGGTGAAACATTTCTTCCTGCATCCAGAATCATAGTTCGAATGGACTGCTGGGGTACAAAGAGAATTGCAACAGGGAGGAAAGGGAACTGAGGAATGGAGAAAGGTTACAAAGGAGGAAGGTGTAGCTGCTTCCACCTTTTAACAGAGTTGCTAAAAGGCATTAGCAGAAGTGGAAGATCAAAAGGAAATAGTATTCCCAGTCCACAAATTCAGTGATCTTCTATCCCGTGCGGCTTCTGAGGTTGTTCCACAGTGGTTTGAGGCCTTCTGTAGCCCTCTTTGTTAGAGCAGGTTCTGAGAATTTGCTGTTGGCCTATGACTGTGGGCTGTGAGCTGCTGCAATTCGTTAAGATGTCCTTGCACCGAGGGATGATGAGAACATTAACTGTGTGGAGGTATGTATGTGGTGGGAGAGCAAAGACTGGATATTCAGAACAAAATGATTTCTTAAACCACTGGATGCTTTCACATGCCTGTATTACTATGTCCATCTCGTCTATGAAATTTCTAGCATATCAAAAGTACTGCAGATGGTGATCGACCTTTTTGTCATATAGTCACAACGTACCTTTTGGGTTAGTTCTCCCTCACTTAATACTGTCTAAGATCCGTGTCTTTTGTAGATCTCTTGAAGCAAGTCAAATTAGTTTGTGTTGATTCTTCAGAAAATCTGTGAATATATAAAGTGTGTTGAATGGAACAGAGGAAATGGCATCACCATGAACCCTTTGGGCAAAATCTAGCCTGGAAACTTGTGCTTTAATTCAGAGATTTATAATTTCCTTTGGTATGAATGTTTCATAAAGAAAAGCGTGCACTTTGTTTCCCTAAATACATTAAGAAAAGTTTGCCTAGAATCAAGGTAATTTCAGATAAATGACGCTGCTTGGAGTCTGTTCACTGCTCTGCTGGAAAATGTATAGGTGTTACTTGTTAAGGACTGTGTTTCTTTTATGTTAAACACAACTCAGCCTGCTGGATGCTAAGTGGGGGGCCTGGAATCAGATAAGGTGAGATTTATTAGTTTCTTTAGACTGATGGTTGTTGCTCTGTTCCGTGTAACATTCTCAGATTTTCCAAAGACTTCATGCTTTAGTGAAACTGCTGGAAGATCGTGCAAGCCATGGGTTTTGTATGGCTCTGGAAAATCAAGCCATCAGACTCAAGTTGGACACATGCTAATGCTTCTGAGTTCCAATAGTGATGTTTTTACTAAGTCTGAAATCAGGAAAGTGCAAGAGTTGAACTTCATTCTATAACCAATCAGTGAGACGCGACAATAAAGCATAGGCTAACTTACAGTGCTGTTAATATCTCCCAGCTGAGCTTTGGGAATTAAGATTTGTTTACTTTATTTCTCTTGTGCTGTCTTCCCACTGCAGGTTTCATGAGCAATCCGCTCTCCATATCGGGACAAAATTACTCCAGAATTTAGTTAGTGTCCCAGAGAATGGGCTGTTGGAATGAGGACCATCGATAACTTCTCAGTAGGAAATGGAAAAAACCGTGTTGCAGTTTCTTTGAGAAGTCTGCTAACTTCAGCAATTGTAGATTCTGTGTTTGAATGCCTGCCACCAGCTGGCCAAATAGTGCTCTTCCGAAACCTTTGCTGGAACTGGAGACCTGTGCTGTGTGTGGAAGCATGGTGGTGGCTGAATGAAGTTTGGACCTGGTACTCAGGTGTAGTATAAATAATATTTTGAAACCACATCCTGCACTATGGGGTGGCTTATTGAAGAAGTGGTGTAATGAGTTAGTACTATGTCCATCTTGTTATGCTTTTAATCCTGACAACTACTGAAAACAAAGGCTGCAGAGGAATTAATTTTAGAGCTGATGCCATAATCTGCATTCCTTCTTGGCAAGAAGCCTATTCTTGGTCTTCTAAAGATTTATAAAGCTCTGAAGCATAAAGCTTGGTGTCATTTAAATAAAATGGTAATTGCATTTTCAGATCCTTTAGGCACACTATGAACGTATCTGTTCCAGCTTTATGTATTTGTAGATTCTTCTCTTGAGTGACTTGCTGTAGTGAGTTCCACTGACAGTGTGTGCTGACTTCTTTATTTTAATAGAAAAATGCACATAGATCCTTTTCTTATTGACAGGTGTTCCTGCTTAGTGTTTCAGACTTGGTATTTCTGTGCAGGTAACTTAGTTGGCTGTTCAGCTGTCCTGTTACAGACAGAGAAGGGGGTCCTGGGTTCAGTTGGACAGCATGATGTACAGTGGGAAAAGCCTGAGTTTAACTGGCTTAACCTTATGTTACTTAGACAGCCTGGAATATCTGGACTTCAGTAGGTTTACAGAAACGTTTTAACTGTTTGTATTTTCCTACACCCTCATCAAAGTAAACTCTGGCAGCAGCCATCAGGTGTGTCTTTGAATCAGAACACTGGCACTTCATGTTGTCAGTGAAGATGCTCAATCTCTGCATTAATAGCCCGTGTGCGTGGCTGAAATAGCAGTTTCTCTTTACAAATAATTTGGCTTTAGAGATTGTTGTTTCCCACAGGAAAAAAAAAAAAAAAAAAAGGTACTAATTGTTCTGGACTGCACAGTGAAATGCAGCTTTCACCAATCTGGTACTTAAAAATGTTGAACATCCTTAAGAAATGTCATTTGCTTCTCCTGCATTGCATGACAATGGGATGCCTGACTTCTCGGGCTCTTTGTATTTTAGAACAGACAAAAAAAAAAACCAAACCAAAACAAAACAAAACAAGATGTATTCTCTCTGGACTGCTTTCATGCACTTAGTGAACCATATGCTAAACTTGTTGCTGTTGAACTTGAAGCTGTGACCGTTTGCTGTGAGTTAATAAAGTTTATGCTGTCTACTGTTTTCCTCTTTTCCTTTCTGACATGGAACAGCACAAAAGGAATACACTGGGAATGACTGGATCCTGGGCAGCTAGCTGTGGGCAGCCCAGACACTATAAGGAGTGGTGTAATAATGAGTAGCAGCGGCTTGTTTTGCTGTATGTCTCAGGTCTTGGACTGTAATATTAAACATGTAATGCTAGAGCATGGTGATGCCTCCTGCTAAATTTTGTTCTCCGTAGCTTATCCTACCTGGCAAACAAAAAAACTGGAAGTAGTACCAACTGTGTATTACCAAAAGAAGGGTCCTGATGTATTTATTGTAAGTTGTAGGTTGGTTGGCTGGTTTGCCTTTAATTTCCCCCAGGGTTTCTGAGGACTATTATTTAGTATTTTGTAGAAGTCCCCGTGTCATGGAGCTGTGCTGAGTACTGGAGGGCAGTGCATCTGGACTATGTAGATTCCAAAATATGATGCATTGGTAGCAGTTTTCCTACTGTTGTTTCCTACTGTAACTGCTGCTTGCCTGGTGCAATGATCTGTGTTCCAGTTTGGCAGTTGAGGAAGGATGAGCAAGAGGGTCCATTTTGAGAATATAAGATGGAGGTGTGAGCCACACAAGCATGATTTTCAATTCTTTTTCATAGATGTGTATTTTTTTTTATGTGGGAAAAATATTCTAATACCATTTCACTAGATCTTCTAGGAATAAAAATGGTTTTCCTAAGTCTCTCTTCTGTTAAGGAAAATTAATTGTAGCCGTGCCTCGATCTCTTCAGGTTATAGTATATAATGCTTTCAGGAATAACAATTCCTCTTCTCTGGTCTGAGGCAGCTGTACATAAATACAAAACTGAAATCTTACATTTGAAGATATGGATAAATACACTTGGGGTTAATCTACACTGGGAAAAAATTGTCCTTGGGAAGATTCCTCCAATTCCATTCTGGAGTGATTGTTAAAGCAAGAGCTAAAACAAAACAACTTGAGAATGAAAATGCTGGATAGCCCTAGGACCTTTCCTACTGGGACTAGGTGTGAGTCCAGAGCTGATAAAGACCCTGGAAAAAATGCATGAAGATATACTCAAACATAGAAAATTAGGATTTTTTGAGCTACTTATATACTTGTGGATTTCTTTTCAGGCTTATGCTTGTTGTTTGTCTATTTCATGCCCCTCTTGACCCTGGAGAGTGAGACAAAGTTCTAACTACGTAGAAAACAAACACTGTGGGTAGTCCAACCTGTTGACAGAAAGTCAGGAAGTGGGAAATACTTGGTGAAATGTTGAGTTCAGTAAGACTTTGAAATGAAGAGACATGTGGGTTTTTCTTCCTTTATTTTTCCTTTTAAAATTGGCTTTGTTTTGTTTGTTTCTGCTTTGCTGGTGTGGGAATGGAGGCAGAGGGTGTTGGCTTCTGTCTGTTGACAAGCCTTCTTAAACTGAAATCCTGTGAGCAACAAAAAAGCTCTGTAAAGTTGGGAGGTAAGTAATCAGCTTTATAAAATATTTAACTCCAAAACAGAAGTTCTTAGTACATGTAAGGCAGAAGCAATGAAATACAAACTGTGCAAGAAACTCACTGGGCACTCTGAAATGCATTTCTTGGAGAGGCTACTGTAAACAAGAAGCTAGCAGGCTGTTTACCAGTCAGCCTCACAGAATGCTTCTGTCCAGATGAAAAACAATGTGTTATTTGAGATTGTTCTGCTTTACAAATGAAGCTACAGAATTTAGGTTATGTCTTATAGTGTGAGGAGTCCTTCTTATTCAGGAATTTGTTTTTATATTAGACTCTTAGATATTGTTGAGAAATTGTTGTATAGTGGAATCCAAAGTTTGTTCAGAAAGCTTGTAGTGTTTTGGACCAATGGCAGAAGCTAAAGGAGAATGTCCTAGGACAAGGGTAGAGGTAAGAGTTGGAAGAACTGCTAGTTGGCACAAGCATGTTCCTAACTGAGAGCAGAACAGCTACGTTTTGTTTTTATACTTTTGCACAGTGTAGTATGAAAATGTAGGGTTTGATCCTACATTCTGGTAGCTTTTAAAAATGTTATTAAATCACTTGTTACTGAATCACATTTGAGAGACAAATACAGGCAATAACTCACATAATCTGAATTACAGAATGGCTTGGATTGCAGAGGACATTAAAGACTGTCTTGTTCCATCCCCTGTACCTGTGGACCTGGGTACCTTTCACTAGATCAGGTTGCCCAGAGGCCCATCCGACCTGCCCTTGGATGCTCCTAGGGATGGAGCATCCACAGCTTCTCTGGGCAGCTTGTTTCCATACCTCACCACCTTCTGAGTAAAGAATTTTCTCCTACCATCTAATCTAAATCTCCCTCTTTTATTCTAAAATCATTCCCCCTTGTCCTATCACTATCTTCCCATGTAAAAATTCAGACTCCCGTCTGTTTATAAGCTCCCCTCAAGTATTGGAGGACTGAAATGAGGTCTTGCCCACATCTTCTCTTTTCCAGGATGAACAATCCCTGCTCTTTCAGCCTGTCTTCATAGGTTAGGTCCTCTGATCATCTTCATGACCTTCTCTGGACCTGCTCCAACAGCTCCATGCCTATCTTGTGATGACAGATCCAGACCTGGATGCAGTACTCCAAATGGGGCCTCACTGGTAAAGGGGGAAAATCACATCCCTCAGCCTGCTGGCATCTCTCAGGGCATACGAACCGAAACTTTTATTGCAATTACTGAGAGCCCCTGCATTTTCTTAGAGTTTAAGCAAGCTGCATCTAATTTACTTCTGTTTGCCCTGATTTACATCAACCCATGCACAGGAAATCCAAAGAAAATAAAGTACAGAATTAAAATGTGAACAAAGAACCTACCAAACCTGGAACCGAAGTAAATGGAGATAATTTATTTTTCCTCTGAGTAATAATACTTCTGTTGGTCACTGCCTCTGATGTGAGACAGGGAGAGACCGTAGGCAGGACAGGGTTGAGCCAAAAGGTTTGGCTGAGAGCACCTTACAGTCAGGATGTTTCTATTTTTTTTTCTTCCCCTAAATCTGGAAGGACTGTATGTCAGCTCCCGCTGAAATAAATGAAGATTGACATACTGTCCAAATAGGGAAAAATTTTCTGTGCCCTTTTGAGCAGTTCTAAGAAGGAGCAGTTCTTTCCTGTTAGCCCACACTCCAAATGCTACACATATAAATAAAAGACTGGCTGTGTACTCTTTCATCAGTTTTATTTTGAGAATTATCCACTCAGAACATAGGATTTCACAGTTATCTTTCCATATTTGTTCCCCATAAAAACTCTGGAGGAAATTCAGTAATTCCATAATTGGGAAAGTCCATACTTAATTTTTGACAAATTTATTACGGCTGTTTGAGAGCACTAACATTCCTCAGTTCTCAGATCCACAGTTTGCTGCACAACTAGGTTATTTCTTCGAGTTAGAAATTTCATGTAATTTTAGAGAGCAGAAATGATCAGACCTTAGGAGCTTCAGGCTCAAATGCAGTGATGTCTGGAGCACCTTGGTTAAAATGTGCTGCAGAAATAGACTTAACAGCTTCAGTTAGATGCCCAGATGTTTTCCCAAATTCTTTCCTTTTTTTTTGTTTTTGTTTTTAATGGTAGCCATGCATGTATTTCTTATCTCTGGACTTACCTTTGTTTTAAGGCATGACTTCTCCTTATTGCTCTTTGCATAACATAACAAGTGGTGTCAATCACAAGTAACTGAGCACCTGTGTATCTGATAGTTAGACTGGGGCTTCAGCCTGTAAGCTCTGGGGGTAAGAATCTGTGGATTAATCAGTGCTTTATTGGTTTGGAGTGATGCATTTTTCTTAATGCATGTATGGGCAGACTAACCTGTGCACTACCTTCTGTACTCTGTTATCCTATCAAACAACTTGTTTCATTTTGACAGGGCCATGAAATCTGCATGGTGGTATGCAAATAGAACTCAGTTTTAAGATCCAGTGTTCTTTTAATTTGTTGGTAGTTCGTTACAACTTTGCACTGCCATAAATTCTGTTTTTTGACAGTTAACTTTTTCAACCAAGAACTAAAGAACGTATGCAGAACGGGGTAGAAATTAAAATGGCCTTGAAAAAAAAAAGATGTTTTTAATGGAAATTTAATTAAATTTGGAGCGTTTGAGACTTTCTTAACCACACTGTGTTTTTATACAGACTTGGTGCTTTGAAGGTGAGGTGACAAATCCCGAAGAAATAACAAAGACTCACAGTAAAAGTGGAAGAACCGGGTTAGTTCAGACTTAGAAGTGGCAAAGCAGACAGAGGAGCTTTATGGCAACTTTCACCTATTTGAAAGCTTGCAGAAAGATGGGTGAATTTGTGTCCACAGGAGTTTTTATTAGCTTTAAAGAATGAATGGCTTAGCTGTATTTTATGAAAAGCTTTCTTATCTTGAGATTGGCTGAGGACTGGAGCACATTACCTAGAGGAACTGTTGGGATGCTGAATGGGAAACTTTTAAAGGAAGTTACTGCAGTATGTCACCGGAAATAACCCTGAGGAGAGAAAGAAATGATCTCATGGTCTCTCTCTTCTGCTTACATTTTTATTTTGTAAGTACTATGGGATCAAGTGGCATTCACAAATAGTACATGGAACTAATGTTTTCACTAAGGATAGAGTTTTCAGGGTGTTTGTGTGTATCAACACAGGAACTCACAGTCATGTTACTGAATGGGTTGGTGTAAGTATAGATTGTGGCCAACAATGGATGTCTCATCTGGGTTTCCTCATTTACCGCACTGCTGCTGGGTTTTCCTGTCAGGATGGTTTTCAGTTCAAGTGGGTGACAAATGGACACGGTTTAGATGAAGGCCAATCTGTATTTTGTTTTGGAACAGCTTCTCAAAGTGACTGTGGAACAGCAGCTTAAGGCTCTGCAGCTAGAGGATAAACTAGGGGCTTTTTCAGGGAAAAAAAAAACCATACTAACATACCAAACCATAGTAATACCGAGCTGAATGTGCCCTCGAATGGATGGTAAGAGGTCATAGTTTGCTGATCATGTTAGTCTTGCTTGAAACATCACATATCAATTTCTATCCAATAGGTTTTAGCAAGCAAGCAGATTAAGCAATCTGAGTTTTCAGCTTTAAAAAGAAAAGCAGGTCTTGTCCATCTAAAAACGAATCAGAAAGACAGTGTATGTGTGCTACCTCAAGTGGGACCTTGCTTCCAACTTGGTGCTATGTGCAGAATAATGGCAAGGAAACGAGTACAGAATTCAGAATAGAAGCAGTGAAACACTAACATAGCATCCCCCTGCTCTGTGCTGAAAACACCACATCACGAGCTGCAGTCGTATTTTGTGATGGGAAAAAAGACTGAAGGAGGTAGAAGATTGTAAACAAGAAATGTTGTGCTTGATGTAATACTTTACTTATTTGCAACATGATGGCAATGTAGGCCTAACCTCAACCGAGCTAAAATGATACCTTTGACATGGAATTTGTGGGACAGTCTGATTATCTGAGCTAGGAAATCAGAGGCTGGACAATATATTTTTTTTTCCCCCCACATAAAATGAATGAATGGATGGGGGAATGAATGCAACACAAATAGCAGCCACTTTGCAGAGATCCAGAAGATTTTCCTCCTTACTCTGTATCCCCTTGCTCCTGCTACTGTGTACTTGCTGATTCAGGCTTCAGCATTTCTGCAATGCATGCCAGCTCCCAGATGTCTCCAAGACCTAGTGAGATTCCTGCTGAGCCCTGTGGTGCTGTGATTGTGCACAGTGGCTTAGAGGAGTAATGAAAACCTTTGGAGATCGCAGTTTTCCAAATCCTCAATCTTATTTGTTAGGAGCTGTATATAATTCAGTGTTAAAGGTAGCACCACAATTTTTCTGGGGAAATGGTCAGTTTAATGGTCAGTTAGTCCTGTTCTGTCAGGAACAGAACAAGCTGGGATGTCGTAGGTGCAGCTGCTGGGGGCTGAATCAGGCGTGGAAAGATGCAAGCAAACATTTCCACAGGGCTGTTCAAAATACAAAATTCAGGGAGAATTAGCAGCCTAATTACAACTTCAGGAGCTCTCCTAAACTGTCTCGATTGTAGTCAGTCCAGGGATGGCTATTAGAATGAATGAATGTTACTGAAGTGGCTCCCATGGCAGAGCTGCTTCCTGAGCTGGGGTCTTAGCAGCCCCCCAGGCTTCAGGTGTGAGAGGAGCTGACAGCGCTAGGACACTCTGCAACTGTATCTGCAGATCCTGCTGCAATGAAGCTACCACCCACTGCTGCTGCTCAGACGTCATGGGCAACTGGAGGCTGGTGGCAGTGGGCTGCTGTGGCTTGGTCACTTTTGGGTCACAAGCACAGGCCTTGTGGCACAGGCCAAGCCTGTCCTCCAGTGCAGGGGCCAAGTGGCTTTGCTTTATTTGCTTGTATTGTGGGAAATAGGTTCTCGCCGTGCATAGGATCATGCAAATCATATTCATGTCTTGGATATGCACTGTGATGCAGAGCATGGAGGTGCTGCCGCTAATGAGGCATTACAGCAAGCAGCTGCCAAGGCCAGCCAGGAGATCTGTCTTTAAAGAGATCTGAGTGCTTTCCATTTGCTGATAGATGGCCGAAGGGGAAGGAACAAAGCAGTTTTCTCCCGACTGAAAAACCTTTGTAAATCGAATACTTCAGAGTTTAAGACCTGTCAAAGGTTTTCATTTCATCTAGATGGCTTATCCCATCGCTTCCACCGAGCCGCCCGTCAGTTTGATCCCACAGCAGCACGCAGCCTCCNCGGCGGGAGGGCTGATGCCGCACAGCCGTGCCACGGTCCCGGCGGAGGCATGAGGCGGGCTGGGAGCGGAGCCTCAGAGCGCGGCTCCGCGGGGCTCTGAGCGAAGCCTCCGCGCCGCGCTCCCGCAGAGCGACTATGGCCGGGGGAAGGAGAGGGCTGGTGGCGCCTCAGAACACGTTCCTGGAGAACATCGTGCGAAGGTCTAACGGTAAGGGGCCGGGGGCGAAGGGGCGGTCCCGCGCGGAGGGGCTTCGAGCCGTCGGGTGCGGAGCCGCCGTTGGGCTGCGTCCCCGCGAGCCGAGCGGAGCACCGGGCGGGCGGCACGTGCCGCGGGGAATGACCGCGGCCGGGAGGGAGGGCACAGCCCCGAGCGGGATGCGGCACGAGTGGAAGGATGCCTCCCGAGGGAGGACGGAGTTTGGCGTTTTGAGGGCTGAGGGTGGGCAGCGCCGGGTCCGTAGCCAGGTCTTTCTCTAGTAGAATTGCGGTGTGGAAAGTGCCTCGGATTTCACAAGTGCGTGCAAATACGCGTTAGCGTTACACGGATTCTTTCGCTTAGGGACTTAGTGCGGGCTGCTCCTTGCAGCACTGTGGGTGTCCGCTGAAACCCGGGCACGAGGAAGGGTCTTAGGGCTCTGAGTTCTGTTGTCCCTGATGCTTCCGTGGACCTCGGTGGGTTATTCTGGGGATGAAGAACTTCCCGCGTGACTGAGGATGAGCGGATCGAGTTCCTTGTGAAGATGAGGCGAGGTGATTTAATGAATTAAAAAACAGCCAGTTTGTTCCAAAAAGGCAAAGGTAATTAACCCTGATGATAAGCAGCTACAAACTCAAACCATCCGAAGAATGGTTGTCAGTTATTTTCAATTAGGAGATGTTACTGAAAGAAAAAACCCACCATCTTTGATAAGAACACATCTCCTCACAGAATGGTGAGGGATTTTCATAGGTTGCTTTTCTCCACAACTTTCCTATGGAAAATGTTGGAAGCTGCATTCCCCCCTCCAAAAAAAAAAAAACCAAAAAAAACACCCAAAACACTGCCCATCCCCTTGGATAATCCTGTCCTCTTCTTAAAAATTGAAATGTTAACATCTCATTAGATTCATGTTGAGCCTCTAATCTAACAGCAGCTATCTAAGGCTTTTCTCCGGAACTGTCTTGAGTTTGTGAGTAATTTTCTCCACTGAATGCTGAATTTCTCTGATGGCTTTCTGTGCCAAGACCTTGGTGCAGTAAATCACTTGAGGTTTGGAGATGGAGGGGTTCTTGCAGCAGGAGCTTTGCTCCACTTCTTCCTGTTTCCCCCCATTGTTAAGAATGTGTTGTAACAGCGTGGTGCTAGACAGCACAGGTAAAATGACAGCATGCGATTTCCAAATGCTCAGCAAGTCCTGAGGGCTGCCATAAATACAGGTTCCTAGATGAAGCCTGGTAGGAAGTGATGCACAGTGCAGACTTATTAGAGGAATCTTTGGGAAGTGACTCAAGTTCAGAATCTTCTCACATCACNCGGCACCCACGCTCTTGTGCGCGAGGCGGAGGTTCCTCCCTCCGCTCTCTGCGCGCTGCTTTACAAGCACTCCGCCCGCGCCTCGCAGGGCTCAGTCCCCTGAGCGTCGCTTCTCGCCGTCGCTCCGCGGCCGTCGGGCACCGCGCTCCCGGACGGTGGCGCTGCAGCACCGGGCTCGAGGCGCGGCGGCGCGGGGGGCCGGCGGCCGGCNGAGGGCTGAGGGTGGGCAGCGCCGGGTCCGTAGCCAGGTCTTTCTCTAGTAGAATTGCGGTGTGGAAAGTGCCTCGGATTTCACAAGTGCGTGCAAATACGCGTTAGCGTTACACGGATTCTTTCGCTTAGGGACTTAGTGCGGGCTGCTCCTTGCAGCACTGTGGGTGTCCGCTGAAACCCGGGCACGAGGAAGGGTCTTAGGGCTCTGAGTTCTGTTGTCCCTGATGCTTCCGTGGACCTCGGTGGGTTATTCTGGGGATGAAGAACTTCCCGCGTGACTGAGGATGAGCGGATCGAGTTCCTTGTGAAGATGAGGCGAGGTGATTTAATGAATTAAAAAACAGCCAGTTTGTTCCAAAAAGGCAAAGGTAATTAACCCTGATGATAAGCAGCTACAAACTCAAACCATCCGAAGAATGGTTGTCAGTTATTTTCAATTAAGAGATGTTACTGAAAGAAAAAACCCACCATCTTTGATAAGAACACATCTCCTCACAGAATGGTGAGGGATTTTCATAGGTTGTTTTTCCCCACAACTTTCCTATGGAAAATGTTGGAAGCTGCATTCCCCCCTCCAAAAAAAAAACCCAAAAAAAACACCCAAAACACTGCCCATCCCCTTGGATAATCCTGTCCTCTTCTTAAAAATTGAAATGTTAACATCTCATTAGATTCATGTTGAGCCTCTAATCTAACAGCAGCTATCTAAGGCTTTTCTCCGGAACTGTCTTGAGTTTGTGAGTAATTTTCTCCACTGAATGCTGAATTTCTCTGATGGCTTTCTGTGCCAAGACCTTGGTGCAGTAAATCACTTGAGGTTTGGAGATGGAGGGGTTCTTGCAGCAGGAGCTTTGCTCCACTTCTTCCTGTTTCCCCCCATTGTTAAGAATGTGTTGTAACAGCGTGGTGCTAGACAGCACAGGTAAAATGACAGCATGCGATTTCCAAATGCTCAGCAAGTCCTGAGGGCTGCCATAAATACAGGTTCCTAGATGAAGCCTGGTAGGAAGTGATGCACAGTGCAGACTTATTAGAGGAATCTTTGGGAAGTGACTCAAGTTCAGAATCTTCTCACATCACTGCTGTGATGTGTTGCTGTCGCATAGAAATGCTGTGTGATTCACTTCTACCATGAGGCCATCAGCCACTTCTGACGTCCATCTCTGTGAGGAGATGAGGGCTGGGTCCCGTTTCTCCTCATCTGGCAGGGCAGTGTTGGCCATGGGGTGGGCAGCATGGGAACATCCTGGCTCCTTGGCACCTGCCTCTCCTTGGCCGGCCTGCCTTTGGAATACTTAGGGATGTTCACAGCATGAGCACTTAAACAGGCCTGTAAACTTTGAGGTTTGGCTTCCCCTTCTCGTTTTTGTTCAATTGGATGCTAATGTGACCCACAAGGAAACTCTCTGGGCTGTTTGGGATTTGCCAAATAAACATTGGGCTTCTTGTCAAACTATATTTGCTGGCACCTACAAACAAGTTAAGTAGTGCCAGAAGATGCTGAATTGATACATGTATAGGAATGCTCTTAATTTGAGGAGAATTCTCTTTGAAAAGGAAGGAATTGGGTTGTAGAATTGAAATAGATACTGAAGAAGTGCTCCATTTAAAGGTACTTGGGTTTAGCGTGCAACCACAGTCACAGGTAAACTGAGAAAAACACGTCCTGGCTTTGAGATGCATTGGGAGAGTTATCCCGGGGAAAGAGGATTTATGGCAGTAGCACAGTAATTGGCATACAACCTCTTTTGGAAGCACTACTGTAAGGATAGCACTAATTATGGAACTTTTAACCAGCAATTTAACAAGTAATTCTTTGGACAGCCTTTCACATTTAGTGTGAGACTGGCAAGCTGATGCACCTTCAATGGCTAAAGGTAATGGCAGTGTATTTGGGCATGCAAATTCAGGCAGGCTTAGTATTTTTCTGATGTTCAGATTACACCACCTGCAGTGAGACCCACCTCAAACCCCATTGGTCTCAGTTGTATTCTTAAGAATTTCAGGAACAAGAGTTTCTTCATAGGTTGTAGATCAACTAAGACAGGTTCTCACTGACTAAATACCAGCTTGAATAGCTATGTTAGGATTGCAAGCTGCCAAGCAATTCCACACACTGGAGTAGAGAAGGAATTGAGAATCTCTATAGCATTGATGTGGCACATATAGGGAAGAATATATAGCGTCACCAGCCTAGAACTATGGACAGCATCTGGTCCTCTTTGATTTCTTCTCACAAGAAGATCTTTTTGATGGAGTGTGAGCACTACAAGGATTTTCATTCTTTGAAAGAGCACCTCCAGCTTCCTTCCTGTTGGAAATCCAGAGAAAAAACTTAGGGAGTTGGGACACTAATGTAATCCTTCTTGTCTGTGTTTAATGTTTAAAGCTGTGCTTCTGAAGTAGACGAGTGGAGCTAGAAAAATAAATGTTGCATGTAGTGCTTGGTTGGCAAAAACTTGTTTGAAGCTCTGAAATATTTAAAGACTCTAACACCCAATGGGATAGAAAATGAGCCCATGCTGTAAAACAGTGCAGTATGTAAAGAATCGCTGGTCTCTGCTGGTTACTGCTAATGTGATATTAATGTTCTTCTCGAGTAATGTAATAATATAACCCCAGTATAGAGGCACTGTAACAATAACAGTTATAATCTTGGTTCATGGCCAAGGCACCAAATTCAAATGGTGTGGAATGTTAGAGAGGAAACAGGTTCTGTGATAATCTAATGCTTTATCAATAGCTGAAGGCAAAAATAATCGTATGTTTACATAAATACTAGCTGGATTCCCCAGCCCTTCCTTAGTCTGTGAGAGTTCAGTTTGTGTAAAAATGGCAAAAATAAATCCTGTGTTTGCACGGTGTAAGAATTTCAGTGCAAGTCACAAATACTTTTCTGATTTATCAGCAAAACAAGGAGGAAAAAGTGGAAGCTTGGGGACGTAGAGCTTATCTGAGTTTAATCTTGCTTCTGCTGGGGGCACCCTAAGGAGAGATGAAGTGTAGAAACAAACCTGCACCCCCTGATGGAGAATGGAGTGAGTCCTCTGTAGAGGGAAAGAAAAAGTCACCTCAGATACACAAATCCTGGGAATAACATGCATTTCCATCGTTTATCACCTTACTTCCATTGGAGATGATGAAGTCCCAATAAAATAAGCATTCTGAAACCTGGGCCTGCTAATTTTGTACTGTTGCCTGAGACCCAGGAGAGAAATTAACTTTATTATAAACAACTCTGGAACTGAACCACCTGTTTTTGTGTTCTGCCAGAGACAAATGAGAGGGAATCTATCACTGAACTGAACAGAGGTTTGTTTCAACATTTTTACACTTTAATAAGAGGTTCATTTACATTACAAGGGATCCTTACAGTGCTACTGTTTCTCATGCCCTGCTTGCCTTCACTTAAGAACCTAAAACAGCAAGCTGTGTGGGTCTGGAAACAGGCATGGCTGCAGCCAGTCCCTTTTGGCTCTAGAAGCAATATAGATATGTGTCCCCAGATGTAGGATTTGCTGCTGAGCATTGTCAGACATCTATTCACTTTCAGACTACAGAGTTGTTGCATTGGAATGGCATGCGTGTATGAACATGACAGATTCTGCACTGCTCCTCTGAATGAGATGTGCCCAGGGTGGTCAGATCCTGGGCTTCGCTGGGCTGCCTTGTACTGCTGCAACACCTTTAGTAAACAGTACCAGTCATCAAGAAAGTATTTTCATGCTGAGAACAGGACTGTTGCTAAAATAAGGAAACATAGTTTTGGGGTGGAGTATATTTTTCTTGTTCCCTTCTGATAGAGTATGTTTGATTTCCTGCCAGCTTTCAAATTTCTTTAATTTACAATGAATCTTCAAGCAAAACTGGGCTCCAAAGCCTTGTGCTGCAGGTGAATTACATCCAAATGTGAGCTAGTGTGGTTCTGTTGAATAGGGGAATGTATTTTAATGTCTGCTTTAGACAAAAGTGCTTGCTGAAAAGGATGAACTGAATTATGCCCAGGGAAGAGCGCTATTAAGGTATTCCTTGTGAACTGTGATGGCTGAGTTAAGCTATCCTAATTCTTAAGGCTCCCAGATGAGCTGGTTTGATAGCCTGGAGCAGGTGCCCAGGAGGTTTTCTCCAGCATGCTGTCACGTCTGATTATCCCTCTTCATACTGGAATGGGTTAATTTCAACATCTTAAAAAAAAGAACACAGTGGATGTGGCCTGGAAAATAATCTAACCCTGAATGAAAGCTCTTTGCCAAAGCCATACCTTGCAAAAAACATGCACGCAGAACTGCTGGCTGGGTGGGTAATGAGGTGGTGTTCCATTTACAGTGATGTTAGCCGAAGGTGTTGCTTCTGCTGTGGTTGACCCTGTGCAAAGCGAGGTGAACGTTACCCTCTACAAATCTGGCATCCAGTGTTTGCACTTGAGTGTGCCCTTTTGTGTCTGATCCTACAAGACTACACACGAATGCAGGTCTGTCTGTCGACACTGGTTAGAACAAGACATTTAGACATGCCAGCAGCAGGCCTTCAAAACCACAAGGGAATGACTTGTAGGTTCTGCGTTAAGGATGTGTTCCCAAGCTGAGAATGAAACAAAAGAAGGGGAATTGTTTCTTCCTGACTTTCCCTCTTTTCTAAGTTATCATCTGTAGAGGCATCTTTATTTTTATCAGTGCTTTTGTACAACTGGTCCGTATATCAGAATGTCAATTGATTATTGACAGTTTTTCTTCCTTGGTATCACTTGAATTGAATATAAAATGTTTTCTTGCTGGCTCCATCGAGGGCAAATTTGTATTTGCATCTTTGTGCAAATACACATGCATTTTTTATGCATGTACAGCCTGATTTTCTTAAAACTACATCTATAGATAGGAAAAAAAAGAAGTATGAGACAAAGATGATAGATGATGCATTTTAAAATTAATGTTCTGAAAGCTCAAGAAGTTCTACTGTGATCATTCAACGTATCAATCCATTTCTGCATTAAATCCTAGAACGAGGTTGTAAAACAAATCTTACTGAAACCCATTCACTGGAGAATTTGTTAATGCATTTCTGTAAGTTGTACAGCTGAAAGTGAGCAGGGAGTGAGGTCTTGTCAGGCGCTTTTAAGGCTCTTGATGGCTGTAGCTGTAATCAGTAAATCAAACGGCTTTCTTAAACTGATGGAAGACCCATGGAAGCTAAATAATTCTTTTTCCCGGTCTTATTCTGAGACCAGGAAGAAAAAAAACCTGTCCAATTAAATGGTGGTGTTTCACTGCTTAAAAAGTGGTTTTGGCCTTTATTAGGAACGGTGCAATGCATGACTTTTACAGCCTTTATGAACTTTCTAATTTCTGACAGTGATCTCATGGTGACGTCACTGTTGTCTGAATGTCTATTTTTTAAACGTTTCAGTATGGTCGGCACTTCAAAGATAGGTGTGGAACGACGCTATCCATAAATTATGTATGATGGCTTCCGTGCACTTCCCATTTCAGCTATTCATGTTCCACTTTTCTGCTCTAATTTCTATTTTATTTTTTTAAATACGGATAATTACGAAGACTTTACAGCTTCTAGTGTTGGTAGGGTGTATTGTTCTTTTCAATTGAAGATTTCTTCACGATAGAGGCCGCGGTAAAGTAGACACTGTCATAATTCACTGTAAGAAATTCTGGGATGGAACCAGTAGTTTTTGTCCATACCACTGGTTGAATCACTTTCTATAATGATTCAAACTGAGTCACCTGAAGGTGTTGTTTTAGTTAGTGTCTCTTGTTATTTGTGCTAAGTATGATGAAATAGAGTTTTTAATAATTTTTTTCACCGTGTACTTGCAGTACGCTCTGCATGCTGCATAAGTCATGTTTGAATAGAGCAATGTAATGTCTATATTAGTGGATGTTGTTTGTGTTCTGACAACCAAAGAGCTTCTAAATCCCTTTTTGTTTCTGTAGAATAAATATTTTTATGGAAAACTTCTATAAAACATGCAAGCTCAAATGAACCTATCTATAGTCTTTTGTAATATTTATTTTGCATTTAAGTGAGGCTGTAGATAAAAATAATTCCTTCTCAGTGTTAAGGATATACAGTTTTGAGGGCATCATATCGTTATTCCATAGTGAGATCAAGTTTTTTTAAGAAAATATTTAAACACTAATTCATTCCAACTCCAAGAATGAGTGCTTTGAGATAGTGAGAAGATGTATCCACATAAGAGATAGGAGAGCATCAGTGGAAGAGCAGATTTTTGTCCTATGACTTTTCTTCCAGTATGTGAATGGTCTTCTGGTCCTCTGAGCAGCTTTGTACGTTCTTTGAGCAGAGAGCCCTTGTGTTTATTGGAAACTTGTTTGATTCCTGTGTACTTCTCCCTGAAATGTGCGCCTCGAATCATACAGGTGCAAAGAAAGGGTTGAATAGGCAGTTGAAATTCTTCTCAGTTTGACTTACTGGTACCATTTTAGGGCTATATTTTGATCTCAGAAGTTACATTTGAACAATTTAACCAGGGACAATCATACATACCTATCATTTGTGAATTGTTAAAGTACTGTATGAGCGGTATGACTGTAGTGATTTTGACAGGTGTAATTACAAACAGCATCCTACTTCCATGTATTGGTTTTTTTTTTTTAACCAAAAATGAAACCAGTTCTTTCTTTATATCCTGTTACAAAATGATACTACTTGTGATACAAGTAATGAGTTTGTAAACTCAATTGTTTGTGAACTCATTTGTCCCTTCTACTTACACTTAAGCTGCTTTATGTCCAGCTAATGGGACAGTAGCTAAGAAGGCTCTATCCACAGTGACATGAGTAGTGTCAGAAACTCTTTTATGAAGCCTTTGTTTCAGTTTTTTCATACTGGTTTGTGCTCTTACCTCTTCTAAATGTGCCAGTCCTGACCAGTTGCATCTATGAGGTGCTTCTTGTCCTCAGATGGTTTGCAGGTTTGAGCTGATGAGCAGTTTCCACTAAATAATGCAGTTGCACTAAATAAAGACTTGCTGTCGCTGTTGGTAAAGGAGCTGTTTTATTCAGAAGGACATTTTCTGTTTCTTCTGCGGTGATACATTTTGTGATTAGAGAAAACCACTGGTTTCAGTGACTGAGCAAAATCCATTCTTACATTTTGGAAGGAGTTAAAATGCATTTCTTGTTCTTTGAAGCAGCTGTGACTAGTTTGAAGTGATGATCCAAAATGGCTCTGACACTTGTGTGTGTAAAAGCTGATATGTGGATATACTTCAGTGAGTAGAAGTATATCTGACTAGGTGAAATGCAGTTGGAAAACATGAAGTGTGGCTTTTCACAAAGTAGCTGGAGTTCAGAGAGTCCCTCTGTCCTCCTGCTGGTAATTGTGCTGCCTTTGAGGTGCTGCCATTCTTGCTTGTGTTTCTGTAGCATGAGACATTTTGTGCTGCTTCTCTATATATTTGTGTGTCCCAAGTGTCTTTGTGTCAAACACAGCACAAGCCAGAACCCTAAGTCTTCTTTATATGAGCTCAGACACTCCAGCTCCTAGCTCAACTCTTCTTGGAGCTGATAAGAGGAGCCAGTGAGGAGTACAACATCTCCTTGGGCTGGCCAATGCCACTAACCCAATTGATATTGTGTTAGAATAGTTTGAATACTGCATCTATCATGTGCGCATTTTATCCCCTGTCTTTGAAGAGAATTTAGCACTGTGTTTCTTCTTCACAGTCTTCCTTTGCCTAGGCCCCATCCTGCCCTTGTTGACCCATTTGTGAGTCCTCAAGAGGTTTTGCTCTGTGGTGCTTGAGGAGTTCACCAGAGCATCCCTCGTGCTTGTTGTGCAACAAAGCCACAGCTGTTTCCTGGCCTCTGGGACCCTGTGTCCCCACAGATGGAAAACCAGTATTTGCCTCAGTGGATGTTATTTAATATTTTCTTATGTTAGGAGCAATTGTTGAGCAGATTATGAGCTGTCTCCAAGCAGCATGTTGTCAGGGACGTCAATGCAATTGAATGCAAATGATAGCAATGAGAACAGCCCTTCTACCTCTGGGTTATCTGTCAGAATACACAATGCAAAGGAGTTACAAGTGGGAGTCCTTATTTATGCTGTCTTTCCAGTGTTTGAAGAGGCAAAACACCATTTTCTGAGGAGATATGCAGGTGTGTTTTCCACATAGACACAGAACCACCTTTGTATTGTTTTGTCTGTAAACAGATCTGTAAAGATGAATGAGCAACTGTAAAGAACTTCTTGTTTGCCTCTGAGACTCCTTCTTTACTGTGTAGTGTGAGAAACAGTGTCTCTGTAGCCTTTCAGATACGTGGGGAGTTTCTGAACGCTGGTCTCCACAGGGCATCTTTTGGGTGTCGGTCCAAACTGAGGATGAGCACTGAAAGCTCATTAGTGGATCTGGAGGAGCAAACTGGAAGCTGAGTCAGGGTTATGGTGTTAATTCCAGAAATTGGGCCCAGCTTCAATATTTTCTTTCTGTGTGACTGGGGCAAAGCTATCATAGACAGTAAGTCAAGGTCATGAGGTAGGAACTTGATAGAAGCCAGACTTATAAATCATTGGGATTCTCAAAATCTCTGACTTGATCCTTGAATTGATAGGTGCTTGTGTTTTTGCCATTGAGGCTTTAAAAGTACGTGAAAGACCTGTAAGTGTTGTTATAACTCATGTCCAAACGCAACCTGGATTCTCAGATACAGTGTTCGTAGTGTTCTACCCCCTCCTTCCAGCAAGGGCTCGCTAGGCTAACAAGATTGCCTGACATAGATACATAAAATACAACAACCAATCCACGCTGACTTAAAGATGTCATATGTTGAAAGTGTTGGCAGTAGCTTGATAAGTAGAAAAGAAATTCAGGAACTGAAATGAGGGCTGAGATTTCATGGTGCTCAGGGGAGGTTCAGGTTGACTGTTAGGAAGAGTTTATTCTCTGAGAGAGTGGTCAGGCACTGGGATGGGCTGCCAGGAAGGTGTTTTCTTGAAGACCATCTGTGGAGGTGTTTAAGAAACATTTAGATGTGGTACTAAGTGACATGGTGTAGTGGGTCGATATTGGTGATAGGGGGACAGTTGGGCTGGATGATCTTGTATGTCCTTTCCAGTCTTGGTGATTCTATGACTCGCATCTCCTAGGAGAAACACCCAGATGGCTAAGCTGTCAGGAAGGAGGGAAATACATGTATGTTTTCTAAGCATCCTTTGGAAACTTTTATGGTAAAAAAAAAAAAAAAAAAAAAAAGCTTCATTGAGCTAAAAAGTGTTTTTGTTTTTTTTTTTTAACTCTGTGACAGCTGGACTTGCGTTTGAAATACTTGGCATACTAAGAGAGGAAAATCCACAATTTTAAAATATACCCTTGTTTTGATATTTTCTGTAACTTAACTTGGGCAGGCTGCTGTTTGCTGTGCAGAGAGTGCTTCTCTCTCTCTGTTCTTTGAGATCTGGGCACTCATGCTAGGCTTGTAGCAGTCTTGCCTTTCAGTGCTTACACTGCTATGTGATCTTGGTGCCTTGCTTTTACCTGTAAAACAGGGTAAGGGCTCTGTCCTACATCATGAATGCTTTGGAGGTGTCGGTAAAACTAGGATCTGCACAGTGGCAGCTATTGGAAAAGGAGGCTGTGTAGCTCCTAATGAAAAAACTGAGATTATTTATCTGAAGAAAATGTTGAGATTTGAGTGTGAAAGGGACTGCTTCAGTTAATAGAAGCTCTTCAATGAGTTCTTGAAGAAGTGAAGGGTCGCATTACCTTTTCAGAAGGGGAGATGGTGAGAAGGAATAAATGCATGAAATAATACAATTCACATCAGGGCAAAACATGACCTTTTTTTACTTGCATATTTTTTGTACTTTCTGATGAAAATATAAAAATATCCTAAGACAGTGCAATGCACTGTTTATAATAGACTCTCAAAAGCACTTGCTTTAGCAATGAGAAATGACTTGGCTTACTTATTCATAGGAAGGGTAGAAGACATGTATTGTTTCTGGAACAAAGTACTTCAACCAAGTAAAAACCATGGTATTTAGAAGAGACTGTGAGAAACAAAGCAGTTAAAATGTCTTCAAGTTATACTACTGGTATATTTCATTCTAAAGAGTGTATAAAGATACACTTAATCTTGCTCATGGGATTGGGCAACGGATTTAGATAGCTACAGGAATGTTTTATTTAAACCCACTTGAAACTTGCAACAGGACAAAAAATTTTGAAAGGGGAAGTTAAAAGAAACAAAAATCTTTGCAAGTAATAGGTAAAATGTCTTGTTTGTCTCTCTTGGTTGTTAATGACAGCTATGCATGCTTAAGCAGCTGGATGCAGATCCTGACAAGCACACACAGCATAGTGGACTCCTTTAGAGCCTCTCCTTCAATATGGATGCCATTATCTCACATGGCTGCTTAACTCTTCTTCTAACTTCTAATCCCGGGAGTCTTTGGAGCTGTGAAAGGAGGCACCACAATCTCCCACCTATCAGTGCCCAGGCACCAGCCCTGCTCTCCATCTTGGCACTCACATAGATAGCTGAGAGCCTAAGAGCCAAAAGAGCAGAGAAACGAGGTCTGGGCCTGGCACTGAGTATATTCTTTGTTCAAATGAGTTATTAATCGTAGAAATAGAGCATGCAAAAATCCAGTAAGAGTGGAAGTTTGAATCCTGTTCAGTGTTTTCTTAGTGCCTGAAAGTCATTCTAACTTGTACAGTGAACAGAAATGTCTTTCTGCTGGTGTAAGTACTAAAACTAGTTGTCTGGTGTCTTGTTTGTAGTGCTGTGCCATACGCGTCATACAGGGAGTAATAGAACTTGTGTGGCCAGCAGCGAAGGCTATATTGACAGGAACCAGAGAGTCTGATGAGAAATAACCACTCATGCTGTTCTGGATGTGTTGAGGCTTCTCATCCAAATTGAGTGTTGTGATGGATCTGTACATGTGGCACATAGGGAAACAGTTTGATGAATCTGACCTTAGTCACGGAATGATTTTTACCCGCTTAACATTGTGTTTCATTTGTGAAAAACCACCTTAGTCAGCTTTGTGTGAATAATTAATTAAAATTAAATTCTTAAACTAAGAAGTTACTTAAAACTGGGAATAGTCTTGTTGTCTACATTGGGAATAATATCTGGAAAAAGCTGTGCAGGAACTGAAGCAATGCAGTTTGCATCCTAGAATGAGTATTTCCACTGATGCGACTGTAGTCTTATCTGATGTCTAACTGATGTGTTCTTTCAAACAGATACTAATTTTGTCTTGGGTAATGCCCAGATAGTGGATTGGCCCATTGTGTACAGCAACGATGGATTTTGCAAGCTATCAGGATATCACAGAGCAGAAGTCATGCAAAAAAGCAGCACCTGCAGGTATTTGAGAATAGATTTATTTTCTCTTAAATAGCTTGTAGTGTTGTGCTTGTTGCTTGAGGAAAACAGTACTCTGTTCATCCCAATTCTGTCTTTTGTCTCCTGGAGCTGCATCTGTCAAATATGCTTTTCAGGTGAAATAAAATTAAAGAAGGGCTATTTCTAAAAAGGTCCTTTTCACACTGTAAACTGATGGTGTAGTGTCTTTAGTATCTGACTTGAATTCCTTACTTTGTTTGCAGTTTTATGTATGGAGAGCTGACAGACAAAGATACAATTGACAAAGTCCGGCAGACATTTGAGAACTATGAGATGAATTCCTTTGAAATCCTGATGTACAAGAAGAACAGTAAGTAGTCGATTAGTTTGTTCATTAATGTGTGTAAAACTGTTTGAAATCATGACATAATTTGCAAGTCTGTCACCCTGGAGTATGTTTTATGCAGGGTTAAATAAGTCCTGGTTCTACCAACTGATCTGCAAGGGAGGAATGAGAACATTAGGGATGAGGGTCACTCATGGAAGCAGAGGAAGCTCTAATTTGTTCTGATGTTTAGAGCAATTTGTGTGATGCCAACGTTTGTTTCATGAGTGGCGTTAGTACCCAAGCTAGGTTTATGCAAATGTTTTTTCTTACAGATAATGTTTTTTATTTTTATTTTTTAATTTGATATAGCGAAACCAATGTTTAGATGTAGCTTCATAATAAAAAGATCCAATCTTTTGTTTTAGAATCTAGGCTACTTCCTGATGTCATCCAATGAAACTGTCTATTGTCCAAAGACTAAACTTCTTAACCATAGTATGACTATTTTTTCTGCTCTTCCTAGGAATTTTAGCCTATCTGTAACTTCACATGTAAGCAGATGAACTGCTTGCCCAAAATTTGTTGCTCCACTGTCATGGCATAGTTATTTTTATTTACCTAAAGTAACCTGAAGTGCAAATGCACTGGGGTCTTCAGATTGGCAAAATGTCAAGCTAAAAGGGTTGTGTTCTTTAACTTTTATTTCGTATTTAATGATTTTGCCTTCTAACCATGAAGGAAAGGTACCTTGCAGAAGTGTTCTACAGACAGCATCTTCCCATTACATCTATGATGATTGCTTTGATCAATTCTGCACTGGTGGCCATGGGGAACTTTAAACACAAAGCATAAATGATGCAGTTTTTGGCAGTTAACTTCAGTGGTGTTTTATTTTTCATTAGATTGGCCAGTTTTCTGGTAAAAGGTAATCCATCCCATTTTTGACCCACTAGTGCTGACTGGATTTTGGAGAGAGAACAGGGACTTAACAAGAGCTAAAAGATGATAGTTTTGTGCTGGAACTGATGTGTAGAGCTGCTTGTTTTCTATCAGAATTTGTCTGTTTTTGTAAGAATTGGTGGTGCCAAAGTACATGGAATGTTTTTTTTTCATTCTTTTAGGGCAAAAAAAAAACCTCTTTAAGAGATTTTATGTTCATTTCTCTCCAGTCTATTTCATTTCTTTTTACCCTGTTCAAAGCGTCATGACCTCTGACATGATGCTGTCGCTCAGGGCCTTTCTGGAGCACAGCTTTGCTAGTCCAACTCAATAGAAAAGCTTCATGCTCTGTCTGGATGGCTGTGCTTCATGCTTCGCTCCTTCTGGTGTCATCTGCCTCCAATGTTTACCTGTTTCTTAAAGGTGATTTTAGTTCCTGGCTCAGTTAGTGACCATAGGGACACATGCAGCTCACCTCTATGCATCTAAAGCCAAGTAAATAAACTGTGTTTTGGGATCTAGGATGGTGTGGAATTTTCTCTTAGTTAACAGCAATTTGGCATCAAGAGGCTCTGCAGCTACTCTTCTGTCATTGATGCAGCATATGGCCTGTAGTACAGCCTGGGGCCTCTCCGTCTTTTATGCAGATTTAAAGCAAGGTAACTGTGGAGTGAGCAGTGCTTCCTGCCCTGCTGTGCACTTCCCTGAGGAGAGGCAGCCTAGAACAAAGTCCAGCTGTGCAGAAGCTGTGTTATGCACCATGCCAAAAAGCAGGGCTGTGATGGTTCTTCTGCGTGCGTGGAGGGTCACAGTCATGGGAAAAAGGAAAGCACAGAGATTACTTATGAATTTAACAAAACACAGTGCTCTTAGGTTTGTTGACCTTGCAGCTTTAAAGGTACCTTAACTACTGTTAGAGAGACTGCCTAAAAAACACTAGAGAGCTGTAACTGAGAAATACCAAAAAATGAATGTGCTTGTGGCTTATTCTGAGAAAAATCTCATCGGAGAAAATAGTTTCTTGTTTACTGGTCATTTAGCACTCAGACTGCTGCCTCTGTTGTCCTTGCAGTCACTTTATCCTCTACCTTGGACAAGCATTTTTGACACTTCACATGGTGGTGACTGATTTCTGGTGTTTACTTGGTTGGACTATACAAATATACCATCAGGATGATGGTAGGTACAGTGTGTCCACTGGTTTAATTGCAACTCACTCTACAAACAACATAGGATGTAGTATTCAGAGGAACGATGCAGTTTTCTGACTTTGTGTTTACAACTGTGGATATTGTCTCTACCCTGGTTTCCTGCTTCTCTGTCTAGTCCTCACCCCCTCCCCAGTAGTGATTGTCCCCCTCTGTGCAGAACATAAAGTTAAGATGCAATGGAGATTTGTTGGGTCCTTGTGTTTGATAAGCTAGGCCCTTCATTTACTTAACAGAAATGTGATGATTCTCTGGACAAATTTCTTCCTAGAAATATAGAGTTCCTTCAGGATAATTGGAGGCAATTGAAGCAAGCAAGTGAACAGACACCAAATTTTTGTCATTGTGGTTCTGGTGGCATTCCATTATGTTCAGCGGGTGTGCCTCCTAAAAGGAGGCACAGTGAAAGCTTTCTTTAATCTAAACTGCAAAACAACAACATGCACGTTGACAGTAATTTCATGTGAGAGCTTCAGTTCCATTGTTTGATTAGATGTGAGTGTCCAACGATGCTGGCAGTATTGTTTATGTTATAGGAAAATCAAAACAACGCTAAGTCTTAATGAAATCAGTGGAGTTCTGCTAATTACAACAAGGAGAGATACAGGCTGATGTTTTAGACAACATTTTGCATCTATTCTCAGTCACGTCTTAGCTTATTTGAACTGATACAACTTTAAAAGTCTAATTTTTCAGGAGACTTTTAAAGTCATTTGTTAGACTATTATACTTTATGCTAAGTTCGATAGATAAAAACATCTCAGTAAATTAAGCTTAGATTTCCATTGCCTTGTTCCTTCCAAGCAGTGTAAAAGCAGGCTTCTTCTAGGTGTACTGGCTGCCACTACTGCTGAAGTAAATGTTTGTATGTGTGCAAATACATTTGTTTCCATCTGCCTCTGCAGAAGTGATGCCCATTCGAAATAAAACTCCCACCCCTATGCTGTATTTAATCATGCTTCAGTGGAAGAGCATCAGAAGTGGGCTAAGAGCTAAATGCAATACAGGCTTGAACAACAGAACATGCTGATGAGAGAATATTTTTAGCTAGTGTACTGGACTCTATTGTCTTAATTTCCAGCTATACAGGAGATTCTATGGAACTCTATGAAATCCATTCATAGTTACAGAGAGGCTTTAGGAGGCCTCTGGGGCAAAGATGTTCCCATTGCTGCAGCAGTGCTGCAGAGCCAGCTTTTGGTTTTCTTGTCATCTTTTGTTTTTCTTTGCCCCTCAGTGATTTTCTAAAAGTGAGAAAGGTGAGGCTGGTGGAAGCAGCAGCTAAAGGATGAGCCGTAGGTAATTCTTTTGCGCACTGCAAAGTGGTTCAGATAAACAGCAGCTCATAATATATTTACCCAGAAAAGTCCTAAAAACCGGGTCCCACTCTCTCTTTGCTCTGGTTTTCTGAGTGCTTGAATACTTAATACATTGTATAACATGAAGATTTCTCTAATTTTTCTTTTTTTTTTTTTTAAGCACACCTTTCCTCCCCCCAACCGTGGACACTCATAGATGTCAAAGAATGGTAAATAAGCCCAAAATAGTGATTTGGCAGATTCTGCCTGCTCATGTCTTTGGGGCCAGTGCTTTCTACAGGAGTAGAAAATTAAGAAAATAAAATTAAGAAAACAAAACAAAACAACTCTACCCATGCTAATTCATAAAGAACAAAATTCACTTTGGGGATGATTGCCTACTGCTAGGAAAGAGTTCCTCGTATCTTCCATCGGTTTAAACCCTTTAAAAGTGTCTGCAGATGGATACTTCTGGTGTATAATTGCAAAATTAAATCGTTGCATAGGTCCAGAAGCGAGAGTGAGGGAGTCTTCGTAAACTGGCATGTATCCTTCTGAGTCTGCCTCTGAAATTTATCTCCATGTTTGTCGAGCACTATGCGCACCTGCATCTTCTCTTCTGTGAAATCCGTCTGCATAAGTTCAGTTACCTTCAGGAAGGTCAAACTAAAGTATTTTGGATTCATAAAACTGATGTTTTATATTGACTTCGAAGACTTGAAATGTGTTACCAAGCAAGACCTGCTGTCATTACATCAAACATATACAGTGCAATGAAACTTTCCAATAGTACTCCATATATTTTATTAGGAATTATTACATGTTTTACCTGAGGTAAATGGAAAGATTTCAGACTTCCCAGTGTCTTATCCTTCTTTATAACCACTTTCTGATTTTGATTTCTCTGAAGAACAGGTAAACCATATCAGCACCATACAGTACTGTGTGCTCTGAGTGTTTTAAACCGTTACAGTGTCATAGGATAACTTTGCATAGTAACCTCATGTTAGAGGACTGAAATTGGTTATCTTAGCACATAGGAACCTGACCTTTAGTAGTGTTAGATGCCAAAACATAGCACCCATAGATATGGAAACCATGAAGACAGTGTCTTTTAAAGTGATGGAAATGTAACATCTACTATTACTGGCACAGGGTGGTGAATTTCTATATACTGAGCTGGTTTGGTCTCATGTCTGAGACTCCTCTGTGCTGCTAATTTATAAACTATGTGGTTACAGTAACTTACCAAACTCTTCCAAAACAACTTGTGCACTAATTTGATATAGGACAAACTATCGGTCTTTGTGTGATAGAATGAAGCAGTCTCATAGAGTCTTGGGCATAAGTGAAACCCCAGAAGGCATGACTGTAGTGGTCATTTGTGCAATTTTTATAACTGAAGTTCTACCATCTGCATCACCGTGTGGAGTAATTGCTGAAGACACAGCACGTCCTTCTAGCATTTTCATTTCCCTACTGCTTGTCTGTTTACATCTCGGGCAGTAGTTGGTAACCACTTGACTGGAACACAACGTACTACAGAGGTTTTACTGCTTTGAGGAGACTTGCCCTTACCTGAAGTAAGGGCAGTGAAGATGTCAGCTGCATAGTTAACTGTTGGTTTTTTTCCCCATCATTCTACTTCATGGAAAGAAGAACTGCCAATTTTAGTTTTATTTAAACAGCGTGCTTTCTGTAGTTTTGAAAAACAGCTGGTAAATTGACATGTAAGGGGGAAAACAGGAGGAGTAGAGAGTCATCAGTATGATCAGAGGGAGAAGTAGGAATACACCTTTAATGCCTTATTCATTTTCACGCTAGAGTTTCTGAAGGACCTCGAAGTCAAATCACATGCTAAATGCTGATATTCCTGGCAGGGGAGTGCATGTGTCACTGTTGAAATACATAGGACTGGAAGGGAGGAGAGGGAAGAGACAGTAGTATTTGTCTTACAGTTGGGAAATGGTAAGATGTGGAGACATTTACTGTATGTTAGTCTGGAGAAGATCTGGGACCTGGATCATGTCTCTTAAAATAGTCTTTGTCTTCAAGGCAATATCTTAAGTCCTGTGCCCAGGCCATAAGAGCTGCATCAGTTAATTCCGGAATTAGCCGTGTAGCTTTTGTACCACAAGATAGGCTGGTGCTACAGGCTACTGTCAGAAGTTTGTTGTAGAATTTAATCTCTTACCATTTGTTCTCATTGCTTTTCTACAAACTTTGAAATGATGTTCCTTTTCTAGCAGGATTGGTCCTATGCCATTAGACAAACTCTGGATTCTTTCACTGTTGATTCCAAATCTAACAGAAGCCAACATGGCTCACAAGTGTTTACTTCTTTGTTTGTGCATTGGCATTCTCATTGAACTTTACCAGTGAGAGACTTTGCCAGAAATGAACACAAAATGTAAATGAAAGTAGATGTATTGTTGGAAACGCTGGTAAACAGTCTCTGAGTGGCTGTACATCAATGCACACAGGAGGCATAAGGGGAAGTTACTCTTGTTTTGGTATCTGAGCTCTGTAACGCATACTGCAGTTTCTCTCACTGCCTGCACAGTGCATAGACAGGATCTGAAAATCCCATATTTCATTAGAGTAGCCTGATCTGCACCTCCTGCTAGTAGTGATTGTCTGGCTGAGCAGGGACATCCGCTTTGACACCAAGAGTATGAAGGCTGCCTGAAGGAGTTGAAATTCTAGTTTCCGACCTGATTTATAACTGGTTTATACTTCAAGCTTTCCTGTTTAATAGTTAAATAAACTGTTTAATGTTTAAAAAAGTAAAATTCTTTTGATAATTAAACCAGTATGCAGGAAAAAAGCTAAGTACAGCCACATCTTGGCTAAACCTCTCAGTGTGTTCCCACAGTTCAGAGTCCAGTTCAGCTAGTAATGAGCTCCCAGTTGCAGAGCACTGCGGAAAGCCTGTATAGCTCAGCCCTGTGAGCGCTCGCCTCATGATTGTGGTTTTATATCCACTTGTCTCCTGTTTCCAGATGAGACTGACAAGCTGTCGGACACACTGTCGGAAAAAATTCTGAATAGTGTCAGAGAAGCATTTAGGACAGCCTGGCAGAATTTTCCATCTACTTATTTCTACTGTTGCTGTGTTACTACGTAGGTGCAAAACTGGAAGATGATTTACACAGACTGTGCATTCCACCTTGATTTTACATTTTGGCCAGCAACAAATCCTGTATGTGGCACTCTGACACTCTGGAAATGATAAGGTTTCCCAGATAATGACAGTCATCAGAAATTTCTACTTTTAGCTACTAAGAAGAGCTGACTCTTTCTCACTTTCTCATTGCCAGTGGGCAGATGGGGAAGATCTATACTTGGTCTTAGATAAAAAGGGTTTTGTTTTTCTGTTTTGATAGAAATAATGCAGCATGGGAATGGGAGTTGAAGGAGTCAGAAGGTGAGAATCATGCTGCTATAAGCTCCTTGCCCTGCAGCAGCCTTCTACAGGTTATCAAGAAAAGTCTTTCCTATTTCTGTACTCACAGTGCCAGAAAAGTCGTCCAAGAAAGTATCTAGCATAGTCACAAAGAGCATATAACAGCATAGATTTGAAAAAAATAGCTAGAATATGAGGATGAACTCATCCTTTCTGTTTCTGACATCTTCCAAAGCAGAGTAGTAGCTGATATATCTGTGAGAGTCAGAGATTTAAGTCATACGTGTTATTTGTAATGTGTGTAATGTGTACCTCAGGTTAATATTATGAGCAGCCTGTGGGAGAATATGTGTAGCCTGAAGTAACAAAACAATGCAAAGTTTTTTGGGGAAGGGAAAAATCATCTTTAATTAAAAAAAGTGTGAGTATGCAGGCTGTAGACAGAGATCTTGACTGATTAAAAAAAAAAAAAAAGCTGCAGTGTTAGTGGAGGATGTTGAAGCGGACAAAATTAAAAGTAATTGGTCACCAAGGTGTCAGAGTAAAACCAATGTAAGGATTTAATCAGCTTCAGAACAGTTCCTGTGAAACTGGAAAGAACAAGTAGGCAAGAAGAAATGAAGATAGGTAGTTCTAGTAGCTCCTGAGAAAGGAGAGTGTAAGGGGCATTTACTGTCCTGGAAATTACCGTTGAGTCCTTTGCAACAGTCTTCTAAGCTCATTAATAAGTTAGTGATGTTTTTGCAGCCACAGTTACTCTGATGAATCTTTTCTTGCATTTAGCATTATTCTTTGCTTGTCTTACTGGGGGGAGTTGTTTGGGTATGCTAGCTCTTAAAAACAAAACAAAAAAACAAACAAACAAAAAAACCCAACCCAAACAATCCCAACAAAACCAAACACAAAGCCCTGAATACTTTTTGCTCCAGAAATGTCTTTCTGTAACTTGATTTGGATTTCTCTGCTCTTTTAGTGAAGGACTCCTTGCATCACATACCCTGCTGTTTGTAGAGGTGGCTGTACATATGGCATGGAAGCTCAGCCAGGCTTTGAAATTGCCTGTGCTATATGTGCACGGTGGGGAATCAAGCTTTGTTTATGGAAGTTGTCCATAGGTCTTGAAGTTGTCCTGGTTTTCTGTGGCCAGAAAAGATTGCTAAGCATAGAGGCTGGGAGTCAGCCAGGTGAGGCACTGGGTAGCAACATGCTAGTTGGAAAAATACTTAGCGTAGCTGAAAAAATATTGCCTTTGCTTGTTGTGAACTACCTCAGGTTTCCTTGTGAACCTGTAGCAATCAGAAAACACAAGTGGCTCTAGTTATTTATAACTGTTGCAGGAGATACACCATACAGTAGTCAAGTGAAAACACTGAGTAATTCATGTGAAAGAGGATCAGATCTCTAGCCTAGATGGGTGTCCTGTGGTTAAGAAAGAGAAGAAATACTCTTCTAGGATCACCCCTTATGAAGTAGGCTGTTCTGCAAGTAACAAAAATTAGTTGTGACACTGTTTATTCTTGCTTTCCCATATGACCAAAACCTGCTGATTTTCATATCTTGTACTGGTTCCTTTTATGTGAAGTTTTTTGTCGGATGTAGCTCACAAAGTAAACCTGAGAGAAATGTTACAGCAAGTAAACTTGAAATCCTCTCTTTGGTTCTTAAATCTTAGGTGTACAAAAGCAATGATGAATTTTTTTTTTTGTCATCACTGAGGGCATAGGGACAATATGAAAACATGTACAATTAGTCGTTAAAAAATGACTAAAGACTGCACGGAAAATAATGGTGCCTTCAAGAAGGCCATGCTATGATGTAGAGGAACCAACTGCTTTTTCTTTCTGTCCCCTTCAAGCTACTTATACTCAAGTATTACTAACATGGTTGTGCTGACTTCTGTGAAATGGGAGTGGTAGGCACAGTCTTGTTAAATGAAACTTCATTGCTATCACTATTGAGTTTTCAGCAGCCTCAGCAAAACCACTGGAAGTAAAGAAAGGCAAGTCTGGCAGTTTCTCTCCTCAAGGTGATTTGAGTGGACAGATGTTAAAGAAAATTGACAGCAGCATCTGAAAGGTCATTATCTGTGAGCATTTTTTTCTGCATTATGCAGACTTGAATCTTTCAAGCAGTTTTCACTAGGAGATATTCTACTGAAGTAGTTAAACTGTACTGCATATAACTATACTTTAAGTCCCATTCATAGCACATGGCCAGGTCCTGATGACTTATTCTCTTCTGTACACACTGGAGTCCTGCTTCACACCGGAGTGATTCTGAACAAGCTCAGAAACAAATCAAGCTGAAAGGCAGCTTGCAATGAATTCACCTTCCATCTGAGGATTTGCAGGCAAGGCAATAGCTTCCAGAACTGGCATACTTATTAGGGAATGGTGCTCCCCCAGGGAAAACTAAAGCCAACCACGCTCTTGAGCTGGGACTCTTATTATGGCTGTGGTTTAGGCACTGTTGACCTGTCTGAAAGGCTTGCACAGAACTGGCAAGAATGTGTTGTGTGCACCCTTGCATGTACATAGGGCTCTTCTAATAGCTTTCAAAGCACTGCAAAAGTTTGTGTATTGGCTTTATAGATGAAGCTGAGAAGCAGGAAATAATTTCTGAAGATTTAAAAGCTAATCAGAGGTAGAACACAAAATTTAACTAACACTCCTGTCAGCTACTGTCGTTTTTCCTAATAGGTGTTTACAAAACTCCCAAAACGTTGAATTAACATTTACAGATGGCTGATTTGGAAGTGTAAACATCTAAATTGGTTCTGCCTACCACTGACAAACTTTTTGATATGTTTGTTTCCAGGAACACCTGTCTGGTTCTTCGTGAAAATTGCTCCAATCCGAAATGAGCAGGATAAAGTGGTTTTATTTCTTTGCACTTTCAATGACATAACAGCTTTCAAGCAGCCCATTGAGGATGATTCATGTAAAGGTTTGTCTTTTTCATAATTATATATTTATTCTGCTGTTATTCATTTGCCCTGGTCTTGAAAAAGCTAAGTCCTTTAAATACTTAAAGACTTAAAGCCAAAGAACTAGATGTTAAAATAACTTAGCTGTGCCACTAGGGGCTGCATATATGTGCAAGGAATGGCTGCATTGATTTCCTTTGGCTCTGGCCCGCACTGAAACAGGTGATTGCTAATGAAACCCCCAAGTGCTTCAGGAAGCAGAGTTTGCTTTGCAAATAGGTGCTGCTCTCCCTTTAAAATTCATAATTAATCCCAATGCCAGCATAGTCTTAAAGCAGTCACAATGATGCTTAACTGCCTCTTTGATGTCAGAGGGAATTGAAGGTTATTGGGCCCTGTACAAATTGTTTATGACACCGTATGCAAAAACGGAGATATTAATCCTGTCTTACAATGATCTGAATAATTTAATTCTGCGTGGCTTGACGTGACTTAGCATTCTTATAGGATTCTTATATTAAAGTACGGGACTGGTTTTCTTTCACATCTGTGAAAATGTTCTCATAGTCTTAAGTTGAATCAGGTTCAAGCTGTCAGGTTGAGTGAAGTAGAATTGCTGTGTTTTGCAGTTAACCCTTTGCTAAGTTACACTCTAGAAATCTGGAAGCAAACAGCTGTAAGAGAGACATAAGCTTGCACTCAGGTTCAGATCCTGTCAGAATTAGACCTTTTGTACCCACATGTAGAATTACAGAGACTTGCGTCCTCTGGGGTGAATAAAGACGTAAGTTCTCCTGTTGTTTGCATTTTTGTAGTATTTAATAATATTTGTAGTATTACATTAAACAGGAAACTTACTGTGAAGGTGAATTGATTTACATTTATTTTCAAAATATTATTCTTTAAAAATGCAGTTGCTCAAAGTGGAAACACCTGTTACCATGAAAAAGGAAGTACAGCCTTAACAAACATACCCTCTTCCAAGTTACGTGGGTTATTTTTTTTTTTTCCTTTTGAATACTATTTGTTTGGTTTTTCAGTGCTTGAATAAAACGAAAAGATGTATCTTGTAGGAAAAACTGGGACTAATGGTTTTTTTTTTTTTTTTCCCTGCATAGTTGTCTTCACTGTGTCCTAATGAGGACTGACAGCAAGGATAAATCAGTGTGGTGCAGTAAAGCTGGCTCTCATTTGTTTGGTGGGAGTGAAAGCCCTTAATTCATTTAGTTGATAAGCAGGGCTTTCATTCAGGAGTGGTAGTTGTACCTTTTTTCTTCAGTTTTGCAGAAGATCCTTAGTTGTAATGGTGAGAAGAGTTTGTCCTTCACTTTCTAAAGATGGAGGTGCTGCAACTTTTTTGTTTTCAAGAGAAGAATACTGAAGGAAGAAAACACAATTTTTAATTATTGTCTTTTAAATTTCCTTTGTTGAATCTTGAGATCTTGCTGTTCTTACAGTGGTTGTGGTAATTCTTAGCAGTTCCACATATAAAGCAGTGTAATACAAAGATTAAGCCTGTTTACAGGTGCACTAACTTACAGAAGAGTTAAGATGCTAAGATCTGTTCACGTGGCCCATGGAAAGTTGCTAAGTGTTTACTGAAAGTTACAGACAGAACAGAAGAACTGGACCTATTGCTCAGAGACCACCAAGGCGGAGCTCTATGCACGTTGCCTAAGTGCTGCTGCTGTGTATGGAAGAGTTTGTGTACTAAAAGAGTGTTGCAAATATTATTTCTGAATCTCCTAAAATTGATGAAGTTACACCACTTTCATACCAGCAGAGTTCCCTGTTGCTGTGTACGCAAATCAAGCATGATATAAATGAAATCACACATTCTTTTCTAATCCGTAATTTATCCCTTATGTCTTCCTCTTTTCTCTAAATTACTTCCTGTAGGATAGCTTTGGAATTTTATGTGTGTACTGGGTAGGTGATATTGTGTCAGTCATTTGATGGCTTGATGAGCAATTCCTTGGAAAAGAAGAGCTAATTTGCAAAGAAGAATGTTATGTGTGTGACCACATCTTTAATATTTAGAACTCATTGTGCAACTGGATACTGTGAGGGGAAAAAGCAGATGTGGAATGCGAGACAATTGATTGTCTGCAATGAGCTCTGGGAATCATGGAGGGGAAAAATACATTGGAAATTCTTAAAAAAGACAGAACTATATTAGCTGCTTTGAAAAAATCATTGCTTTTACAGACCTGAGCTCTGCAGAGGACACATTCCTTGCATGGTATACAACATTCCATTGGAAATTTTTATCACATTTTTGAAGGGTAGCAATTCTCCTGGAAACATTTCAGAATAATGGAAAAGAAATGAGCTCCTGATCTAAAAACGTAACACTCAGAATTTACATATTAATTGTTTTTAATTTAAACTGAGAATTGATTGCTAAATCAATTATTTTTCCATTCTCACCTTCAGTCAACTTTTATCAACTACTCCTCTGCTGTGCTTTGACATGAAATCAGTTTGCTGTGGAGATGACTAGTTAATATCTGCTTGCAAATGCAGATATTCTGGTATACATGCTATCTACAAATCTACAAGGTGTAGTAGCATGAAGCTTTTGAGTTCTTCAGAATCAATAGGTCTTTGTAGAGAAAAACATGTAGTACAGGAACATAGCTAGAGACTGAGCCTGCCTAGCTATGGCATATCTTTGTTTTCTATCACTTGCTGGCACTATCAAGCATGATTATTCAGCTGAATGATAAAGTCACTCCTTAAGTGCAGAATGTCGATCTCTAATGACAAGTGATTGACTGGTATACAAAAATTAATAGCCATCTTGAATTCCTGCGTGACTCAGAGAAAGATAGAAAGTACCAGTACTGTTTTTCATTCTTAGTCCATTTTTTAAGATTAATAATTTCAAATATTGGAATAGATGAAACAACAGAATTTCTGAAGTCCTGTAAAGGAAAAAAAATAAAATAAAAAAGTAGGCTTCTAATTATAAATCTGTAGTTTCAGGTCATTCAGTAGATATTTATTTTATGAGTGCCATGGAAGTTATTTGAATTTGCTTTTAAATGCAGGTGCTTTAAACATGACTCATTCTAAGTAAAATAAAAACAGTGTGTCAGTGATGTTGCTGATAATTTTTTTTAAAGCACCCTGTTTTTGTCTTTCCCTGTATGTTTGCCCCTTTGAAAAAAAATATATATATATCAGGAAAAGTAGGTTTACTTGAATAAGCAGGAAAAATCAAGTGATATCATAACTAAATTTGGCTTGGGAAGTGATAGCTCACCACCTTAGCTGAATTTCAGAATATATGCAATCAGTGTGTTTTGCCTGCATTTGTCTTGATTTAAGATCTAATGCATGAAGTATGAGGCATTCGAGAATAGTGTATAAAGTGGAATGCATCACTTAATGAAAATATAACTTGTTCAGGTAAATAGAGTCTGCATGCAGTCTTAGTAGCTAGTAATAAACAGGTTTTGGATGTGTGAATGCAGTGATGACATACTGAGATTCATCTATACTGTTGTATAAGAGTTTGGGAATTATGCTTTGGATACTAATTTTTATTGTTTTTAAATTCTGTTTCTGCAAAGAAAAAAGAAAAAGAGAAAAAAGGGCCATCAAACTCAACATCACTGAGTTATATGGGGAAAATGGCTGTTAGTCTCCTAGTTATTGTAACCTCCTGTGTTTTGTAGCCATCATCAGTTATCATCTCCTCTGTTATGCTTTATTCCATTTCGCAGGTAGGCTGTCCTTTGCATCACAAGCAGGGCACACAAAACATAGTATTTGATTGCCTTAATCTTGATTCGACAAAAACTCCAACTTGATATTATCTTTCTTATTTTTTTCCCTTTTTGTTACTTTTTTTTTCCTTCGAATCTTTTGTTCTGTTTTTAAATATGTATTTATAGGAGCAAAGCCAGTGTTTGAAATATTTTGATTGTTATACTTTACTTTCATCTAGATAAATTGGTGTCTTAAAAAGGAAACAAATGAAAGGGAAGCAGTGAATATATTAAGAACTTTGGTATGCCTTTCCATTCCAGATGGAAAAATAACACAATTTTAGTTATGAAATTTTAAAGGGCAGGAGCATTCAGACCGCAAAGAGGCGTGATGGATGTAAGCAGTGATCTGTGACGTGCAAGAAAGCAAAGATGGTTCCAGTGGAGGTGATAATTGCTGGAATTCTGGTTTGCTTGCATTGTCACATTTCTGTATGTCTCATAGACTCATGGTTGAAGTAGCTTATTCCAAGCAGGCTGTGTGTTTGTGTTCTAGCTCTAGGGACTGTGTGGTTTATAGAAGCAACTTGATAGCAAGTAAATGATGTTTGTATCTGTGATTTCATTATAAAATTGAAGGTATTACTAGGTAACAAATACTTACCTGAGATAAATAAGAAGATTCTGTGTGATTCTGTGAATCCACAACACACAACAGCTCATGCTCATCTCAAAATACAGAAAATTGGTTTCTTCTGCTTGAGAGGATTGTTACATGAAGCTCAATGCCTTAAAGAAGTGAAGTCTTGATGCATTAAATATGCCAAGAAGTGTGTTCTGGTGGCACATTTCCTCATGAAACAATGTTCAGGAGACAGTTTTTGTCCTTGTTGTAGGCATCTTGGATGTTTTCAAGAGCAGCTTTTATTTAGATTTTTAAAATAAAATAGGGAAAGGCTGAAAGAGCATCAAGGAATGTGGGACAACTGGAGTTGGTCTGTAACCTTGAAGGCTCTTCTTCCTTTTGAAGCTGAAGACATTCTGATTGTTTTGAAGAAAACATCATGCAGGGATGATCTGAGAAAGGAGACCAATCTCTTATGAAAATAGGCTAAAATCAGAGAAAGAAGCACAGGTGAGCACAACCGTGGGGATGGCATCCAGGTTTATTTTTTGTTCCCAAATTCTAAGCTGTCTTCTGTGAAACAGCGTGAGTTCTTGCCTGTTTGAAGAGTCCACCTGCCTACATGGGAATTGCTTAGAGTCACTGGATTTCAGTTTAGTTTTTGCTTACTCTGTTTCCAGGGGAAGACAGTGGATGTAGGGATCTCACAACTAACTGCTTGTACTGAAAGTGAGCTTGTAATCCGTATCATCTGCTTCCCCTTTCCTAGCAGGACTAACATCAGTGTGTTCCTACACCACTGTGGAACCTAGTTTCTTGTCTTGGAAAGTTCAGTTTTCTTCCTGTAACTATCTCTGTGACTCATGGAGTATAATGCTTATATTCTGTTTTGTGCCTTATGTCCATTATTTCACTTGTCTTTATTGGATAAATGTCTGACTTGTTGTAGACTATTTCTGTCTTTAGACTTCTAAGGGGCAAATTATAATACATTCAATAGACACTGCTGTCTTTTCAAGAAGTGTTAGAGAAATTATCATTTGATAGGATTAGTACTGGCTTTCCATCTCCATTTAGTTTTTTTTTTCCTGTATCACAATGTGTAGATTCAGTACAATTTTTTTTCCTTTCACTTTAGAAGAGGGGGAAAAAAAATAAAACCTAAAAGGAATAAAAGCAATACAAGAAGGAGATTATCCTGTCCTAACAATGAGATTCTTATACCTGGGACAAAGTCACACAGATTCAGTGTGTATTTTGAGATGTTTAGTTATACCATGGTGCATGTAACTTCAAACTGGGTTCCTAGGTAGTGTACCCAGTGTATGGAGGGAGTATAAGAGTACGTATTCCAAACCACCCAAATTCAGGTCAGCACTGGTTCAAAAAAACCAAAAAAACAAAACCCCACCAACATAAACATCCCTGTCTACTGAAATGGTCTCTTTCTTGAATGGTTTTATCATTTTCAGGTCAGAATTTGAAGTGTGAAGGCTGTGGTAACAGATCTCATGTTTGTGGAACAGTTCATTTGAACACCAGTTAGCCTCCACAGGTGATATTTACATCATGCAGAGCAGAGTAGGCACCTACAGGAGATGCTTAGACAGAGGACCATGTTAAACTTTGTCACTCTGCCTTTCAAGAGTAGATGGCTTTTGGGAAGATGGAAAGTGCATGAAGGCGCTCAGCATTCCTAGCCGCAAACTCTGCCTGCAAGGTTGTCTGGCAGTGCTTTCGTGCAAGAAAACTCAAGTGAGGTCTTCCTTTTCTTCCTCCCTCTCAGTGTTTTTGTTGAAATAGTCTGCTTATTGGAAAACTTGCTGATAGTTACAAAAAAAATAAAAAAAAAAAATAAAAAGGCACTTGAAGTCTGTCCTCTGTTTTTGAATCAAACTTTAATTCTTTCAGGAAAATAGATGATAAGCCTGTTTAGGGCTAGCAAAAGAGATGGGCTGCTGTACTGGACATTAGAAACATTTTATATCTGTAAGGGAGGCAGTCTGAGCTCCCACATGAGGCTGGAACTCGGCGCGGCTGGGTATACGGCACGGCGGGGCCTCGACTTCAGCACCACGGCCAGCGCCAGGGACGGGGCTGGCGCCGCTGCCTCGCCCATCCCACCGGCCTGGAAGCGTGATTTGAAGCTGGCAGCCACTTGAGAAAAATTTCCCCGTTCCTCGTCAGTCTGGATTTACACAAGTGAAAGTCTACCCATGCTTGATAGCCTTACTGCCTGGCCTTGTGAAACGGGAGGAAAATTTAATAGTGCTGACAAAGCTTGTGTCAATGTAAATTGCTGTAGCTGTGTTGGCTTTGCAAACTCTGGCTTGATTTATATCAGCCAAGGATTGGCCGTTAAGATTGGTTACTCCCACCTAATCCATTCAGTTAACCTCCACTGTCTTTAATGAAAAGATAGGCTGAGACAGGAATGCCTTATTATAAACTATTTTCTATGGAGAAAGAATGCTCTTTATGAGTGTATCTATAAACAAGCAAATAAAACAGTCTGTGGAAATGTGTTGTAAAAAGCAATGTGCCTTGGGTCAGTTTTGCAACAGGTACAGAATCACCTCTGCTAAGATTCTGTCATGTCGGTTTTTTTTTGGTTTTTTTTTGAGAAATACTGCTCTATAGTAGATAAACTAATATGGGTTTACTAGGAAAATCTAGGTTCGTGGATAGAATTCATACAGTCTACTTGTTGCTGAATATTGCTAGAAATAGTTGACTAACTCTGTTAGAGTTAGTTATTAAATTGTGCCAGCCTTTCTTTAAAGTGTGCTTTGTGGCCTAAGAAAAAGTTCAGTTTTTTTCTTGTTTTTAGACAGCTATGATGAATTTGGTTCTTCCCATTAATAAATGCATTGTTTTGTATATTTTTAAAGACCTTTTTTTTTTTTCAGTTCTGGTCTGGAAGACTTTGTTCAGTAGTCAATTCAGACAATTTGTTTATTTTATGTGCTCAACTGTCACATTGCCAAATATGTTCCCGCAAGCTCCATCAGGGTGAGATGTCAAACGAGGTTATGTTCTAAGTAGTGGGGAGTATTTTAACTACCCATATTCCTTTTCTTGTTATGGATCATTTGCAGCCTAAAACCCAGACTGGTCTTTAAAAACAGTCGCTGCTAATAGTATTGTTTCTGTTGGTGATGAAATTATAATGCGAAGGCAAATTTTTCTAGGAGCAGGATTTCATTAAGAACAGAGTCTGCAAAGTGCTGAGCACCCTCAGTTGGAGTAGGAGGTGAGAGTGCTCAACAGTTTGCAGGTGGTGCTAGCATATTTTTCAAGACTGGGACCAAATGCACTGATGCTTTCCTTTCAGACTGCTGAAAATACTTAGACATACTCGGCTTGACTTCTTCTGTTATGTCAGAGTACTGCTCATAAAGGTTATAGTTAAAGCTAGCTCATATGTCACTCAAACCTTCTTTTTTGAGGGATATTTGAAATTACTGTAAAAAAAAAAAAGGAATTAAAATTCAGCATGACCTATCTGCCAGAGTTTGTTACATGTTTTATTACAAAATGTTTTATTACAGTTTGAGAAAATCTATTTGTATATTTTCCTCTTTTGTTTAGAGAGGATAAAATTAATGATTTTGTTTGTTTCACTTTGCTCTGCTTTTTGTTATATTATATGCTTTTCTCTGCTTATGCCAGAACTACGCTCAATGCATCTGAGGCCAGATTCATTTCTGTTACATGCAGCTCTGGTTTTCATTGTGCCTAATTCTAGTCCTACAAATCTGTGAGTCTGGATTGTCTTCTTCAGGACTGTAAGATCTAAATCTGACCATTGAGTTTAATAGAAGATTATTTTATGGTGCACATTTATCCTTACAAAAGATGTGGTTTGTGTAATGCGCTCTCATAGAACCCTTGAACACAAAGCCACTGCAGTTGTTACTTCACTTGTTACTTAACCACCCTGCCACCTTTTCCGTAACTTGCTTTTTTCTGATACGTGGTTAAATTATATTCCCTTGTGATCTGCATTAATACAATTTGCTCTTTTTTTTAACTTGATTTTTTTTTTTAAATAATGAGATATTTTATGGGTATGCTTCCAAATTTTTGTTTTGTAATTTATATAATCTTGTTTTTTTTTTTTTTTTGAGGTTGGGGGAAGTTTGCTCGCTTGACCCGTGCCCTCACAAGCAGCCGAGGTGTGCTGCAGCAGCTTGCTCCGAGCGTGCAGAAAGGAGAGAATGTTCACAAGCACTCGCGACTTGCTGAGGTAACATTTCCTTTTCACAAGAAACAGTAAAGAAATGTACATAGCCTTTCTGGATATGCTGTTTCTGCATGAACCATTCAGTCTGTCCCTTTTGCCCTGCAATTCTGGATCCAGGTGGCAAGTGCAGGAGTTTAAGAGTATGTCGTGTGCTGTGAAATGTCTCCTTTGATAGTGGAATGGAAACTGGTGTTCAAAAGACTTAGTTCAACCTAACTGCAATTTTGGCTTCCTTATCTCAACAAAGTCTTACTATGGCATTATTATTGAAATAATTATGTTTTCCTTATTTTCCTTTCTTCTGAAGATCTCTCAACTCTAGTTGCATCTTGGACTATTTGCTTGTTTAAAACTGAGGCGAGGAAAACTACAGCTAATGCAGAAAAAATTTCCAGAGAATAATTGGCACAGTTCTTTGCATTCTTTTATGTCTAGTTCTCTTTTAGTGGGATCCCAGTGTGCTTTAAAACTAGTTTAGATGTATGTTTGAGATACTGCTTTCATGGGCAGAACAACTGTGAGATGCCACAAGCAATACTGCAGACATTAGAAAAGTGAAACTGCGGTTGAAGTAGATTCTCTCACAGTTTTGAGAAAAGACCTATGAAGAAAAGAGGCTTCTTGAAATATGAGGGTTTTAGGGATTTCGCCACGAGGGGGAGAGACTGCGCTAAATTTCCTATAGTTGTTTCCAGGACCAGTAGCAGGGTCCTCCCGGTGTGAAAACGGCTTGGGGAAAATCTTGGTATGGTGTCCATGACAGTATGGCCAATGTAACATGGTACTCCTGTATCACCTGTTGCTGTCAGTGCCATGGTAGCATCTATGAGTCTTGACGGTAATTCTTGATCTTCATTTTTCGCTGGAGGTGTAAGCCATTGATGAGCTCCATGAGTCTCCTAGTGTTCGTTTTTTTCTACTGTATGTTGTAGTTACTCTGCAAAGTAGACATTTTCTTGTCCAAGCCTGCATTTTTATTACATGACTCTAAAATTCCCACAGGCAGGAGCTTACCTATTTTGTATTTAATGTAGATGCACTCCAGAATGGAAGACTGATTTTTGTTGTGAGCAATTTTGCAGGAAGTAGCTTAGATCACACAAGCAGAGGGAAGGGGCAGAAATTCACATGGAGGCTGTACTTTAGGAATACTTTGTAGTTATCACATTCACACCCTGAAATTGCTTTAGTGTCTTAGAAGTTGGGACGTTTTCCCACAATATAAGTCAATGCTTAGCACTAATAATCCTTCCTTCTATTCAGCTGTTTGTTCTTGAATTTTACGTCTTGCTAAAATTAAGGCAGTGGAATGGAAGACAAAAAATCTGAGGTTATTCAGTTTGACCTCAGTCTCTAGACTTTATATGACTACATTACCAACATGTCATGTTGACTGATAAGTTGAAAAAGACTTCTCAAGTATTCTAACTGGCACAATAAGTTGATTCATTATAAATAATAAAGGGCAACAGTATAGTTTATATGTCTGAAATGAGTTTCTTTAATTGCTGGCTGAATATTGCAGTCATTATTTTAAAAAGAACATTATCCCCAACTGTAATGTTAGGTACCTTGTTGTATATCTGCTGTAATTCCATTTAAGTCAATAGAATGACACTAGAGAAAAGCAGAGTGTAGATAATTGCACAGACAAGCCCACTTTTTATTCTTAGAAGACATGGGATGTCAGACTTCTTATTCTAGAAAGATCTCCTAAAAATATTTAACATGGGATCACTTAACTGTTCCCTGCTGTATTTTCAAATGTTTTATTTTTTTTTTTCTTCAGCAGTAGCCTGTTTGAAATTTTAAGCTCAAATTAGAGTGCAACCTATTTCTTTTCCTACTTGCTGTGGCATTTCATATTCATCCTGTTTGCACTAGAAAGCTCTTCATTTATTATTTGTGTTGCTGTTAGTCCATTATCACATTTTTTAAAAGCTGAAGAGACAGTTGTGTCCTAGTAGCTGAATGGGGCAAGATGTTGCACAAAAAGCAGACCTGCCACAAAGGCTTACAGTTTATGTTATTGTTCATGATTAATTGGTTTCAGAAGGGTGTCAGTGAAAAACTGCTTTGTTTTATTCTCAGTCTGTGGATAATACAAGCAGTGAGTGTTAAGCTTTAGTCTCTGACCTTTGCCAGGGTGTACAGTTTTGTCTGGCCTGACTTCTCTAAAGGCAGTCATGTAAGAAAAAAAAAAAACAAAAAAACCTGTTTAAATTCATTATGCAATTAATGCAGGGATGTTAGGTAACTAAGTACATTTTGCATTGTGAGTACAAAGCAGTTGATACGGTTCTGTGGTTTTATTACTAAGGAACTAATTGTAGGAACCATTCTTTCTGGTCACTGCAGAGTTCATGTGTCCTATATACCCGTGGTATTGGCTGATGCTTTCTGTACATTTACCAGACAGCTCAGGGTAAACAAGAGGGTGTCATCATTTTAAAAAAGCAATAGTTATGAGGCATAAAAGCATAAAAGTTATAATTGTGCTTAGCAGCATTGTCTAATAGAGGACCTTCTGCCATTTTTTTTGGTAAGTCCTGTTTACTAGGGACTTAAAACAACCATTAAAATATGCATCAAGTTGAGACTTAGCACCTAGCTCTTGGCTTGGGAGCAATTTGTGTGGGTACTTAGGAGAGCAGAAGGGAGAATAAGAGAGAACAAATATGCTGTTGCAAACACAAAAGAGGACATTAAGCTGAAAATGAATGTTTTATTTTCCCCCCATGTTAGACAGTCTTAGAAATAAATCATTTTAACCCCTTGCTAATGCACTTTTACAAGTCCTGGTTGGTGATATATTCGCAATTTTTTAAGAAATCTAGAATAAATCAGTGTTATTCTGTTTGAAACACAAGTAAACAAAACAAAAACAAAACAAAATTCAAACACAGCCTTGTGAAACTCACGGAGAAGTTTTTCCTTTCTGCTCTTGAAATAATATTCTTTGCCTTTAAAGAGTGATTAAAATATCATGCATCATTACCACAAACAATAAATGTGGATAATAAGGCTGTAGTCGCAGATGAATCAGAAGTAATTGGAATAATTCCAGTAATAACTTTCTGAAGCAAGTGTTTCTTTTACTGAGGTGTAACTGTGTAATGGAGAAAAATCTTTCAAAACCAGAGCTGTTCCAGTTATTTAGAAAATGATAATAAAATTATCAGTGCACATGGGTGGAAGCTTGGCATATTGGTTTATATAGTTGCATACATTTTCTTCATAATTGCTCTCATATTTATCTTGTGATTTGTGTTGATTTTTCATCTTCTTCAGGAGGGGAAGTATCTTTACAGGCAGTTTGAATCTCGATAGTTTCTGTGGGTGGGTAATGACACATGACTGCCTCAGCAAATACTGTGTTTCAGGTTGGCACTGTTCTCCCTGGAGGCTGGAGTACAGTAAGAGCACTTCGGGGTAGGGCAGCACATGCACCTTCCTGGCTTTGCTGTAGAGCGTAGAAAGAGTGGGTTTTATAGTTCATAATCTCCAGACAACCCAGCAGCAGTGTGTGTGTCCAGAAGGATGGTGTGCAAATAGACCATGCATGGTTCTTTGTGTAACAAGTGAAGGACAGTGCTCTCCTAAGTTCCAGTGCAGCAACCTGACAAAATCTGGAGTTTCAGCCCTAGGCTCTGTGGAGCTTCTTCTGTTATTTTGCACAACACTGAACTCTTTTGCTGTTCGTAATGTTAAGTGCTCACGCTTGTTCTCTGAGATAATTCAGATTTATTATAAAGTGTTTTCTGCTTCCTTAATTAAAATAAGAATGTGACAACTTTGAAAGCTCATGACTGTCAGTCCTGGAGAATGCACGACCTTTGCTAGTCTGCTAGTTTGCCTTTGCAAGTTGCCTTTCCAGGCAGAGGCAGTGCATGTGGGGCCATTACCCTTCTTGTTAATGAATGATAATTCATCTCTTCAGCAATTCTAGCAAGGTGTTAGAGTGCTTTTATAAGGTGTGTGTTAGCAAAGTGTTGAAGGAGAGCCAGGACTGGAATTTGTCACCCTAGCCTACCTAGACAGAAGGATGGAAACATCCCAGGTGTGCTGCAAGTGGTCTTCTCCCCCTTGCAAGTGGTTGGCATCTCTATGTCATTCCCTGATGCCTGTCTCCTGCCCTCTCCTCACCCTTCTCTTTCAGATTCTCAGACAAACTTCTGGAGGTCATCCTTCTATTGGAGACTGGATAAAGCCACGACTCCCTGTTAATTTTAATTAGCTATTGGGAGAGAGTGGAAATTCAAAAGGTTTATCAATAAATCTAGCCATTCAGATAGTTTATAGAGTGTTTTTACTTTCTAAATAAAAGAAAAATAAGACATCGATACTTTTATTTTTCTGTGCTGTAGCCCTTTGGATTTCAGACAAGCCAGTGGAGAGTGCTTTGCACTTGGTGATGACATTTTAAAACACTGAAGCAGCAAAGTTGTTTATTTTCTTAGTGATCTGAAATGAGAAGTCTGTTTTTCTCTGCATTCAGTTGAGTTTTACATTCATGCAGTTCCACTGGATCCACTGGTATTCTTTGTGATTTACAGCAAAATAACAGACACCATAATTTAGCCTCTTCTTTATTGCCAGAGACTTTTCTTGCCATTGCTTCTATTATTTAGTTGTATGGCAATAACAGTAGTACATTTTCCAATAACTTTAGCTTGGGTGATGCAAAATTTCCACAAATTCTTGGAGTTCAAAGAGGCGAGAAGTGGCCAAAATGGAGTACATTATGCAACTGTTAGTCTAGAATTTAAATTTATAGATTTAGCAATCAGTGTAAAGACAAAGTGCATTTTTCAATGTTATGTGGTTCAAGTTCCTATACTGAATAGAGTCATTATCAAAATATCTGATTTTTTTCATATAGTATTTAGGCTAAAAAAAGAAATGGCACTAGAAGTTATCTGATGACCAAGAAAGAAATTATGATTCACCCTCTGTATGTAAGGGGTGAAACATATCTTCCCATGCTAGTTAGATCTTGGCATTAGAACTAAAATCCAGTTAGCTGTCTGCAGAATGCTATTATGTAATGAAAAGTGCTTAGTTTTGCTAATTAGTTATTTCAGAGAGTGAATATTGCGCAGTGGGCCATATTTCAGGCTTGGGATCTTATGTGACAGCTACTGTTTGTGCTAAGCCTTGCTGAAACCTGTAGTAGCACAGTGCTTTCCAGCTGATTCAGGTATAGCTGCAATGTTCAAAAGGGAATGCAGGAGGTATTTGTAATACTGATCTTAGACCTGAACTTTTGTCAAGAAAAGACCTTCGAACATCTGTAGCTGGGGCTGCAGACAAGCTGTGTAGGAAATGCATACCATGCATATGCATCACCAGACCTGTGTAAAACCTTTCAGTTGCTACTAGGGATTTCTGGGGACTGTATTAGCTGGCCATTGCCTCCTACAGAGAAGAGACTTCTTCGGTCTTGTGCTTACTTTCACTTCCTCACAGCACAAGCCAACATGTTTAGCATGGCAAATCTGAATAAATCAGGTTCAGGAGTGGCATAGGAGTGGCCATGTTGGAGTCCTGGTTTGGTCTGCAAGGATCCTACATTTAAGGGGAATCATTCCATTCTCCTGTTTACTGTGATTCTAGAAACTCAGTGAAACAAACTTAATAAGGTTTGTTTGTTTGTTTAATTTTTTTAGTAGTGTTGATGCCCTTGTGCTCACTAAAAGGTCTCCTTGGGCAGGTCATGCTATTTCTCTTCTGGAAAACACAATGGGCTTAAGGTCAGCAGGCTTGTGTTTTAAATTTTAAAAATACCCAGACAGCCTGCAGATAAAAATCCATGTCCAAATAATTGTTGTTAAAAAGCTGAGATAAGGAGTATGAATGGAAGACATCCTTTCTATTCTAGGTATGCTGTCTGATCTTTTTCCAGAGAGGGTGGCCTGTTACTCTGAACTGTGGTATAAATGTGAAAAAGGAACAGTGCTCCTTAATAATTCTCCAAGGTCCTGAGTCTGGCATTAACACATCTCACTTGAGCAAGTCTCCACTCACTTTCCGTTTTTACCTGTAATTCATCCAGTATAAATTTCATTTCAAAAATATAAGTATGTTTTTTTTGAGCCAGGTCATTCATCTTGGTTTTATCCTGACATATAGCCATAGACGTAAACAAATGCATTCTTGTTCATAGATATGAGGAGTTTTAGTTCCTAAGATATTGTCATGGTTTTCCATAGGTATTCAATAATGTAAAAGCATGATTGTACTCTTTTTGCATTACTGTGCAGAATGGGAAAGATTGATAGGCTTGAAATGGGCATCACTGGTAAGTGCTCTGCATAGTTAAAACTCTGAACATGTGCTTAACTTCAAGTTGCTCACAGATGATCTTTTGCTGCAGTGCTTTTCTGAATAGAGATCTAAGTATATTTGAACTCAACTGTATACCATCAGATACAGAAGACACTGACCTTCTCTCAGGAAACAATAAAGTTCAAAATAAGTTTATTGAATCTAATGATGATAATTCATGGACCTTAGTTCTGTGCAGCACACAGTAACAAAGACTTATGCATTCATGGATTTTAGTACAGGGCTTGATTTTGGACACAGTATAGTGAAGAGTAAAACAAGAGCACTGAGAAACAATGTCCAGGTGCTCGTCTGAGAGTAAGAAGTTGTGATCTCATTCCTGGGTTTGCCGTTGATTTGCAATAGCATTCCTTCCCATCATTTATCTCTCAACTGCTTTGACTGTAGAAGGAGCTGTCTCTTCTCTGCATCTTTTGGAGGTTCAACGCATTAGGTGTAGTCAAAAAATAATGACATTAAAAGAAAGAAAACTGATGTTTGGTTTCTTTTTCTTTTTTTTTTTTGACAGAATACTTATTCTGACTGACTTAACATCTGATAATGTTAAAGAGGTTAATGATGAGCATGTCTTTTTATCAACTGAGCTCAAGACTATATGATGTTAAAATGAATATTTTAAAAAAAAGTTAATGTTTCTTTTTTCTCCCAATGTCTTTGTCACTATAGGTACTGCAGCTGGGCTCTGAAATTCTCCCACAGTACAAACAAGAAGCACCAAAGACTCCGCCACATATAATTTTGCATTATTGTGTTTTCAAGACTACCTGGGACTGGATCATCTTGATTTTAACCTTCTACACCGCTATTTTGGTCCCTTACAATGTCTCCTTCAAAACTAAACAGAACAATGTGGCATGGCTAGTAGTGGACAGCATTGTAGATGTCATCTTTTTGGTAGACATTGTACTTAATTTCCATACCACCTTTGTGGGACCAGCAGGAGAGGTGATCTCTGACCCAAAGCTGATTCGCATGAATTACTTGAAGACCTGGTTTGTGATCGATCTGCTCTCATGCTTGCCATATGATGTGATCAATGCATTTGAGAATGTCGATGAGGTCAGTAGTTCCACTTCCACTCCTTCATTATTACTTTGTCTGGGAGCGGGGAGGGAGGAAGAAATAAATCAATGCTTTTGAATGTGTTGGATTATTGAACCTATGTCTCTAGTAGGTGCCCTCAGCCCATGTAGAAGTTTGCTGATTAGTCCTATCTGGAAGGATTCATCTTTAGTTGCACTGCCAGAGGCTGAGGTTTTGGTGTCAGAAATCCATATTTACTTTCCTTCATTCTCAGAGGTCAGGAGGTCAAAGAAGTAGAGAGCTTTTGTGTACAGCTCTGAGAGAAACCACTTCATCCTACTTACCATAAATGGCTTTCTATAGTATGTAAGGGTAGTTTCTTAGGGCAGGACTTTCTTCCTTTCACTATAACTGAGCAGGGTAAGTCCACCAATGGCAATTCTTCTCATGAGCAAGTCACTTTTCTCAGCTGCTTCCCATGCAATGTGGCAGGTGGTGACTGGCTGAATCTTAGTCCACTGGGAAGTACTGTGTGGGTGCCCAGTGATGCATGCATCATTGGCAACAGTTGTTTTAGAGAATGGTAAAACACTTGAAGGTACTGTTTGGTAATTCCACTATTAGAAGAAAAGACAGGGAGAAATCTAGAAATGTAGGCTTCTCCTTAATTCTTCTTAAAATTTCTTTAGGAGCCAGTCACAAGCTAGCAAAAGAACTAATGTTCAGACTACTCTGGTACTGCTTATTTTCCTACCGAGTCAAGCTACCAAGAAGATATTACTCAATTAAATATTAAAAAGTTAAAAAAAAAAAAAAAAAAAAAAAAAAAAGAGTCCCATGCCTAACTAGTTCAGAGGGTTCATGAATTGTTAACAAAATCTTAAGAAGCGGGCTGCAGGAATAGTCTTCAACTATACCTTATAAAATCTATCACAAAATAATTGTATTTATCTCTGGCACACACTAAACCTGTAACATACATACCCATTTCATCTGTGCTTAGTATTTAAAATTTAGTATGTAGTATTTAATTTTTATGAGTTCCTTTGAAATTGGTGTTACAAAGGATAACCTAGCTATTAAAGGAAAATTATATCCAATTAAATATCTTGGTAAAAACATAAAACCGCAATACTTTTGTGAAAATACACTAAATGGGTTGTTTACCTAATTTAAAGTGTTTTTCCTTTTGAACTTAGGCTAAGTAGGCAAATGATTGGATATAGTGGAACAAACATGATGCTATTTGATACTCAATTCTGTACAGAGGATTTTATTTTATATAAAGCTACAGATGGAAATAACATAACTGAGATGATGCAAAAGACCTTGCGAGACCTGACCTTAGGTATTTGTTTGCATATTCCTGTGCAGGGCTTTCACGTGTTATTTTACCATGGCATTGATAAAGCATTGAAAGGAGTGCCCACAGGTGTTTCTGATGTTAAAAGATTAAAAAAAAAAGCTTTTCTTACGCTTTGCAAATAGTAGCAATCTGCTAATGAACATTTCATATCTGTAGACTGGTGATATGACCTACAACATCCCTGGGGGAAATGTCTTTAGTAGAGGCTGTCACAGCCCTTGAACGGATCACAGTCATAGACAGTCTCATGGCAACAATTACTGAGAAGTTCTTGATGTGTGGGTTTGAATTTCTCCAGTTTCTTAGTTTGGATATTGCATTCTAACGATGAGATGATGATAGTACTCCAGTTTTTCTATGTCTCTTCAACAGTCTTCTTAGTACAACAGAGGTACTTTTAGTTATTCTAGCTCTCATGCCCAAGTAAAAAAACCCAAAAAACTTGATGCTATCATTTCAAGGAGGCTCATCTTTATTTTTGCTGGTGGGTTCTGACATTTAACTGATATAAATAATTTTAAGACCATTAGAGCAGGGTTTCCACTGGTGCAAATTGCCAGTCTTCTGTGAAGGGCTCGCAGACTGGTTTACGGGACCTGAGGGGCTTTGCTGGCAACGTCAGCAGAATAATGCTGTGCACTTCAGGTGGAGATTTGGGACAGTATATGCTGATTGGTGTTTCATGAACTGCCTGTGGAGAAAAAGATAACCTTTTATTAAAAGAAAAAAAAGCCACATTCAAGCCGTCTTCAAAATAGAAAGGTCTTACTTCATATATTCTGTATTGTGTAGAGTATTTCCTTGTGGGCCAGCTCCCTTTCTTTCAAATGTGCTGGTTTAGATTTTACTTACCTCTAACCCAAGTTCACACACCATATTGAGTAACTGTTAGATTAAGTCTGCTGCAGGGCTGCGCTGCTCAATGTCCAGACTGGGCTGTTCCATGTGTTACTTCAGCTTTGCTGTAAGTAATTCCCTTGAGACTGGAGACACTAGGTGGTGGCTATGGATACTCTGAGGACTTTTTTGTCCATCTGGTAAATACATTAAAAAAAAAAAAGAGTGAAAATGATGTTTAGTGCCAACAGAGGCTGTAAAATGAGATAAAGACTATAAATTGCTATGTTAATGTTTCTGTGTTTTCCACATGTCATAGTAAAGGGAGGCTGAGACAGGTTAAAGCTCACTGTTTTTCTGTCTCCTATCGTTCTCCTTTAAAAGAAACTGAAGATACTGAGGGTACCATGGAGGAACTAACCTGACAAGTTGGCTTGTTTTTAAGTGTTACATAATTAGCGTGAAAGAAACAATTAATTTGCATTGTACAGAGTGCCTGGAGCTGATGAAGTTAAAAGCAGTGTAGATAGAGTATTGAGTCTTCTGACTCTTTGGATAACTTAGAAACTATCTCAACACTTGGCTCTTAGTACATTAGTAGTGAAGGTGTTTTTGCCTTCTTTAAGATGTTTCAACAAGGTAAGATTAATTATAACATATGAAACTAGAGTTGATCATTATTTTTGATGTGACATATTCATTTAAAAAGAATTTTGATTGATTTTTTTTCCTCCCATTCTCAAGCAACTTTTTGTTTTGCAACATACTTCATTCATTATTCTATTATAGAATGTAATGGAAAAAAGATGTCTTGAAACAAAATTGTGACTTCCAATATGTTTTTCAGCCAATTTCAAGTTGTTTGTCATAATTTGGAACATTAGTGTATTTTCAATCCACATTTTTAAAAATATAGTTGAAATTTTGGTTTGCTTTCTGTACTGTTGAGAATATTTTTGTCCATAAAAATACTTTGAATTCATTAACTATTGATCAATACAACTATTAATAACTACAATTAATGCAAGAGACACTTAAGTAGGAATAAATACATTCTACAGATGGAAGAGGAAAAAGAATGAGTTTTTTTGCTAAAAAGAAGAGTACAGTATCTCAGAGTGCACACACATGAACAGGATGCAAACAATGACATACAAGTAATTTTAGAGAAATTTCCATTGATACTGAAATGAAAGAAAAGTTATAAATATCTATCCTGGTTTTTCTATATGGCAAGCTGATTATACAGTTAAGTAGAAATTACTTTCATGACCTGCTATAGAACTTAATCTATTGATTGATGAATCAACATAATGCTAAGATTAATCTTTGTATTGTTAAGATAGTACAATGTGCTGTAGTATACATTGAGTCAGGAAAGAATGCATCAATCTAAAATTTACACATCCCATAAAATATGCGATGTTAGTATCTTTTGAATTTGAATAATCACAATAACATTTGTCAGTGATCCTTTACGGTAATTAGTATTATTCCTCAGTTAAGGAAATATCACCTACTTTGAGGGATAATGTTACTTCTTTGTGTTCAGACACCAGTCAGTAAATTTAATAAAAAAGAGACTTGAAGTTTTTTTTCCAAGAACAATGCAATTTAAGACCTTGTATTCCAAAGCAAGTTGAATCATATTTTTGCGGTGTCAACTCAAGCAATTTTATACTGAGGTTTTTATCAATAGTCCCATAAGATACAATTTATATTGGAAAAATTTAAACTTATTACATATGACACTTGTGAAATTTCACATTGAGAGTGGAATCCAGTTATGTCAGCATCGTATAAATCTCTGAAATAGCAGTTTTTACTGCAAGCTCCCTGTATATATTTGAGTGGAGCACTGTGATCGGTTATTGGGTGATACCAAACTGAGTACTGTATATCATTCTTATTAGTTGAGATAAATGCATTGTGAAAGATCATCAGGGAAGGTGTGTTCAGTATCAGTGATCTAGGGTTCACTTAAGTGAATCAGTAAGAGCAGCTAGCATTTAGACAGAGAAGACATAACTTTCAAAGGGCAAAATTAATAGTGATAATGATAAAAACAAAAGTCCAGAAAAAACACAGTACAGATGTAATCGAAGTAAATTAAGCTGTTTAGTACTCAGGGAGCGTGGTACAACTTGAAAGTACAGTGAGTAGTACGAGGATAAAATGAATGCATTGCTGGTCAGGTTTTTGGCAATGTGAGGCAGTACTTTTGCAATAGATTAATTTAAATCTTATTAGTGGAATAATCTCTCCTGCTAATACAAATGAGCTATCTAGGACTTACTGAAGTAGCTACACTAGAAAACATTGAAATTCTCTAGATGTGTTTTGGTAATAAGGGGAAAGGCAATAAATTACCAGGGTATTTATAGTTTTGTGAAAATAGAATCATAAATATTTTTGTTTATGTGAATTGTGCAAACTAGAAAATATAATTTTTAAAGTCTTCTAAATAGTAGACAGCTATATAATTTGATATCTTTTTGAAACTCTGTGTAATTCATCTCTCCTATTTGGGTCTGTCTAATTAGTTTTGCATACGAGTAAAGTCGTATTGATAAATCTGGTAATGAGCTAATGGATGAACTAATGTTTTTTATGTGGCTGATTAAAACTAAAGCAGTCATAACCTTCTTTCATTTTAGCATCTGTAACAAAGCAGCTAAACTGAATTATGATCCAAGCATAATAGAAATTTTGATAACCGTGGTTCTTGGATGTGCTGACAGAAGATGGGAAGGAATTATTGTCTCCTTAAAACCCAACCTCCACGCTTCTAAAGGAGTGTCTTTTTTTATGCTGCCCTCTTGAACAGAGCTGCCTTCAAAACCCACTGTTTTACAAACTGTGTTGGTGTATGTTGGCACTGCAGAGTTCTTCTGCCATTTAACCATTTAGAGTTCTTTCCTGTGCTTAAGCATGCTTAAGGTGTTCAGTTCATTTAAATTCTACATACTTCCTTGGCCTCCCCTGGGTTCATATAACTTGGTGGCTCAGAGGCCTCTATGTGTTATCTGCTAATGGATAGTCCTTCCCAAAAGAAGATACTGAAGAAGGATGCCCTGCCCAGCACCTGCTCTATCGGTTCTGCTTGTGGCTGATAGGATGCCAGTTAGCTCTTTTTCTCACTGCTAGCATTCAGATTAGTGTTTTGGCTAAGTCATGAGAAAGTGAGGATGTGAGTAGATTTCAAGGCTATATCTCCATAGCTTTGAAAAGCATGACATGATTTATTATACCGTTAAAAGACAGAATGGTAGTCTACAGAAGCAATTCAATCTGTATAAGGCTAAAAGAATTAAAACACTGAATTACGTTTTCAGTGATAATGTATGGTGATAGCCTTTGACCGAGAAGGAGAGCTAATTGAATTTATTAGAATCTAAATTATTTCTAAAAGCTGCAGTTCGAGTTATACTGCATATAAAGGGAAGTATATTTCAGAGACAAGGATCAGTTACTCTGTTCTTTTTCCCCAGTTCAGCATACTACTATTGATCTGAGACAGCAAATCAGATGAGATGGCAAAGAGTATTTATTTGAGTAGCTAAATGGTTGCTGTATAGTCTATTTTATATTAGGGATTGGATTTGAATTTAAGATGGAGTGGTACTAGATGCCTCTAATGCTAAATTTTATTCGGGTGTTTTGCCTATTCAAAGTAAGTTAAAAAAGCTTCTGGAACTGACTAATTTGAATCAGAAACCCTGGAAAACAGACAGGTATCTGTAAGGATATAAAGGACCAGTGAAAATAATTTTCTAACTTTCTGGTCACTCATTCCCTCACCCCTTTCATGTGGGACATAACACAGGTGGATTTTTGATTTGGGGATGTGGGATGGTTAAATAGCACTTGGAAACTTTAGATTACTTGCATGTTATCTTTATCCCTGTTCTTCCTCTTAAAATCAGTGCTTTAAAAAAAAAAAAATTGTTTCCTGCTTATGCTGGTTTTCTGAGAGTGTTTATATGTGTAAAGCAAGTTTTATAAATGAAAAACCAGCCTTTTAATCTCTTTTCACACCCAAAGCTCATATATGTGAATTATTTCTGTTTTTCCCTGGGCTCTAACCAAGCTGGGGGATGTCTGATTAAAATAAGCATTGTGAATTTAGAGATCTGCTTTCTTCAGTGCTAGGAACCACAGCAGCAACCAGAAGAGTTTAGATATTGATTTTGACCTGTGTACATAATGTTATCCCATCTGTTTGTTGCTAAATATGGCAATCTGTAGGAAAGGTCATGTTCTCAGACCTAATCAAGAATATTAGGAAAGGCAAAAAACAAAAATCAGAAGCCTTAATAATGACCTGATGGCAGACAGGGCTGCTATGTTTCTGCCAGCATGCACTGTAGCTGACTAAAGAATCAAATGCCAAGAAGCAAGGTGTTCCTTTCCGTGGCTCTTGCCTCGCTTAAGCTAGTGATAAATCTGGTTGTCTTCCTTTTTTGGACAAATGATTTGTTTTGTTCTGTTTCATTCTCATTCTTTTAGTGGTTAGTTTTTATTCTCCTGCATTTCCCTTTAATTGAAGCCAGAACTTCAACTGTAATATGTAAGAGGAAAGTGCTAGAAAGCCCAGAGCAAATGTGTGTCAGTATTTCTCTTTCTAAAAATAGATACTAGTAAATAAATTATACTTCCTTGGAGCCTAGGAAAAAAAAAAGTCTTAATGCATAGTTTGTCTATTTTCATCCCGTACATGTGGGAAGTAAATAACAACATAAAAATTGAATGCAATCATACTGTCATGCAGATTGTATTCATTACTGAAGTCCTAGCTTTAGTTCAGCTTTAGCAGGTGGGATGAAAGTCACGTTTTACTTCTTTGCTGAAGTTTTTCATCCCATGTCTTGTTTCAAAGGGAAAAGACTAATTCTCCCTCTCCTCCCCCCCCCCTTTTTTTTTTCTGTAAAACATTTTTATTGCTGTTCTTTCTGTTTTATTTTTTTTTCTAGGTGCAGTTCTGCTATTCAGTACGTTTTGAATTGACTTCAGTTTTGCTCAGCAAATGAACAGTAACTTCTTTTATTTGTACAGCACCACCTGGCACTGTAGTGCCGACTGCTGTTGTCCTTAAGGATTGTAGTGACAGAAGTAACTAATAAATACTCTGCCACCGCCCTTATGTTTTCAAAAACGAAAACTAAAAAGAAAACCTAAACACCCTCACCAAATAATTTATCAAAATATCTTCTTTCCTCTTTTCATGGATGTGGAAGTAAAGGTATAAATCTTCTGTTGTCTGATGCTAAGCTGAAGCTAAAACATCAATGTTCTGGTTCCTCTGTTTTGAGAGAGTTCTTCATATGGCTGAGATGCTGGTGTGAGGCACTGGCAGCAGGTCATGTTTTGCAGAAAACAAGAAGATGCTGAAGAAAATCTGTGTGTTAATGTGCACAGTGAATAGGTCTAATTTGCAACATTATGCATGGAAATTTAGTTCTAGCAGTGTTTCATAGATAAATTTCTGAAGCATCTTCTAATCTTCAGTGTGGGTTTTGCTTTCCTGCAGTGCTGAAGAACGCTACTCTATTTTTCCTGTTCCTTTTGAGGCATAGTTCTACTCCTTAAAGATTGCATAGGAGGAGGGAGGTGGTGGTGGTTGTACTTATTATAAGGGCTTTTGACATTTGAATTTACTCAATCAGTAAATACAGAGTTATTTCTTCTGGCTCTCTGTACTTTGACCTTGCCCTTTGGTTTGCTACAGATTTTTCAATTTTCATGCATCAGCCATCACTAGCAATGAAAGTAAAGCAACCAGCTTATTAAATGTTTGAATAAAAGTCAGCAACTTGTTGTGGTTTAACCCTTGTAGGCAGCTAAGTAGCACAGTCACTTTGTCACTCTCCCCAAGTGGAATGGGGGAAGAGAATTGGAAGGGCAAAATTTAGAAACTTAGGGATTGAGATAAAGGAAATAATATGTTAATTTTAAAAATAGAATATAGAAAAAGTAATTGCGCACTGTGAGCGCAATGGCAGCCTTGGAAAATTCCTCCCCATTTGTATTGCTGAGCATGGCATTGTGTGGTATGGAATTTCCCTTTGGTTAGCTGGAGCCAACCGTCCTGGCTGTGTCCCCTCCCAGCTTCTTTTGCACCCCCAGTCTCCTTGCTAGTGGGGAAGTATGAGAAGCAGGAAAGAACTTGGTGCTGTGCCAGTGCTGCTCAGCAATAAGTAAAATGTATCTGTTGTCAGCTATGTTTTTGTCACAAATCCAAAATGTAGTGCTGTACTGAAGAAAGTGAACTCTATCCCAGCCATAACCAGCAGGCAACTGCATGTGGGTATGAGCAGTAGAATGTTTAGTTTCGTTCAGTTACTTCAAACGATTTGTTATAAAAGGTTGTGTGACATTCATCATTTTATGCTGGTAATTTTCCCCTGCAAGAAAAATACATTTAAAAACGTACTGATTTTCTACCTGGGCCTTTAGAACAGATTTCTTACCTTTTACATACCCCCAAGAGGGGGGATCTGTGGAATACAATCAGGTGGAACTTTCTTTGAGTAAATCTAGCCTAGATAGGACTTGCTGGGTTATTACTTATTTTGCCCTTTCTTGACTGCATTGTAGATGCCTAAAATTGATCCTTTATAGCGAAGTATTTGGGAGTGGGCTCTTGGGGCATCTGGGAATCTGTAGTACAACTTCCAGCACTTTGTGAACTGAGGCTTCATCTGGGCAGAAGGAACTCTTGAGTGTTTCTGAATCTGCCTCTCAGATGTTGTATCAGGAGCAGAGCTAAGAGAGTGGGACTTGTATCAAGAGGAGTAAACTGAGTTCAAGCTCTTTTTTTGTGTGTGACATCATGGAGACATCTGTATGGTAAAACCATAAAAATAATCTGCTCAGATAAGAGCATTAGAATGGACAGTAATCAAAAAGCACAGTTCTATTTTGGAAAACAGTAATCTAAAAATGTCAATTTTGAATCCGGCAGATCTATTCCTATGACTATTAAAATTTTACTTGCTAAATTTAGTGACAAAAAGTACTGTTTTAAAGTCTAGAGGAATTATCTGATTTTTTTTTTCCTGCTTAATAATCTATGAAATAGACTATTAAGTTTCCATTGTTTATAACAATCTGAAGTTGTGTCACTTACAATTTTAAAAGAATTGAATAAAAATATATTTTTGTACACATTTTTATTTTTTATATTGAACCACCTAGAATAGACAAAAGCTTTCTTCTGAGTTTAAAATCATTGTTTCAAAATCCTTTACAAAATTCCATTTTGGGGAAATTCACAAGGGAAATTAGAATATGAATACAGCGATCTCCAAATAATCTGTTCTGAAGCTCTGAAAGCTATTTGATTTAAACCTTTTTCATCTAATTTCAGATTATTATCCTACTTTTATATCCAACTTCTTCAGGTCCTCTTCTCTACCTTTTTTTTGTTCCCCCTAGTATTTCCAGTCCTTCTTTTCAATCTGACTCAATTAAGAATTAATCAAATCTCCAAACATCTGAGTCCTTCCTGAACCACTGCTGAATCATTGTTTTCCTTTGGTAGGACTCACTGACAAGCAGATTTTTTTAAAATTCAGCAATGAACTTTAATTTTTAGAATGAATGTTGTGTCATTTTCCAGCAAAATTTAAACTGGTTTGTAGGATGTTAAGATGTGAGTTTTTCTTGCCATTGCCTACGACTTAAAAGCACCATGTGATTGAAGTCCTAACTTTTAAACTAAAGGAAAAAGTTGGTAATTAGTGATGAATTCTCAAAATGTAGTACTATGTTGTTTTCCTGTTAAAAATTGTGCAGAAAAAATGGACTTTGGTCCTTAGGAAAACTGTAAGGCTGTGTGGTAGTACCGGATTGCAGATATTTAGAATATAGATGTGCTCATCACTCAGGGACTTACATGCACAGTTTCTAAAATATGGTAATAGTAGAATGGCTTGGGTTAGAAGGGACCTTAAAGATCAAATTATAGTTTGTTTTTGGTACATTTTCTCTTTTCCCTTTTTTCTTTTTCCCTCCATACTTAGCCTGCAGAAGTACCCGCTTTCCCTCCCCTGAAGGGAAATTGATAATGTGTTCTGAGGTAACAAATTATATCCGTCCCTGAAAATGAGCCATTGTAATCATGACAAATTCATGAAATAAAGAGGAAATATCTTGCTGCAGTTCTGGGGAACATGAGTCAGTATGCTTTAGGTAATTATTTAATAAAGCATCTCTTCTAGTGCATTGAACCAGCCTTAGATACTGAAGCAGTTATATTTATGTGGGAATAAACAAACTTCCAGTAAAAGCTGGTGACCAGAAGTATGCAATTATACATTTCCAGAAATACTCATTAAACCTGTCTACTTAAATTTTAATCAGACTTCTCTTTATGGAAGTCATTGCGATAAGGGGGATGTAGGGGAAAAAAGAAAGCAAAGGTTTTTATGAAAGACTGTTCAGCTCTACTAGTTTCCCAAATAGCCTTGGGAATTTTTGTTTTTATTTAACTACTTCTGCTTGGGAATGCAAATCAGTCTAAGAGTTAACAATGTAAAATCCTACGTGCTGGCTTAATTCTGTTTTATAGGAGCTGTATTGGTATTAGCACAGAAATACTACACTGATAACAAAGCTGTCAAAAAAAAAATGATGTGGGGATTAGACAGTGAGATATTTGAAATACTTAATCTTTGTGTGATCCATCTGAGATGCAAGACTGATAGTGTGTAAATGTATACATGAAAGTAAAGCCACAGAAAACACACTTACACTGAAAAAATACAAATCAGTTGGTATTTCCAACATTTTTTAGACCATCTTTATTAATCTTCGTCTTATGTCTGACCTAAATACTGCAGACTGTGTTATATTTGAGAAAATAGAGCATGTGTTGCCCAGGATCATACTGAGAGCTGATGAGGAAGTCAGAAATAGCTATGAGAGGTTCATGACTCCAAGTGCTGGAATTAATTCAGTAGGTGTCTTACTACGTTCCTCTCAAATATTAGATTTATATAATTTAATGGTCAGTGATTTTCAGCCGTCATTTTCAGTGGCATGAGGATATCAGGGGCAGTTTACCTGCATAACTGAGCATGCCTATAATTTGAAGCCTTTACACAGATATTTGTAGACCTATTGAAACCATCCAAAAGGGAAGTTCAGAGGCCAACCTGCAAAACGTTAGTGCGTAAAGAAAGCATGTGTCCATCCCTGAAAAGAGTAATTAAGCTGTTCATGTTCCACAGTCTCTTTATTGTCTGATGTACACTTAATTCTGATAGATCACCTTGTGTAAAATATCATTGCTTTAGTCTTTGATTCTAATGGCCACTGTGCTTTATTCTTCTAGGGCATCAGTAGCCTCTTCAGTTCGCTTAAAGTGGTCAGACTTCTTCGTCTGGGTCGTGTTGCTCGGAAATTGGATCACTATATTGAATATGGAGCAGCAGTCTTGGTTCTGCTGGTGTGTGTGTTTGGTCTCGCAGCACACTGGTTGGCCTGTATTTGGTACAGCATAGGAGACTATGAAGTTATCGATGAGGATACAAACACGATCCGAACTGGGAGCTGGCTCTATCAGCTGGGAATGTCAATAGGAACACCTTACCGTTTTAACACATCTGGCTTTGGAAAATGGGAAGGCGGGCCAAGCAAGGATTCTGTCTACATCTCCTCATTGTATTTTACGATGACCAGCCTCACCAGTGTTGGATTTGGTAACATTGCACCGACGACAGATGGGGAGAAGATCTTTGCTGTTGCTATGATGATGATTGGCTGTAAGTATTAGAGATTGTTTTTCTCACACTATGTCAGATAGCTATGTGCCATGAATACTGAGTAACATATGAGCAACTAGAATAATGCCAAATGTCATTATGCATTTTAAAAGCAAAATATTTTTGGTGGCAGTATAGTTATTCACACTTTCTTACTGGTTAGTTTTAAAATCACGGATGGAAATATTGCTTTGACTAGCAAAAATTCTGTCATTTTGGAAGCAGTATTCTGTTAATATCCTTTCAATGTTTCATGCAAGTAAACAACAAAATGTCCAAAGCCTGAGGTATTAAAAATTAAAATACTAGGGTGAGCACAGACACTCCTTGTGCTTAAATTTGGTACATGGCAAAATCTTGGCATGTCTGAGAGTTGTGTACATTTGACAAGTAGGTGAAAGAGTGAGAAAGAAGCCCAGGAGCATCTTCGCAGGAAAGAGGCCACAGTAGCACTCTAGAGACCATGAGCGCCACTAAGGGCTGAGCATACAGTCAGATCCTGAAGCAAATACAGTGCCACTGGCCTTGGACAGCTCTTTTGGCTTGTATTTCCTTGTCACAAGGGATTTGTATTTGCCAAGCTGTCCAGTTTTTGGTCCGTGCAAAGTGCCTGGAGAGAGTTACTTGCAGTTACGCACTGTACTGTGACTGCTCTTGAACTTGATCTTGCTTTTTTACATAAGAGTGTAATTTGGACCAAAATAAGGAGGAAAAAAAAGTGCTTCATATGCGGAAGAGCATATAATTATTATTAGTAAAGAGAGAGAAGCTTGTGAACTTATGTAGAAGCTTATGAATCTTATAAATATTATATTTAGGGAAGAAAAAAAAGTCCTTGCTAAGCAGAAAATTAAGCCTAATATATAGTGAAACTCAATTAACACCACCATTGCACTATAGTAATGTGCAGCTTTGATTCTGATAGGTTATTTTACAGCAGAAATGAAATCCTGTGTTGAAATGACACATGTAGTGGTAAGCAGGCTGAATGTTGGGAGTAGAAAGACAAGCATTCTTGATTGAGTAGGCATTGGGATTTTTTAGCTGTAAAAATTGTTAGTTTTATTCTTGTAGCTTCTTTCACTTCTGAAAGTCCCATCATCTTATTAAAACATGCTAGCAGTGCAAGTGTAATTTTATATAAAGCTTGGAGACAGTTACAGAGTTTCCTGAGGTGAATGTGCATGAGGTAATGTAGCAGCATAGTGCAGAACTGGCTTCTGAACATACTTCCTTATGAAGGTGCCTGTTTAATAGGAAATATCCTGAGATTTGGCTTATTCTTCATTATGTTACACTCACGATTCTATCTAGACATGAATACCTAGTACTGTTGTTATTATCAGTGCTGTGAGTACTCAGTGAACGTTTTTTGATTTTTTGAAAAATCAAGAATGTTCATGGGGATATTTTGGAGTTATTCTGCTCCAAACACTTCATTTGAAAGTGTGATGGAAAGAAATAGAGTTTTTCTGCATGGTGAGAACTGATAAATAACTGCTCTGGATTGTGAAATGAATTTTCACTTCAGCAAGGTTTTAAAAAGTAGTGGTCTGGTAATCTTAAATCTCATGAACGCAATAACATTTGACAGAAACAGGTTTTTTTTATATTTGATTGGGCTTCTGGAACCTTAAATAACTGTTCTGATAAATATCTGTGTATCTCATCATCTCTATCCTATGAACAGCTACTTGGAAACGATTTGGGCTGTTCATAACATGTGTTTGCAGGAATGGCAGTTAAGTGATCCAATCCTTTGGTTTACCTCTCTGGGTCTTGTAGGGTCATATTGCTTTTATCATGCAAGATGTTTTGAGCTATGATCATTCCTGAGGACGAGAGGAACTGAACAGCTTTGTTTAGCTTGCTGCTGTTTGGAGCCTGACTGTTGATACAATTTCTTCCACTGTAAAATGTTGCGTTAAAATAACCCTGCTTTGCCTGTAGAATTAAGCTCTCAAAGATTGATGTGAGTTTGAACTAGCTTAGTTTTGTAAGAATTTTGTCTGATCTGTTGGGGACCTAAAAGATACAGAGCAATTGTACTGGGGGATAAATTTGGAGGAGGGAAAAGGAGTCTTCATGCTAGAGCTTTCCTGCGTCGCTCAGGAAAATATACATATGTTCCTAGCCAAGTAGCATGTTTGTTATGAGCTGAGGTGCTCTCATTACAGTTGGTGGCGTGGCTACATGTTCCTGTTCTGCTTCTCATTTTATGTGTGTCTTGTCACATAGATTTGCATCTGTGAAAGTCCAAAGCATCCAAAATAAGCACCTCCAATCAATTCTGCCAGTGTGTTACTGCCCATTAGAGACACAGAGGTGCTCAAAACTATGCTCTGATGGTGTGTGAAGGCAGCAGTTCATTTGTAATCCCTCAGTAGCACAGGGAGTTCCATTTTCTTTCCATGATCCTAACAGTTTGACTGACTGAAGTTCCAGTTGAAGATAAGTGGAATTTGCAGGGCACAACTTCAAGTTTATTACTCTGTTAACTTCTCTCCTGCTAGAGGAGAGTCCTTAAGAACTGTGTGGGTTTTACCTTGTTTTTGGTGTGTTGGGTGTACTTGTATATTTGATCAGTCCATTTAATAGTGCTAGGCATTTTTCTCATTTTTTTTTTGTATGAAATGAAAACAACAGTGGCACTTCTTTGAGGTTGTTGCCTTTTGCTAGTTGAGTAAGCCAGTGTGCTAACAAAATTGTTTTTGAGATCCCTGAACTGCCACTATCGTGTCATGAAAAAAGGTTATTGGGGACAAATATATAACAACCAGCATTAATAATTCAAATTAATTCCATCAAAGTTTTACTTTAAATAAACTGGAAATATTTAATAGGAGAGTAATTTTTTCCCCTTGGACCAATTAACCTCTCAACTGTGAATAAATAGTAGAGCTTCCATTAGACTGATGGGGAAAAAATTAGCTGATTAGAAGGAAAGTGGTAAAATTTCCTTCTATTTGTGGCTTTTATCCTGTGCCTTTTCAGAGCAGTAATATGCACTGTGTCAACAAGCTAGCCAAGCCCATGCTCACAGTTTTATTGGTAGAGATGGCCTTTGAATTTGTGATCCTTTTCCTATTTGTGGAATAACCTGAGTTTTCTTGAAATAAAAGTGGTGATCAAGATGTGTAGGTGTCTGTGACCTCCACCTTCTTTGCATGGCCTGTTGTAGCTAATGCAGAGGAAGCTGACACTGGTGCCACTTCAGTGCATGGTAAGCAATTGCCTCCCCCTGGTTTCTCCATATTTCATATTCTAAAATTATTTTTTTATAGAATAAAAATCATGCAAAATTCTAGGGAAAGCTGGGTACGGTGTGTGCTTGCCAGGAGAAGCATTGCCAGGTGGTGCAATTTGGTTGGCTTTCTGGCCCTCGTTTCAGGTGTAGCTTTTTGTTTGCTTTGGTTTTGCTTGATTTACTGTCTGAGTATACTGAATAATTTCTAAGGAGAAAAGTCATTAGTAACAGCAGTATTTTCCTTTGGTTTTGGACTGTTGTCTGCTGTTTTTTCCCTCTGTTTTCAGGAGAGTACCTTAAAATCCTTTATTTACGTAGTGTGTGTTGCTGTCTCATCCACTAGAAAACTGACTGAAAGACTTTTGGTAGAATTAGCGTAGGACTATGGTGACACCAAAGCAGGACATTTGTGTCAGATGAGCTCTGTATAATACAGGTATTTGAGAACATAAGGAGCATAAATGGTGTCCTTTGACATGTGTTCAGTATTCTTATGCAAAGAGTGCTGGAATTAATTCTCTAATTATGTTCTATCTTCCATAAGACAAAATTTATTCTTTTGTGCTTGGCCACTGATGATCTATCCCATTCTACTCACTGGTTTCTCCTGTGAAGCTGATCCAGAGGCAGAAATACATTTGTGTAGTGTTATCTCCTCATAGACGTATTGACCACTGGCAATAGCACTTTGCTACAGTGTCAGATAGCTGTTCAAAGAAGTACCTTGGTTCCCTTTTCCTTTTTATTCAGAATTTTGCTATAACTTTAGCAGAAATGCTAATTCAGGGTTTGAAGCGGTGATTGAGCACCTGGTGGGAAGGCAGGGCCAACCCAGGGGAGCTCAGCTGCATGCAATGTACCCGAGTGGCTGCACCTGGTGGAGCCAGGGTCCACCCCTTCCCAGACCTCATGTAACGGCTGGCAGTGGAGACAAGGAAATCTTGCTGGAGTTCCCTGCATATCTGAGGCTTCTAAGGGTAAGCAGATTTTTCCCTTTATTTCTGTTTCCATGGCTGCTGCATTTGAACATATCCTCATTTGCTACAGCCTAGGACTCTGTTACCCTACTATTGTTGTTGAGTATTATAGAACTAAAAGGTTAATGTGCTGTTCAGTTAACTTCACTAGTGTATCTCTGTCCTGAACCAGTGGGAATTATGACTGATTGAGCACAAGTGTAGTCCTGGTAGAAAGTTTAAGATATGTGATTTTGTGAAGGAAGGGTGGGTATGTCTTGTTAGCAGTACATGGAAACTGGAAGGGCTAATTGAGATGAAATAGCTCCATGTGGACATGGAGCCTGTGAGGCTGTTTGTTTGCTTTTATACAGAAGCATAAGGCACACCATGTGCCTTGGTCTCAGCAGCCCTGTTTCTGCTCAGGAGCCATCTCCTGTGGGGATGTACTCTTGTGTTCTCAAATGCAGTGTCTCCATGCACTATCCTACTGACCTCACTGTGGCTATGGTTTTTAGGAAAACAGTGTTTTACTGTTGTCTGTTCTGACGTGGTAGATGCAAACCCTGATTAGAGTTGTGAGGGACTACAGTGTGCTCATCACATAGCCCTTGGGGTGTATAGTCTGTTGTCCAGCTCCACAGACGGGAGGTGAAAAATGCTCTCCGCTCCTAACCTCAAATAACACATACCTGTTTGGGAAAACCTTATTATTTTAAGATAGAGGTGAAGTACCTTGTGGCTGCTCTTAGCTTTCTATTCACTGTGTCTGGTAAGATACACTTAGTACTGTGTAGCTGTTTTTCCTGCAGGTGTGGTGAATTACAGTTTTGTAAAACAGGTTCTCTCTTCACGTCTGTCTGTGAACTGCCCTGTGTGTTTTAGCCTCCATTTATTGAGAGGGTGTGTGTGTGTATGTACATCTGTATCTAACTATTTATTAAAAGATTAGTGCTACTTCTGAAAGTAAAAGCTATTAACTCCTTAACTTCTTGTTAAATGAATCAAAACATATTTGCTTATCCCTTTTCACAGATGGACACTAAATTGCTAATTTATAGGGAATATGTGGACAGACAGATCTTTCAGAGAGGCTGATGTATACATAAAAACATGTTTAAAGCCACTTTCTGCAGATGAGGAAAAGATATATATTTTCCATTTTTAATACTTGAGGGGAAAAAAGAAGAGCTAATGCAATTTTTATTATCTTCCCTGTGGAGATATATGCCTCAGAATAACAACTCTCATATATTTTGTTCAGTGAAGCTGTCAGGTTGGGTTGTGTAGTATTTATTTTTCCTAAGCAATAGCAAAAACCCAAAGACTTTCATTTGCAGTTTTCATATCTGAGCACTGTGTCAGCAATCCCCTTTCTCTGCAGGTGGAATAGGGATAAATAGTTCTAAAAATGCTTTGCATTTTCCACCTATAACGTATTATTGATGGATGCTTGCCTACCTGGACTTTGAGAAACTTGGCGAAATCTATCATACTTATTTTGGGAGACTCTGCAAGGTCTCAAGCTTTTAGTACCTTTCAAAGGTAAATTCTTATCGTTAGCCTGGAACTTTTTGGATTACAGAGGTTAACACATCTGAAGGAGGAAGTTCACTTTTTCTTAACAAGAAAAGGCATGTGTTTGAGTGATAAACTAGATCATAATTTTCACTGTGAGCTCTATAATTAGTCCAGGTAGTCAGAGCGAAAGATGGAAAAAGAAGAGAAGTAGGAGTTAAAAGGTCAGAGTCAAGCATGTGCATACTTATATACTGCAAGAAATTTTCAGCCTTGGAGTTCATTAATCAAAGCAGTCCAGAAACCAAAAACGTACTCATCTTTACTAATCTTGTGCAGTGCTGACTACCCTGCTGCATTTCACTGGTTCTTTCTGATTAAGGTAGACATGCGTCCCAGGACTATGAAGGAGCTGTCTTATCTTTGTTCAAAAGCCTGTGAATAACTTATTTCTTATTAATCACACATGGAAAAAAAGGGAATGAGGATAATGCTAAGTACATTTGAAAGCACAATTAGATAGTTGCAGTTACAGTGGTCTGCCCTACAAAACCAAACATCCTCTTAAACTGTGAGGAGATGGTGGCAGCTGGCATCCTGACAGAGGTCAGTATTGCTACTTCAGAACCTCACAGAGGAGTGAGGATCTCACAGCTTTGCAACTTCACAGAGGAGGTTTAGTGCCCCCCAGCAGGATAAGAAGTGTTCAGAGGCACTCGTGAATGAGTGTAGCCAGAAACTGAAGAAAACTAGACTATTCTTATAAAAATACCTGAACAAGGTACAGATGTACTGCAGCATCCTGTTTTGGTGGTGGTACTGAGGCATGCATGCCCCTTATAGTGCAGTTCCTTAGTGGTTAGAACAAATGGATGTTGGCCAAGGTGTGTGCTTACCAACTGCTTATTTAATTGTAAAAGAAGCATGCATAGTGCATGTGCTGAACAATTCTTAGGACTGTGCTGCTTGTGCTACCCCTTAATAGCGATACTACTTCAAAACTAGATGTGAGACCAGATCCTCAAAACAGTTTTCTTAATAAACTCCAACTCTTGATCTGTCCTATTATCTGAAGCAGAAAAGAGGCTAATTGTGCTGGGAGAGCTCTAGAAAAAAGACAGCATTGACGCTAATACCCTTCTAGGGGTGGGAGGTAAGGGACATGATGACATTGGTTTTCCTGGAGGTCAGTGGCCTGAAGATGAGAGGTAGCCATGTGCCAAGTGCTGACTAGGTCTGCCAAGGTTGTCACCCACATGCTGAGCACAGGGGGCTGTGAGACTTCCAACTCAAAACACCTCCTGCATGCATGCATGCTTATTGCAAGTATGTATTTCTTATTTGAGCACATGCTTGAAGAGAAAAAGAAACTCCACCCTTGGAAAATGATTTCTGGGGTAACTATTCTCAGCGTTATTCTTGGCAATGTGACAAAGATCTTCTAGGTGCCACAGAATTCTCACTAGCTGCTGGGGTTGTGATTGGGTTTCTTTCTGTATGACTGATAGCTTTGAATTGCTTTTCATTGTCATCTATCTTAGCCATGAGCAACACCACTCAAGTCAGTAATTCTTAATTTTCTTTTTAATAAGTAGAGAGAGTTTTTCCAGATATTCCCTCATCCCTCTCATCTGCGCTTTATTGGTTGTTTGTTGAAGCTGCTCATGATGTTTGAAGAGCTGATGTATTAATGGTAAAATTGCTAAGAAACTGTTTGGGATTTCTGAATGTTATTTTCCTTGGATGCTGTGTCCATTAGAAAGAACCACCAGATGTGTAATGGGTGTGTTTCTCAGCTATACCGAGTTTCAGCAGAGAGCCAGGACCAGGTGAATGTCTAATGAGAGTTCCTCTCTGAAAATTAGAAGGAGGGTTTGGCTACCAGAGCATAATTTGTCCTGGTTATCTCCAGATGTGAAAATACCTAAAAAGCAACAAACTAAAACACAAACAAAAAGCACCAAAACCCCAAAGTCATTGTGATAACAAGGAAGTGGGCAGACAATGCTGTTGTAGGCTTTTTGGTTGTTTAAGCAATCTGGCGGACGGTTGATTCCTGAGGGTTTCAGTTTTCAGTGAACTGGAATCTTTCATCAGTAAGCATGGGACTGCACCGGCTCATGGTGATATTTTCAGAACTACTGATGAGCTGAAGCATTTGGGTGCTTGGTCTGCACACTTACGTCACTGATATTCACTGCGGATGGGGCATGCTAGGGGTATGCGGTCAGTGCTGGCAGGCTTCACAACATAGCAAGCTCCAGACCCAGAACTGTAGCTCATAAAAGTTGCCTTAAGAAAAGGGCATTGGAGGCCTGCAGGTTTTTAAAGGATTGATACTAATGAAGCATAAAACACTGTTGGCAAAGCCAGCAGAAGGGGAGACTCTAGGTGACACCTATGTAAATAGTGCACTCCTACCAAATTCAGCGTCTCCAGGCTAAGATAGAATGGAAGGTTCTTTCAGGTTCATAACACCAGTGTTAATCCTGTAATAAAACTGTCTGTGCTAATGGCCATAGCTATGTGGCCAGTGCCCCATTTTTATGGGGTTAGTCATCTCCTCACCACAACATGCTTCAAAGCAATATTTATAGAAGAAATAAAATGGTTTTGGTGAGTATATTAATTTGGTAGTACTTCATTTCCTGGTGTGCTTTTGGGAAATATACGCTAACTCTGTGTGAGGTGTTATTTTGTACTATACAGAATTGAGTAAGCAATACTCAATCTCTATTGTTATCTAAAGTGTAGATGACCAGATTAAAGATGGATGAAATTCCTGTTGTCAAATTCCCTGCAGAAGGCAATTTTCAAAGGGTAAATTTGCAATGTAATTTTGGTTGTGGTGAAAAAAAAAGAAACCCAACAAAAAAAATTCCAGAGCTGTATCTTGATGAATCGTCCCATGATGTGTCATTTTGCATTAATGACTAAAAAATTTCAGGCTGTGCTTCAGACTAATGGGTCTAGGGAGTGTCCCCACCTCTGTATATACTAGAATTTAATTGCCAGAATAATAATCTCAGGAAATTTGACTCCAAATCACTGTCAGAATCATGCAAATCCGATTGGGATAGTTTTTTTTAAGTGAGATTTTTGTGGAAGAAAGAATCACTGCATTCTCTCAGTCTCTTGCAGAGTTTAATCTTGATCTCCAGAACACTGGAAATTTTTGAAATGTAAATAGAGATAAATAGAGAAAAAGAACTCAACCAGGAGGGAAGATGAAAGCCGTGGAGTGTTAATTGTTCATTTGTTTTTTTGAAGCTGTGGATGAGAGCTCACGCTACTGAAATGTTATAGATAATTGCTTTTTCTCTGTCACACAGTTTCTAAATGTTTACCTCAAATGACTTGTTTTCCTTATCCTCCTCATCACAATTAGGTATCCCTGCTGTGGGTGTCTTTTTCACCTGATGTCTTTAATATCACATGCTTCTGTAATCTCATTAGTGCAGTGTTTTGCTTTTCTTAGACCTTTTCTAACATTGCTTCCTATTAGTAGATTTTAAACACTGAAATGTGGTGGCTTTTCCAAACTTCTATTAGCACATTCAACCAATTTGTTTTGTGATTCTGGATTCTGAAGAAACATCATTAACTCAGTGTAATGCTTGAGAGGGAAGCACCTGATGTGTCCAGAACATGGACTTGAAAGTGCAGAAGAGGGAAAGGAAGCAGGAATGCTTCAGGCAGGAAGCTGGAGGATAATGAGTATTTTGCTCCTTATGGGGAGGGACGTGGAAGACTTAAAGGATCTGCAAGAGTCATTGTGCACAAAGTGTGACAGATTTTTCTTTCTCTCTGCAATCCTAGGAGATTTTTCCCTAGCAGCAGTGCTATTTCTGAGAGATAGAAATCCTGTACAAGGATTTAGTTTTACGTAAGAGTATCCTGTATTTCAGAATCTGTTTCTGTCTAAGAAGAATCCAATTAGGCATGGGGGAAAAAAATAGCAAAATAGCACACTTGGTCATATGAGTCATTGTGCCACTCATCATCCAATATGGAGTGTTGAAGAAGATCTGAAGCATCTTCTAAGAACGTCTCACCTCTACATCATTTTCAAAAAGGAGGTTGTTATAATACTATATAATTGCTACTGGACTCAAAGACTTACTGTAGGTTACAAAGTGTTGGAGTAGAAGTATTGCATTGCACTGCTGTAACATCAGTGGCTTATGGATCGTGAGATGTCCCTAACCACTCAGATGAGCTATACTGTGACATCCAAAGAACGAAGGACTAGTTGTGCTTACCGGATCAGTGAATTTGAATGTTTGTCTGTTTCTATATTATAAAGATTTTTTCATTTTATAAAAAGAAGCAAAGTTCTAAAGGATGTTGGTGCTGCTGTGGGTCATGTACAGTTAATGTTTTTGAGGTAGAGAGCTCTGAAATAGTCTAGATCCAAACTTGAATTGCTATCTGAAGATATATCTATCACAGTAACAGCCTGATGGAAGAAATTCTGATCTCTTGAGAAAATAGGGAGTATATGTGAAAATGTCAATATATTTTATCCACAATACAGTAACTCTTGCTGCAATTGGTGTGAAAAATGCACAAGGAAGCAGGTAACTTATTAATAGCCCCTTGCCTTGAAGGAAATTAGAAAATTTATTCTTCTAACTGAAGGATTTTGACAGTCTGGAGGGTCTAAAATCCTCAAGTGCCATATTCTTTACTGTAAGGTGCCTTATGGTAAAGAATAAACTATTTTATGTATTGAAGCCTGACATTTTATTCATGTCAACGTGAATTAGAAATCCTTTTTCCCTTCTACTTCAAAATCAAACCAGTAACTGCAGTAGGTGTTGTGGAAGTAGATTCTTCTCATTAGGTAAGGGGCCTTGCCCTTTCTTGCCACTGGCTTGAGAATGAAAATGGGTGGCTTGATGAGTGGAGTGATTCATGGTCATGATTGAGCAGTTCAGTGGGAATGGAAACACTGAGTGATTTTCACTAAAAAATATAAGGGAGCTGGTGGTTAGTAATGTCTCTCAAGTGTTCAAAGACCAAATTTAAGGAGAGAGAATTGGACTTATGAGAAGAACTACTTTGTGATTGAACTCAGATGAGTTTTTTGTGAGGTGATTATCTTTTTTTTTCCTCCAGCAAAATTAAGATTTACTACAAAAACCTAGAAAATAGGAGTGATGTTTCTCTTCTTTGATCTCCATAGCTAAAAGAACATGGTTTAAAGCATGATGCTTTGAAGCTGACAAAAGCTTGAAAAGGGAATTTGAGATGTTTAGTTTGATGGAGAAGAGAGCACATTAGGGCATGAGATGAGTATGGCTGATTGACTATACTGATCTTATTAAGGTTAATGTACTCTAAAGTGTTCTGATCGTAGTTTTACCAATGTAGAACATATTTTACTTTATGAGGGTATAGTCTATATCCAGAATGGAGTTATCTTTTGTTCAGACACATACTTCAATTACACAGAAGTTTGCAGGGAAGGCTAGTGTTTTATTAGACCATTGTATTTTATCATTGGACAATCGGGCGTGAAGAAAATGCTTCTAACCAGTTTGGGTTAGAATGGAAAAATATGATGCTTCAGTACATGGAGTACTGGCTCAAGAGTCTACAGCACAGTGGAACACCGAGACCAGTGAAATACTAGGGCAGACAGTTCATTCACAAAAGCAGGGAAAATAAGAGAGCCTAAAGTAAGTGCAGCTACGCTTCTCCAGCAGCTTGCCCTCAACCGAGAGGAGCAACAGTCTACTGGGAAGCTGGTCCATGCACAGAGGTAGAGCGGGTCAGAAATAGAACTTGCAAGTCTTACACACGGTGCAAACATGCGTAAAGCACTGCTGATGATATTATAAATACTGCCCTTGAGGAAGCAGTAATGGGTTTTCCTTCCTACAGCTGTCTAACAAACCGCATCATGGCTGTGATCTCTCTTCAGCAGAGATTTAATAAGAGATGGTGTCAGAAGTGGAGTGCACTGTGTAAGGGCTCTGGGAAAGCATTTGACAGCTGCATATAAATGAGAAGTGCCGTTTCCTTCAAGTTGCTGCTGTTGACCTCGTAGTACAATATGCTGATGTGTATCCACTGCCTGGATGGGAGCTGGGAGGAGATGGGACCTGGGTTTGTAGGCCCAGGCTTTGGGATAGCACTGGAGATGACTGAAGAGTTCTATAAGGTTTTGATGCATGGATAGTAAAAGAGGCAGCTTCCCTGAAGGAAGCTGTATAGGTGGAGAAAAAGAAATAACTTAAATCTGAAACCACTATTAGTGTGCATTTTTGTGCATGAGTGCGTTGTTAACATTGTTTTCTCCTGTAGTTTCTGCCTCTGACCTCATACTACAGGAAGGCACTGCTCTACTTTTAAACAGGAAGGTATCTGGTTTTGTATCATGCAATGAACAACATGGGTGATAGACAGTAATGTTTGCCTGAGGCCGCACAGCCCAATTCCCTTTAGTATGTTCACTGTAAAGTTCTGTCTTTCTGTAAGTAGTTGCTACTGGTTACACAGTAGTACCTCTGTTTTAACAGCTCTGGAGGATTCTCTTACCAGCCTCTAGCTGCCTGGTGGACCAGTTGCATTCCTGTAGAGCAGGTCTGCTTTCCTCAATGACCTGCACTTTGAAATGCCCATTAATTGCAGGTCCTTCTGAATGCTACAGGAGGGCATGCTTCTCACAGTTCAACAGGCTGTAGATTCATCTCAAGTGAAAAAAGAACACTTGCTGTAGTTACAGCTGAAAAACAGCAAGTTTCCTCCAAAATATGTGCTAAGCCCACGTGCAGGGTATATAGAGAAAGCAAGCTACTCTCTTGTGCCCTGCTTCTGTGTGATCTAGTGCTCCAGGAGACAGGGAGGGCATGTAAGTGTGCTAAACTGAAGAAAATAGTCAACACACAGCCCACAAAACCTGCTTGCCCTAAAGAACAGATTTTACTTTCACACATTTCATCCTCCACTGACTCCAGTGGTGCTGTTCCTGAAGTGTCCTCTGAGTAGCTGCAGAGGCACTGGCCCTGCAGGAGCTGCTCTGTTTCTGTTTCCACTGAGAGTGTTTGCAGTAAGGGAAGACAAAACATCTTTCACTGATGGGCAGGATTTCTTCTGAGCTTGGCTCATGATCTCTCTCCAAACCTTGGAAAACCCTGATGCTGAAAGGCAGGGAATGGGTATAAGGATATATGACTTTTTCACATTTGTGATATATGTACCTAGATGTCAACAGCACCTGAGCAGGATGCTTAACAGATAAAAACTAGATGAGATTGTAAAGTTAAAATGCAAAAGAAAAGCTTTAATAAAGTAGTGTCTGCTAGCTTGATCCCTCAAGTACTTTCTGGAAACAACTGCACTTTCAGTACTCTCATTAATTGTTCTGGTGTTGTCAGTCAGGAGCTGCTGCACAGATACAGTCTCTCTAGTGGGAGAGGGATAGGCACCTTCCCAGTATCAGCTGCTGAGTTGGGCTGATGTCTGCCTCAACAAAACTACTGTGCTTTTTTGTATTCCTTGCACGATCTCTGCGTTGCTTCTATGTTTTATCATTGCGCAGTGAATACACTGGGTGTGCTGCGATTCAGACTGTGGACTTTTAAAATTACAATCAGACAAGTAAACAGAGCATAACAACTGTGATCATCAATTCAAAACAGCTTGATTGGATCAGTGTCTTCTCATTAGAAAGGGAAAAAAAACTCAACCCCAGAACAAAGAGCTTTTTTACTGATGGCTTTGTGCCTTCCACAGGCTGATGATGTGTTTTATGTTATTGCTTGTGTTCTGAGTCCTTCCTACCATTTCTGATTTTACTGCTATTATCTGTCTGCTGCCATCATGATAGTATTAGAAACGGAATGTAGAGACATCTGTAATTAGAGTTGTCTACACGTTCCTTCTGTCTTCCATTTGACTCATATTCCTAACTTTCTAAATCTTTCAGTGTTCATGTTGAGATAATGAAGGTCAGCCATTTCTGAGAACAGGGGTGTTGTTTATCTATTTAACAAAGCAAGATTTTGTTTTGAGAGCAGATGTATTGGAAGAGCAGGGCTGGAAATCCATATTTGACAGGAAGAGAATACTCACAGAGGAGATTTTTTGGAAAAAAATAAAAATAAAAAGTTGCCTTAATTCAGGGAAGAAACAAACAACATAAGGACCTTTAAATGTGACCTGATGGAAAATGCTATCCTTGGAAGACACAAAATGTTGCAGTTATCTGGTTAGACACATACATACTTTAGTGATAGTGAAAGTGCTGAGCAGACATAAGAATTGTATGTGTTGTTTTCTTTAGATCAATTGCAAGAGTCTGAAAGTGGTGGAAGGGTAGGATGATACCTGACTTTAAGTGTGATTCAGTTGGGCACATCTAGCTCCCAACAGACACTGTCCTGCTGGCAGGCCCAGGCACCATGGACATCCCTCAGCTGCCAGTGCCTGCAGCCTAGCCTGACAGGGTGAGCACATTGACATGTTATGGGGGAGCGCTCACTGCGAGAAGCAGCATGGGCTGACCACTCTGTACAAGCTGGGCTAACTATGCTGGTCCTTAGTACCTGCCTCTTTGTAAACTTCTCTCAACGAGCACATCTTTGCATAGTTGGTTCTGTGCTAGACCTTGTCAAAGCTATGTTACTACGCACAGATACATTAGCATGTCTGTCAAGTAAGCATGACTTACTCGTGTGTTACGTGCTGCCTGAAATTGTACCTTTTTGCATTATTTTGTTTGCTAAGACCCTTCAAAACATCCCCTTCTGTCTATAGGGGAATAGATTCCCTTCTGTTGTGTTCCTGTGAGAGCACAGCGCTGTAGTCCTCTGCAAGCACAGACTTTTTTGGATATGTGGGACTGGCAATCTGTGAGTTAATTGGTGATGTCTGCATGCTGGAATTAACCTAATTATGGCTTTGATTACATTAATTAAACTCTTGTCCAGAACAGCAGCTGTTTAATCACTTGCCTTGAGGCCCCCTCAGTTGGGGTCATTTTGAACCCTGCTGTTTTAGATCGGCTGAATTTGGTGAATGGAAGATACAGTCAACAACAGGTTGAAGACTTCACCCTCCCTTGTCTTAAGCTTTCTCTTCTTAAAACTCCGTTGTGAAATTCTGAATGCCATCCATCAAATTCTGTGCTGCTGTTCTTTGAAAGTTCATCTCCAGAGTGGTTGGAGAGTGTCTTTTTGCATCAGTTTGCTCCCATTTACCTTCTAGTGCTTTTTGTGTTGTGCTTATGAATGCTATGCTGGTTGCACAGACCCTGAGAGAAAAACTTAAGTCTTGCTTTGTTGCCATAGCATTCATTTATTTTATTTTATTTTTTACTTTTCAGTACAATTAGCTGTTTTGCGTGTCCAACTTGTTCTGGATAGTTGTTGATGTTTAAAAGGTTAGGGTTTGGAAACTGTGCTATAGAAACTGCAGAGTCAGCTTTGTCGGAACCAGCAGTGGCATAGCATGGTAAGAAAATGAAAGTACTGTTTTTGGGCTTTATGAGATATTCCTGTCATTGGTAGTTGTATTAAAATAAGCAGTGAACTTTGGTATTTCTGCTGTTTGAAGTGTCTGCAGAGATCTGGTGCAAATCAGTAAGGAATGAGAATTTTCAGTGGAAGGAACTTTGTATTTTTATTTCAAGGTAGAAGAGATGTAGTCTTTGACTTCTTGGAAGCAGATAACAAAAGAGCTTCTCTGATTAAATCTTGTGCTCTTCATTTCTGATTGCTTCTCCTTTATCTTCTGAACAGGGATGTTGCAGTGGCTTTTTTGCAATAGTTCAGTGTTGGGCAGCTAAACTGTGTCTAGCTGATGTTATGAGGGAGAAAAGGACTTGGAAAGGAAAGGACTTTCCTGACTACTTGTGCTGTGTTGTTGTTTCTCCAAGTGAAGGCCTCGACCTTTGGGCTGAGATTTTCAGACAGCAGCAGCTTAAACATGCTAGTAATGTTGAAATGTTGAATGGGACCCTAATTTAGTCTCCTATCACTTACTGACATGGTGGTGTGTGTTAGCTCCTGGACCTTCTCCAAGGGTATTTTGCCAGTAACTGAAAGTGATAAGAAGTTGTGGACTTAAGGATATGGTTCTAATTTAAGAAATGAGATGTACTGTGCATAAAGACCATGTAAAAGGGTTTGTGCCTGGAAGCTGAACACCAGAAACAGTAGCTGTGTTCAGCACCTTTAATCAAACAATCCTTGTTCCCATTCACAGCAATTCATAGAACATATAGCGAGGAATGCTGGGCCAACATGGGGCTTTTCCTGCAAGCAAGAAGTGTAGAACTTTGGTATGGATTGATAGCTGACAGAAAGCCGTGAAGAAATACTTGAGCAAGAAAAGACTAATTATGGTGGAGTGAGTCCTATGAGAGCACTGATGTCGTTGCACCTTTTCAGACTACTATAGGTCTTTTAAATGTGAGTACTTCAGCACATGCCTAGGAGTGCTTCCTCCACAGCCTTATGGCAATTGAAATAATTTGTGTCTATAAAAATTTCCATGCTGATTTTGTGGCATGTTTTCATTCACTCTATACAGAATGGTGTGACTCTGAATGCGGTAAAGAGGGAAACTGTTTACTGGACAAGTGGGCAAATGAACATTACATGGAAACGCAGGCTTTCCTGGTACTGTACTGATGGCTTTGCTGTTAATACTCAGGGAGCAGACATATAAGAAATGTAGTCTTAATGGTGATTTATTGGAATTAGAGATACAAACGAAGGAAGAATTCAGGTTTTTCTTTGCTGTTGTAGTTTAAAACAAATATTTCTATTTTCTGAATGCATTTGTTTGCTCCCATGTAGGAGTTCAGGTCTTTAGGGGCATGCAAAAACCCCGTGTTGTTTGGCTTGAGGGTGCTGTTCAGCTTGCAGTATCAAGCTGCAGGTTAGAAAGATTCTGAAAATGCTTTTCAGAACTGAGAAGCATTTTAAATTGATGGCACTTTTACAGTGAATACCTTTCCAGAAGACTGAACAGCAGCAAGCCTACAGAGGCCAATTCCTTTATACACTGCCTTATCCCTTGTGATTGCTGTGACTATTAAATAACTTCAGAGTAGAAAAAGTTTGAATGGCATTTGCCTTGAGCGTTCTTGTGCAGTGCTTTTTTAATGAGCTCCCACACTTCCAGCTTTCAACTTTTAGTGGTTAAAGCTTTCTTCATGCTTTTACTCTTATTTATATGTTGATAAACTTTGCTTTTTGAGGACTTTTAGTAGTAGTTGTCCTTTTTGTGCTGAGTATGGCATTGGATTAAGGCAAGTAAAAGATTTAGATTCATTGCAACTTAATTCTGCTCTAACTTTAGTCTGACTGGAAGTCTATCAGACAGTGTAAGGATTGTATAATGTAGGAACAAAAAATGACATTGTTCCCATTCTAGGCTGAGAAAGAGGAGACTGTTCAAATGTAGCAGAGGGAGTCAGGACTAGGATTAACTGCTGGTGATTCTCAGAATTTCATTGTCAGTATCTGAAAGGAGAAACATTGATGTGTGAGGTGAAATATAAAAAAAAAGTTAGAGTATCTTTTGCCTTCTGTGTCATACACATGTATTTCCTCCCTCCTGCACTCTGGTTAGAAACACAAAAATGCAGTCCTGAGTGTTCTGAGTTGGAAATCCTGATGGCGAGCTCAGTCAAATGTGATTTACTGAGCAGTTCCCCTCTTGCCTGTGCCCTCTGCAGGCATGAGACGTGAGGTAGGTTTTCGATCTGTTCATGATTTCACAGATCTGCCTTGGTGGCAGAAGAATAATGCCTTACTGATATGAAATGTTCCCAGCTGAACAGGTTTGCACTGCTGGGAAGGGGAAAAGGTTCAAGATACTGGTAGCATGCTCAGGAGAAGCAGTGTTTCCTCTCCTTCCAACTGCAGAGCAGTGATGTCTAGATAGATGGATGCTGTCCATGATAAGTGAATGATAAGGAGAACTTGGACAAAAGAAAATGCTGTTAAGAGACTTATGGCTCTGCAGAAGCTCTTGAAGATCCTTTCTGCCAGTTCACAGAGTAGCACAAAGGCCTTCAGCCCTTCCTTTCACACCCTGCTTGTTACAACCTGTTTACTTAGGCTTTGTATGTACGGTACTGTTAGGACCCAACGTTTTTGTTCTCTTTCCTGTCCTCAGTGATAATCTGTCTGGATTTCTTGTCTGTTCCCCTTGGCTTGTTTGAAGTGTTTATTCTTTCATCTTCCTGACTTATTACCTGAGCTTTCAGCATTGAAAAAAAACCATGGAGAAAAGTAAATAAAAATCATGGAGTACTTGCTTTAAGATATATGTAGTACAAAAAAAAAAATAAAAATAAAAATAAATAAAAAAAAGTCGTTCATTTTCATTAGCCTCTAGCAAAGACCAAGTTCTCACTGTATTCTTTGTTATTACAGCCACTGCATTTCCCTGATTTGACTTGCACAGGCTGAAGTGTCTTGCATTGCAGTTATTGTACTGACACATTCTTCCAGCAAAGCTTTTAGGGATGCTTGTTAGCCATAGTTTAGCCTACTGTTTCTGCATTTCACTTATTGATTTTAGCGAACATCTTAAATCAAAAAGTTTTTTTCATTAAGCAGGCTTTTGGTAGGATTTCTTTCTCTTGGAGAAGTGACCATTTGCTCAGAGACAGCATTGTTTCTCTGTTTCCTGGGAGCTGGTTGCCAAATGTTTAGGGACGGTTGATGCCTTTTAACCTCCGGAAGCTGCAGAAGGTTCTGAGCACAGAAAAAATGAATGTTACAGCACTGCCAAAGAAATGTGCTGGTAGGCAAAGGGGAAAGCAGAAGCTGAACAAACCTTGCTGCTTATCTCATCAGTGCTGAAAAATACTGCGAGAGCAGCGAGAGCCAGTGGGGGCTGGCGTGCAGGGGAACGGGCCTGAGCTGGCAGGCCTGGGCTGAGTTCCCAGCTCTGTCACGCTCCCTTCCTTGTGACCTCCTCTAAATCGCTCTGTGCCACTCCTTAGCAGGCCTTGCCTCTCCAGATCTTCACTTCTCACGAGCACAGACCATCTTTTAGTGTGCTACATATGTATCACAGTGCTGTGCAGCTGTTCATTCCTCTGCAGCACTACTGAAGTATCTTTTTGGCTACGAGGATTTTAGTATCAATCAAGGCAAGTCAGTCCAGAAAACAGGACATTTTAACTCTTTCTGTATTGTTGACCAGTTCAGCTATCATCTGGTACTTTGTGTTCCACTTATGCCAGGTTTTATTTTTCTGTTTTATGTGCCCTACTAATCTCATGCAGTCTTTTTTTCTCTCCTCCTCTGTCTCTACTCTTATTTAGCCCTGCGTTCTCTCCTCCACATCCAATCTCAAGGCTCTCCGTTCTCTTGACCATCTAATTTAAAGTTGATTCCCTCCTAGTCATTAGACTTCTCTAGTGAGGCCAAGAAGGTCTGGCAGCCTCTTTGATGGGTCTGCTAAGCTGTTGATTTAAATTTTGCAGGCTCCATGGTGCATAGAGGCTGCTAAATCACTGTTCCTGTGACAGGTTTCTGAGAGGCAGGAGGAAGACAAACTGTTGAATAGAAAATTGGAAGGGGTGGGAGAAAACATAAGGGCAGAAGTTATGGGAAAATGCATGAAGAGTGTCTTTGGTCCAGGTAGATGACAAAAATCTGACAGGGGGGAAGCAGTTTAAAGAGTATGTGCTCACGTGGGGTAAATGGAAAAAGGTAGGGTAAGTGCTTATCCATCAGAGGGACATTTTTCAGAGGTGAAATCTTGAATGCTCGGCATGAGGAGCAATACTTAGGGACAGCTTTGAGGAAAAAAAAACACCAAAAACTGAGACTGTGTGCCATTTAAAGCATGTCAAATGAGCTTGACAGAAAGATATTTTAATAGCCTGGTACTTGTGTGCTGGTTGATTACAGCAACAGATCAAAGATAAGTATTCTGTCAAGAAACATTACTATCTGTCAGCCTGTAGTAGCTATGTAATATAAAAAGTCCTCGCTGCTGAGAGGCCTTGTATCTTTGCCCTGTTCCTAAGGCCAGTATGAATATTCACAGTGCTGCACGCAGTTTGCAAATGGTTCTTTGCACTGCTTTTAGAAGACGAGCACACAGATTATTACTCTGATTTGTTAAGCGCTAAAATGTGATCCTGCATTTTTACTTCTTTATAATTTGATAACTTCAACAACTATGAATGATGTAAAATATATTTACCACAACTGTTTGCCATACTCATACTGTTTACGACTGCATGAGCTGCAAGGCCTTGTTGCACCTGTCAGGGGGAAGGAAGAATTTAAGATGTGGTAGATACTATTTAGTTTTTAATAGATGTGGCTGAGTATTACAGATGACAAGTGCTTCAGTACTGAAAGAAGGGAAAGACTTGTGACAACTGCAAAAACTCCTCTTCTAGGAGGAGTGAAAATGGACTATGCTGTGAAAATGGTCCTCATTCAATCTGCTAGAAGTATTGGGGAAATCTTCCTTTGGTGGTAGTGGTAGTTTCAAGACTGCTGTGGGATTAATCTAGATCCAGTATTGTGTCAGCAGAGAGTGGTCTTCACTATCAGGACATCTCATTCTGAAGCCCAAAGATCAGGAGAAGCCCTTGTTCTCAAATTACCTGCACTGTGTCATGATGATGAGAAGTTTATTTGGGTTTGATGCCCGATGACATACTAGGTTCTGACTACTTACACCAATTGCTGCAGCCACTTATATCCATGTACACCCTATGATTTTGCTGATGCACATATATGAAGCTGACCATAGAAATTACCTTTTTTCTAGAATCTTTTGGGAGTGCTAGGGTAGTAGGTGTTCTCTACCTTTGAGGATGGCCAAATAAAACTTCCTGGAGCATGCCTGCCAGAAAACACACAACTATGGAGAGGTGAGAGGAGAGAGGTCCCTATTTATGGGTAAAAAAGACTTGCCTCTCCCATTCTAATAAACATTCTTAGATCATTAGTTTTTACTCTATAAATCTGAATATATGCAAATATATTTGTATTTTGTGCTAGTTTGCTAGTACACTTGGCAAAGCACAAGACTCAGCCACTCAACATGCAGGCGTTAGGAGATTTATGTGTAATGTTTAATTTATAAATAAATAAATAGGTTGTATCTCTTAACACATTAGCATCTACCCGAGTATAATCTATGTTTTTTAAGAAGTTGGGTGTGGAACTCCCAACTGTGTACGTGCCTACTGTACTGTGTTTAGCTTTGCTGAGTTGTAACAAAACAGCAGAGTTAGCCTAGAACACAAGTGCTTTTGAGATTGGAGCCACAGGGACAGTAATGATTACCCATTTCTGAAAGTTAGGCTGTAACCCTCTTCACCACTCCAGAGAAAAATACTCTTCTCACATGCAGTCATCCATGGTTTCTCATTAAAAACCCAAATGGTTGCTTCACTTATTTTTGATAAGCTTTTATGTCTTCGCTAATCTCTCTTTTCACTCATCAGTGGAGCAGGCCCCCTAGAGAATCCACTGGCTGTGAGCTTTCCCTGTTTCACGTTCTTGCACATACTGGATGCACCTATTGATTCTGGTTTGCAAGCACATCTGTGATTAGTGTGTGGGAGGAGCATGACTCAGCCCCAGTCATTCTGGTGACAATTATCCTTCAGCCATCTCAAATTAATTTTCACCTGTGAATATATTCGTTCTTGCAGCCCTCATTGGCTTACCTGGTATAATTAAAAATGTCAGTATTCTTATTTCATATATTTTTATAAAACAAATATTTGTAACTGCTTAATGATATTAGAAAAGGGATGCTTTTAGACCAGGTTGTTCTTAGGCTTGTTTTAGGAAGCTTTTGAAAACCCTGTGGGCAATGTAGTCACATAACTTGTTTGTGCTTGTTGTACCTTGATGTAAAGTACTGTATGTACAAGATGGAATTTGCAGGTTGCTCAGTGCCAGCTGAAAAGCATCTTGCAGTCTTTCTGTGAGTACTAAAGTAACTACCCCAGGAACCTGGCTTACTGATGTTGTTGCATCAGAAGCCTCAGAATCTGAGCTACAGGGAAGCGAAGCAGTCAGGTATAGCACAGGCTGTTAAGTGCAATAGCTTTAGGGGCTTACTTTCACATCAAAATTAACCTGAAATGAGAACTAATTATCCTTCAGTCAGTTATCCATTCATCTTTGTCTACACTATCAGGTCAAGTGTAGTGGTGCTCTAACACCAGCTGGTAGGCCTGCTGACTGAATGGGCCTGACAGTGCCTCAATTCTTTATTGCAATCACTTTGTGCAGCTAATGTATGGGTCGTGTTTTTCAGTGGCTGCTCAGAGCAGAGTTAGCTTGGAAAGTGCTAGTGAGTGTAAGCCAGGTATGCTACAGAAAACCCCAGCTTTCTCTCAAATACGCTATTTGTTCTGAGAGTGTTGTTTGACTCTCTTTTTGGTATTAATTTTGGGTACAATGCAGCTGGTCCAAGAAAGTCACTTTTCTGTGGAATCTAACGTTGGACAAGAGATGTGCAATTTTTATGTCAGCAGGTTGGGTAAGGCCAGCACTACCACCCACCTCTGTTTCACTTCACAATGAAACCATAGTGCCTTCATCCCACTCTGCTTTTATACTGGGATAATTAGTAGGCATTAAAATTTTACCCCTTCATTTTTTTTTTCTAAGAAAAGACAAAGCCTAAAAAAAGACTCTGATGTACTTGCTGTGTAAAATGCAAAAGCTTTTGAAAGTTAGTGCTTGAAAGTTAATTGTTGATGAGAGCTGCCTTGTCTCAGTATTTCTCCTGTGTCCTTAACTTTAGTTGCAGGCATACATGCTCACACCTGTAGAACAGTGTATAAAGCTTGTGTTTAAATGCATAACTGAGTTGGGGTTTTAAGTCTAATGAGAAGTGAGGTCATTGTAGCCTCAGAGGAGGCCTGGGGTCCTTCCTCTTAGTGTTCTTATTTTTGGATGTAGATCCAGACCTACTCAGCATGAAATGCAGCCAGCCATGAGCTTGGGTACTCTAGTGGAAGTAGAGGGAATCTACCTGGATCTGTTTATCATTGTGAGCATAGATTTACTGTAAATACCAAACTTTAAAGTTAGAGAATGCTGGAGAGTGCCGCTTGGGCAGTTCTCTGTAAGTGACTTTAGCCAGCAAAATCTTGTGTTGCATCAGTGGTGGAGGGAAGTAAGAGCTAGGATTCAGTATGCATACATAAGCGTTAGATGACGGCATGCTTATACAAAATTCATATCCATTTCTGAATTCTCAAGTACCCCAGGCTGGTTATTGCAAAAGCAGGCTCAGAAATTGCCAAGTGGAGCAGGCCTGAGGTAAGGCTGGACAATGCATGGCAACGTTGTAAGGAAAGAGCCAGAAATTCAGGCAAAAAACTGAAGCCTCTCTAGAATTTTCTCACCCAAGGCTTTATGGAAAAAATCATACAAATCACAGAAGAATTAGGATACAAAGGAGCCAGAAAGACTGAGATGTAAATAGTTTCACTTTAAAATAAATAAATAAACAGCTCAGAAAAGATTAAAGAAGAACTTGTTTTCTTTTAATGTCTTTTTTCAGTAATAGATTAAAAAATGCAGAGTTTACTTCTAATTGTGGGTCATCCTTTCAGATAACTTGAGTGCAGGTGGATAAAAAAACAGCTTTCAAAGCAAAAGCTTGTATTGGTGCAAATCAGTAAAACCCTGAAAGCAGTATCTGGAGATTTAATTTTAACCAAGTAATTGAAAATGGTCATGTGTTACCCTGTATAAATTGTGGAAGATAAATGATGCCCTTAAATGTCTCAGTCTTCATTTAAATGGTGATCTGTTCATTAGTGCTTGGAAATGAAATGGAAATCCATTTCAATTTTCTAGACAATTTAAATTTTATTGTCCATAAAATTCTACACAACAGTGAAATGGTGTCCTTTCTTGCAAATTGCTGGGGATTTAATCAGATTTTACTATTTTAATAATTCTCCTCATGATGAAACCTACTAGTGAATACACTGAGCTGAATTCATCCCATGTTGATAAAAGTGACCCAGTGGTGAATCTGGCCTGATACATTTAGAATAGGGGGGTTTGTACATTGTTTCATCTTGTTAATCAAGTTGGTGTGGTCTAGAGCAGGGCTTAGTGTTCACTAGAGGACATATGCTTAAAACTTAAAGCATCATCAAGGTAATGCTCCCCATTTAAAACCTTTCATGATCCCCCTAAAGATGTTCTGATGTATCTTGTTCTTTATGGGAAATGTAATTGTTGGGTTATTTTTCCCCCTTTAACTAGTTGTGAAAATCAGTACATTTCCTGGCCGTTCTGTCTTTTGTTATCAGAGATGAACCTGTGTTTTGGGGGATAAAATATGAAGAGGCAACTGGAAAGTGCAATTTTTGTGGAGTGATCTCTCTTTTTCTCTAGTCTTACTGAAACCTTTGAATAATCTTGCTGACATTTCCCCTTGCTTTTCCTCTTGCTCATTGCTTTTGCCATCCCATATTTTATATTTTGACTGAAATAAAAATTGATTCAGTAAGAAGCTGTCTGTGGGCTCACTGATTAAACTGTAATGACCCTTGAAAGTTTTTCTGGTGTCGGGGGTTAAGGACCTAATTTCAGTTAATGTCTAAGCATTAGTGTGTTTGCATTTAGCCATAGGTTTTCCTGCAAGTTTAAGAACTTAACCTGTAATTTGAGGCAGAACATAAATCTTCATATCTGTTTTATGATGCGGGTTTGGATGTAAAATGACATTAAGCCCACTATGTCTAACCACTTGGTGAAAATGCAGAGCCTTGCAGAAGTATACATGCCTTTGGATAATTTTAGTGAGAAAATTCAGATGAACTCTTTGATGTACAAGAACTGTTAATTTATAGAATAAGAATCTACTTTCCTGGATGTGAGAAAAGCACATGACTGGGAATTCAGTCTACCGACTTGACAACTCTCTGTATCAAGGATGCTCTTTAATTCTTTTGGTACTGTGTTTGTGTCTTGAACCACAGAATCACCAAGGTTGGAAAAGACCACTGAGATCATCTAGTCCAACTGTCAACCCATCATCCCCATGCACATTGTGTCCCTCAGTGCCACATCTCCACAGTTCTTGAACACCTCCGTGGACAGTAACTCCACCACATCCTGGGCAGCCTGTTCCAATGCCATGCCACTCTTTCTGAGGAGAAATTTTTTGTAATATCCAATCTGAACCTTCCTTGGTGCAACCTGAGGCCACTCAATACCTCTCATCTTCTTATGTTGACTTTTCTTTATAACACAACAGTAACAGAGAACTAGACTCTTTGCCCTTAATTCTGCAACCAGGAACACATTCAGATGTTCACAGACTAGCTCCAACTTGCAATGTGCCTAGTTACCTTAGTAATCCACTTCTCTACAGGCATATTGTCTGCAGTGAAGTCTGTGGCTAGCAGATCCCTCCCTGCCTGGATGACTGTTAGCCCTTTTGCTATACATGCAACACTAAACTGTAGCTGTCAAAAGAAAGGACCAATGCATTTGTGAATCAGGATTCTTATCATTTTACTTCTTTGGATGCTTCTGAAATTTGACAAAATGCAGACTTTAATTCATGGGACTGTATTCATTTGGTCAAGTGCTGCTGTAAACTTCTAGGAGTTTGGGCCTTGGCCCTGGATGTCATATCTACCCTTCTTTTATACAGACTGCTGAGGGCCCTTTGTCCTCAGTCTTCAAAAATGGGATCTGGAATCCAAGATAGAGCCTTTTATAGGGTACAAACTAGTGTTGGCCCTTCTTTGTGAGCTGGGAGTTGCTGCTGGAGATATGTCACATAGCTGATGGTGAAGGTTGTTTTCTTGGCTTCTGTTCACTTTTGGCTCTTATCACTGCTCTCATCTGTTTGGGTCTGTGTTTTCTCATGCTGTTTATCTCAGCTGAAGGCAAAAGCAAAACTAGTTACGGATTCATGCTCCTCACTATGCCTAGGCTCGTGAAATTCTTCTGAGCTGAAACACTTGTGATTGCAGCTACCAGCTGTGTGGTGCTGCCAGATCAAATAAAAATCAAGAAACTTTGCTTCTGAAGCATCCTTAGGGATGCTGGTGTTCTTCAATGACTTAGTGTTTTACCAACTCTTCTTCCATATTAAGCCACGATGTAGTTGGTTACAAGTCGCTGAGGTAAGAGGAGGGTGTTTTCCTGATGATGGTCTCTGCTGCTACAGTAGCAATCTGCTTTTATTTTGTATTGTTAGGAAAGTGAGTGAGGAATGAAACGGTACATCTTGTTTGTGGTGTTTACTCCGTGGCTGACAGTACCTCTTCCCTTTGTGCCCTTGCGCACTGTGGACAGTCTTTTTTAAGTTATACAGATGTCTGTACTTCTCTAGTCCTTGGTATTTGCTGGTGGAGCAGCTGGTCCCTTGTTTATATCTCTGATTCTCATCCTGTTGCAGTTCTTGGGTTTTTAGTTTGCTTGTTTATTTTTGTGAGGGGAAAGGAAAAAAACTGTGTCCCTAATGCTCTGTTGTTCAGCCATTACTAATGGTCTGCCTTACTGCAAGGGAGGTGCTTCCATTGTTGCTGGAGCCCAAGTGTTTCTTCTGTGTTCCATCTGTCATGAGCAGTGTGGTTCTAGCAAATGTGATGATGGCCGTGAGAAGATTTGCAGTCGAATTTGATTAAGAATTTAATATAATTTACCTGTGGTCACTCATCTTTCAAGTGGTTCTGCCGTTTTTCTTGGTGCTTATATGCTATGTGGCTATTTCAGACTTGCTGCTTTTGTTTCTGTTGTTGACTTTCTTTTTGGGCTTGCTCAATGATAGTGTGCTTGTTCTTTGATCTTTACCATCACCACTGCCTTGCTTTTGCTTGTGTGGTGTCTAAGCTGAGGTGCATTTTGCAGCTGGTGTAGTGAAGGAGGGATGTGGAGCAGTGCTTCATTTCTGTCCAGGAGAGTAGAGAGCCATGGGAAGAGCAGGCAGTGACAGCTTCTGAACAGCATGGAAGAGAGTTCATCTGAGAATTTACTTTCACTTCAAATAACATCTTTTTCCCAGGTTGTGAAATTCAGGAATTGATGTGCGTGGTAAGATGGCAACAATTGTAATTTGTTCAATACCTTGTGGAAAATGCTGCCTATTGAAGAAGTTCATGAACTGCATGATCTTAATTAGCCTCTTAGATTATGGTGGTTAACTTTTTTTTTACTAGCTGGATGAAATGACATATCTATTCATTGTTTTAATAAGAAATAAAAGATTACAAATAAGAGTAATGGTTTCAATATGCATAGCTTCCTAAGAAGAAACAAATCAACCAGCTCTGCATCTTTCTTGATAGAAAATGGTGCAACCTATTTAAACTCCCTAATACTTTAGAAGATTGTGTAGCTAGGTAAGTAAATTGTATTATAGCTGCTTTGATTTCAAGTTGCGCGATTACAAGTAATGATTTGATTAAACTACTACTGTAAATGATGCCTTTATAAGATACCTGTTCAGTTTGGTATTTGTTTGCTGGCTGTAATTAACAGTTCAGTGGTTTTCTTTTAACTGCATACTCTCTATTCTTAAGTAGTAATAATTACCACTAATCAAGACCCCTAGTCTCAAGCAATTATAAGCTCTTACATTGTTCTAATTGCACATTTAAAAACCATGTGTTTTTCTCATATAATTATGTTACAGTCCTTAATGTTGATAATTTCTGCTTTTCTTTTTATCCGATCAGTGTTCATTTTGTGTGACCTCACAATGTGTTTGTTATCTGAAAAATCTCTTTGAGGAATGCATTTTGTTGCGGTTAATTTACTGTTATGTTTCATCTTTAGTGAGAAGTGATCGAGTACAAGTTTCCAAAGCTGAGCTTTCTCTCAGTTCATGTATGAATTCATGCGCTAGGAGCTTGCCAGTGAAAGAGGGTGCAATTAATTGTACATTTAACTAATCTATTTGTAAATTCAGCTGCTTGCTCTTTGAATCATATTTCAGTTATCACAGGGTACTCCTTAAGTATTTGAGAGAGATATTTCGTTTACTTTTAGTTTAAATTATAAATAAATTAATTAATTAAATGGAGACAGACTTTCTGAATCAACTTTCCAGAAAGAGCAGATGAATGCAGTTCAGTTTTTTAAAGAGCTGTGTACCTTGGGGCAAGATGTAAGATGTAGTTCACTGGTCAGTGTTGGTCTCACTTGTTGCTGTATAGTTCTTATCCACACATTTCGTATGCAGGGGCTCTGGATGAGTGCATTTTGAACAAATCATCATCAGTCTGATGATTCATCTCAGGAACCGCATGCACCACTTCCATCTGTAATTGGGGTAATTTCAAACTTCTCATTCTTACCGATAGAAATTCTTCCTCTTAGAATTCTAAAATCAGATCCCAGATCTTTTATCTGTACTGAGACCTACAGTGACTTGTGTCTATTTCTCTGTTCTTATTTGTTACACCGTTAAAAGTAGCAGATTATTTGGTGAGCTTTCCAACCTGTGTCTGACCTTCATGACTCACTTATGCAAGTAATTGGCTGTTGAAATTGCTACACTTTTATCTTTGACGTTGTTTAAACACTAGTTTAAATGGGGTGACACAGACTGCATTGTAAATGGGTAGCCACATTGCTGGGAACAATGTTTTTCTTTATCTATTGTCAGAGAAGAATATTTATGTCTTGGTGGTGACAAAAAGCCTCTTTCCTTTCTGAGTGATCTTGACATTCATGGTGGTGTTTACTCTCCACTGTATGTGCTGCAGCTTTTTATGTTGTGTTAGAACAGGCTCTTGTTTGTTCTGCAGAAGAGGTGCTCTGCTTGGTCAGTGTTTAGGTAGGGTCTCTGCAGACTTGTTCCTAGACACTGTTCCTCAAAACCGGCCACAGAGCCTCCTTCCAGCTGTTATATCCAAGAAAGATTTTGAGGTCAAACTTGTGACGTTTCTGCATAGTGTACTTACTGCTTTGCTTGAATCAAATCCATGTCTCTCAAGGACATTCCCTTCTCTTCCCCTAGTCCTTTCTCTTTCTTTCTTTTTGTCCATTGAGCATAAAACTAAGGAAATTTCTACAGAGTTTGTAAGGCAGCACCACAAACCAACAGCTCCGGGGAACTTTGGATGTTAGGTACGAAACTGTATGACTTTGAATGTCGTGTTACAAGGCAGTGGGCTAATGTCACAGGATTCAGTCTGTCGTGAAAACAAAGATCTTTAGATTTTGCTTGTTCATAAATTCCCCAACCTTCTTCCTCTAGGAGTGTTTGTTTCTGAAGTCTTTCCGGGACAGCAATGTACTGCGATGGATTTATTTCATTCTTCCTTTGAAAGAAGGAAAAGGAACGTAGCTAACTATTCCCGTGCAGAAGAGATCAATGTATAACATGCTAATGTACCTACCTAATTTTAGGCTGCAAAAATCCATGACTTTAATGTGTCTTTAATAGTAATAAAGCGGTTAGCTAATGATAAATTAAAGATTGTATGTTCGAAGATTTTTTTTTTGTTAATAAAAAATTAATGTAGGCAGGAATAATTTTTTCTTGCCAAGATAATTGGTCATACTGGAGCATAGTAGCTGCAATTTGCAGTGGAAATTGCTCTAGGATTTCTAACCTTGTAATAATTGAAATGAAGAATCGAATTCCTTTTCTTTAGCCTTAATGTAGCTGGACAGTAATGGGATGGGTGGGGACTCCATTTTACCTTTGTTGGCACTGTGCTATACGTTCCAAGATACTGAATCTGTAGGTCTTGCCATTTGCCAGAGCATAAGAGATAGTTGTATGCCCACAAATATTGTCACCCAGAAATCCACAGTTAAGAATTTGCTTGTGACCCTGTGCCCTGTCATTGCTTTTCAACGTTGTATTGGCTGCTGGAAGAATGATGTTAGTGAGTGACCTGCCCTGCTGCAGTGTTCATGCAGTGGGACTACAGAGTAGGACCTGGTAAAGGTCTGCATAAACAGGGAGTTCAGCAACATTTCAGGGGTCATATTTGTATCTGCACAGCAGAGAGCTAAACCAGACATAGTAAGGGAAAGATAATGCTTTTTAATTAGAAAGTAAGCAGTATATATAGTAAATCCCTTTTTTTCTTTTTTCTTTTTTTTCCCTCAAACATTTGTTCATTGCTCATGCGTGAACTCATTGCATCAGACTTTCAAAGAAATAATCTATACATTGCTAGTGACTGTATCTCTTACTGAGTCTATACTGTGTCTCTGGATTGATCTCTCTACTTTTTTAAAAAATGGAGTTTGCACATTTTTGTATTTATGCATCAAAGAAAGTTAGCATCCTGTTATTGTTTGTTGGGGAAAAAAAAAAACCAAACAACCCACTTGGAATGCAGTAAGTGGTAAACATTGCTTACCATGTTTGGTGAGGCTGCATTTGAGAATCAAGAGAAAGGTCTGTCATGTGAGATTCAGCCAACGCTTTAAATGCTCTTCCTTCACTCTACTGCAGAAATAGCTGAGAAGCCTGCTAAAAGAGTGAGTTTGTAGGAGAAAGGTGATCTAACTGAAGCATAGGACCAGGCATTAAGATTTTCTAATTGCATTGCAACTCTCTTTTGAATTCAGTTTTCAGGATGGATGCTGTAGAAGAAGGGATCACACCATGGAAACCTGGAGATCTAGAGCACTGTGGTGCAACCCTGACTTTTTTTTTCTGGCTTGAGTCTCTTTTGATGGGCTCATTTGGGGAAGTTTAGATTTGAGTTTTTGAGTGTACTTTTCATGAGGTTTGGTTTGAGTAGCCTCCTGTATGGAAAGAAAAGTACTGAAGTAGGTCTGAAGCTCAAATTCCATGCCTTGATATGGACCTTGCACTTTGAAGAGGTGCTTTCTTTAGAATGACTGTGTGTACACTAATTGGACAAGGTTTAATATTGCAATGTTAACCAGCTTAATTGAGCTGGGGCAGAACTGCCTTTTTAACTTTTCTAGGCTATTCAGATCCTTTTAGGTGAAATGTAATCAAATCCACAAGTTCTTACTATTGGCTTAGAGAATATAGAATTATTTCCTGAAGTAGGTGTGCAGTTATAGCGTCAATAGTAGTTTGAGTGACCAGCTATGTTTGAGTTGAATAGTAGTTTGAGTTTCAGTGGTGAGTGGATATTGCCCATTCAGTGTGATCATTAGATGTTGACTTCCTATTCCTATAACACTCTTTGTTTTCTTACCTTGGTTATACTGCAGCTTGATACCCTCACTTATAGCATAATGTAAAGTAATTGTTATCTTCAGTACAAAAACTGTACACGTAGAAATGGTGATTGGTATTTTGTTAACACAGCTTTACTTTGAGCAGGATAAAGCTGTCCAAGATTTCTTGGTGTTAATCTTTTAGGAAATGAAATTGTGTTAAAAATGAGCGTTACATCAAGGACCATCCTTAAAGTATTCATGTAACCACTGAAATTTCCAGAGATGTAGATGCTTCTGTAGAAGTAAGCTAGATATCCTGAATACCACTTTATGTATTTGTTTCAAACGTTATAAGTTATGCGGCACCTTCCCAGCATGTCAGACAGATGAAGGCAGACTGATGCCTTGGTCTTGAAAGAGTAGCGCTGGAGTTGTCTCACTCAAAGCTGTGCTGCTTTCCTTACTCTCCTTTTAGTAGTTGTTTTTATTTGTGTCATTTCTGATAGCGATAGTCCTTTTTCTATGTCTATAGAAACAGTTTATGATGGGCTAAAGCCTGAAATTCCCACACAGCTGTTAACCTGTCTGGTATTCCTGAAGCATTATGGAGACTCATTCATATTTGATTCAGGGTTTGCTCAGTGGATACAAGTGTAAATACTTTTTGGTACATCCTGATCAATCTAATGGATTGAGAGAGTAAAGAGGTAGGTAGATACACTGCTTAATCCAGGTCAGTGCCCCCAGGTCCAAGCTCCTGCTCATCTGTATGTGGGATAGTTGGAAAAGAGGAGAACTGGTCTCTGCAGGAACTTGTGAAAATCAAAGAAATCGTATGATGTCAGGAAGGAATTTTATAGAGGAACAGCTGTTTAAAAGCCTTGAGCTAGTCTGAAATTAAATTGCATCTCTCGATTATCAGGGAAAAGGCTGTCCTGTAAGCTTCTCTTACACATTATTATAAGGGTTTTTTTTTTTTTATTTGTTTGTCATAAAATCCTAAAGCATCTTAGTTGGCTTAAGGATATCTGAATACAATGCTGGCCTGAAGAAATAGCTGTGTACTCAAAGGAATGAATATGTATGTATTTATAAAGAGGGTGTGGTAGGAAATAACAGCAAAAATTGGGGTTTAGATAAAGCAAAAAGGTATTTTTTATAAACATGACTTTTCTGTTATTTACTTTTTTTCTCAGAGTGGAACATTTTTGATACTGACAATTCAATGCCTGCTTTAGTAGGCAGGAAATGATAAAAGGGGAGAAAGGTACTCAGCAAGTCAGAGCACTTACCAATAGTTATTTGCTGTCTAACTGCTCCTCTCCTGCATTCAGACTCTCACCTATTTGTTGCTGACATGGTCCCTGGTGTAGGAAAGCTCCCTGGGAGGCGTCCTGTCCTTCCCTTTTATTCAAGGCTGGATTTGCTTAAAGAGCGTCATCCCCAGCCTCTGCAAACCATGACCACCAAGACTGCCATCAACTCACTGTCCTATCTTGGTCTTCAGAGGGTGGATTTTCTCAAATCTTGTGTACTTTCATTTGCTTCTCTTCACTAGTGGAAGTATTGCATTTTGTTCTATCACAATTTTTATTAAAGACATGTTGATCCAGCAGCTGGCTTTGTAACTGTGCCTGATGCAATCAGAAAAGCAATGTGGCCATCTGCAATTGAGGGTTTTAGCTCTTGCCTCAGGCCTTGCTGTTTTTCTGCCTGAAGAATATAAAACATAATGCAAGTTTTTATGTATTATTAAACTTACATCTATAAATCACTGACCCATGGTAGCTGTTTATTACATATTCCATCTTCTGCTTTGATACATTGTTGTTGTCATACTGAGATGGGTAATGATGACTCGGCTTACTACTGTGGTAATGCACTTAGATCTTGGAAATCTGTCACCGATGGCATTTCAACACAGGCACTATAAACCAGAGATGAAATTTTAAAGTATTTGCTGTCAAGCTATTTGTCTTAAAATTCTTGTATCTTCTACTGTCGTTCCATAGGGATTTTGGTGCTACTGAATTGTCTGGTAGACAAATAGTTGTGGTTCAGGAGGTCTGTGCTACAGGACTTGCTGTCACCAAAAAAAGACAGGTGGTGGTCCTTGTTTTGCAATGCTAAACCTGACCTCTAAAATGCTTGTACTCATCAGATCTTCCTAACAAAACACCAAAAGTAGCGTACTTTTCAATGGACTTGACGTTTCTTGTCTAGCTGCACAGTGGAACAGAGGCTGAAAAACACAACATATTATTATACCTGTTGTTTTTTTCTTTTCTTTTTCTATTTACAGCCCTTCTGTATGCAACCATTTTTGGTAATGTGACAACCATATTTCAGCAAATGTACGCTAATACAAACAGATACCATGAAATGCTGAACAGCGTCCGAGACTTTCTGAAGCTCTACCAGGTCCCTAAAGGACTGAGTGAACGTGTGATGGATTACATTGTTTCCACCTGGTCAATGTCCAGAGGAATAGATACTGAAAAGGTGAGTAAATTAAACTGCAGGGAAACAATTCACATCCTGAAAGTATTGCATTGGAATAAACAGGAGATACTTCCTTAGTAAAGACAACGAACATTCTTTAAATAGTGCCAAGTAGCAGTTTTCCTTAATTTTAAGCTCCCAAGTGCAGCATTTCAGCTATTCTGTCATACTGACTTATGTTAGTGGTAGAAGTTTGTATGTATTCCTAGCGATATGGTGTGAGGTATTAGAAAAACAACAATGAAAGAGCTTGGATTTCAGTAAGTAAAGAAATAACTAAGTTTCTAGTTCTAACACAACTTCAGAATTTCTTTGAGTGAGATTTTTGTGCATTTTTTAATTTATGAGATGTTGTTTGCAGGTATGTGAGCCTGCAAAGTATAATTTGTTTTGTCTTGGTAGAATTTAAATGTAATATTGGAGATACAATGATGATTTCCAGATTTCATTAATAATAATAATAATAATGTGTTGTTTAATAGCTGCCTTGCATGAAGTGAACATTATCATCCTCATTAATTGAATTTACGAGTTAAATTTTCATTGTGTCTTTTAGCATGACAGATGACCCTTCTCCAGTACAAATATGCAAGAACAACTACTTTCTGCTTTCATATTAGCTGCGAGCTTTTGTGGAGGCTGATACTGTTTTACTTCTGGTTTGTGGGGTGGTTCATAATGGAAATCATACCAGAACTTCAGTCACCAGCGTTCTGGTTGGCTGCTTACTTTTGTATTCAGGACTGTGGATGCTGTAATTAGAGCAAACTAAGTCATTTCTGTCTCGCTGTTGAATTATTGTTGTGGACAGATGTGGCTTCCACTGTGTTGACTGGAGGCTGATGGTTACAGAGGGTACTGTTTGCTTTCCTCAATGTTCTTCAACATATCTGCTATTTAGATCTCAGTCTGTGATTCTGGGAGCACTATCCATAATTGCTTTCAGAAAGGAAAGGGTATTATAGTGCTGGACAGCGCTGATTAGAAGATGCTCTGTTTTCTCATGAAATATGTTTGTGTGAGGTTAAGAGTACCAAGGAAGACACATTTAGGGAGGATGGAGAGACAATGCCTGAGGAGAAGATAAGGAAGGCTGGTGCTCTCTTTTACCCCCTAAAACAAACTCCAGTCATTGTTTTAGTGTAGCAACTTGAAAGAAATGCTATGTGAGTTTTAGCTTATTTTCAAGGTCCGTTTTCCTCTGGTAAAAGGAGAGATGCTTTAAGAAAGCCTTTGGAGACAGTTGGATAACCAAACCTAGCACAACTTGCTGTTACCTTTGAAATTTACCTTAATAAACATTAAAAACAATCTGCAATTATCAGAGCATCAAAGAGCATAATATGGTGTTGATCTCAATAACTGCTGTGTTCACAGCTGAGCTGCCACTAATGATGACTTGTAAAACCAAGAAATCAACTTTTATCCACATTGCAAAGCTAACATGATCTGAGACTGACTAATGGCTTGCCAGTCCATAAAATCTGAGCTCCATTGGTTTGATGCCCCTGTATAACTTCTAACATGTCAGGCAATGAATAAAATGTTTTGCTCCTGAGATGGAACAGAGGTAGTTGTGCTGCTGTGCAATGCAATACAGTTTTCTAGATATGAAGCAGATAGTTAAAGATAATTTTAAAACAGAACCAACCTTCTCACTCTGTTGTAGGCTACAAATTTGCCAATTCAGTGTTAACTACAGACATGCTAGGGAGTGAATAATCAACTAAAAACGAAGTCTAGAAGTCTAGAAAAATGCCATGATTCAAAATATAACCAAGAGCTGCTGAGATTCTAAAATTAAGCTGTGATGATCTGTTTTATACCTCCCATATAAATGAAAATCTTCTGCTATTCGTCTGTAGCTTTCAAATGTGTTTAATCCCTATTTATTTTTATGAAGTACAGAGACAACTTAAATGGAGAATGGAAAATTAGCTAACTTCCTCTTAGAACGGGAAACCAAGAGGTTTTTGGATAAGAGCCTTGCTTTAAATATTCTCTTGTATATTCAGGTTTTCTTGTTACTATTTCTATTACAACAGCCCTTTGTGTGTGTGATGTTCAAGTAACTGTGGAGCGTATGTGTGTGCCAAATTCTGGCAAGCATCCGAAAATATGGAATTCTTTTATTGCCAGAATAAGTGAGATAATTGCAGAGACAGCTATGGCTGTTGCTTGTGTTCCATGTTAAATGCTGATCTTTCTGCCCGGACTCATTCCTGTGAGTCTGGAAGTCTGAGAACTGGCGGGTTTGGGGGCTGCTTGCTGTGGGGCAGGTGAGAGAAATCATCCACGAGTGTCCTACAGCTAAGTATTATGGAAATTTATCTCTTTCACAAGTGATATCTGTGATAGCAAGTCTGCTTGGAGGTGGGCCAAGGATAATTTTAACAGCCATTTGCCCTTAGAGTACCCTGGTACTGCTTCCTTGCAGAGAGTTCTGAGCTTAGTTTTTTGCTCAGAGGTCTTGCATAGAGCCACAAGGAGGGGGTGGAGGCATAGCCATTGTGCTTCCTATGTTACCTTTATGTTTTCCGGGAGAGTCTGGATAGAAGCAGCCATCTCTTTCTATGCAGTAAAGCATGTGGGATTAACACTGAAGCTCACCTGGACTGCTCCGCTCCTTAATTGGAGGACATAGTTATTAACAAGAAGAAAATGAGACAGACTCTCACTACTCAGAATGTTATTCTCAAAGACTGTGCTTGAAATGTACTTCCTCATGGTCTTTATCTTTTAAGGATTTTGTCATCCTTGTTCATGTCATGTGTTTCCAGAGATTTTGCCAGGAACTTTTAATCTGTACTTGGAGTAGCAATTCTGCATTCTTTCCACTCAGCTTGCCTGTATTACATTTAAAGTGTTCAGAAATAGTTCTGACTGGTACTGTAATGCTAAACATTGATTTATGTACTTTCCTCACAGCTATCAATGATGTGTATGTTGCACTTGAAAGATCAACGTGCCTAATGTGTGCTCTCAAAATCCCTTGTATTTGAACAACAACAAAAAAATCAGTTACTGCTACTGAGGAGGATGATTTTTAAATACTTCCAAGTCTCAACATTGAGCTTGTGAAACTTTTAATAAAATTTATTTCTTTCTCTTTTATTTTCCTTTTTCGATGATTATGAAGTTAAGCTCACTTGGAAAATATAATTTGTTTAGGTTTCTCATAGTGTATGCCTATCAAAAACGTGACCTACCCTCTAGAAACAGTCCTTCAACAGCCTTTTTTTCCCCCACTTTCTGTACTCCTGTGCTGTTATTATTTTCTGTCTTAAAAACTCGAGGCCTTATCATGGTAATTCAATATCCAACAAAGCATGTTGCTAAGATGAAAACATTTTTTTTTTTCAGGTATTATAAAGTAGACTGAGTATTGCAACTTATGTGTACATATAACATAGAAGTACGAGTATGAACAGAGGTTAGAAATCTTACGAAGAGAAGGAAAACAATTCTTTAAACCTTTGTTTTAAGGGATAAAACAGGAATGGGTAATCATGTGTCATGTTCAAACCATGCAGAGGAGTTGATTTCCTGATTTCCTTTTCAGGTTTTGCAGATATGCCCAAAGGATATGAGAGCAGATATTTGCGTGCATCTGAACCGCAAAGTTTTCAAAGAGCACCCAGCCTTTAGGCTGGCAAGTGATGGGTGCCTTCGAGCACTTGCAATGGAATTTCAGACAGTGCACTGTGCCCCGGGAGACCTGATCTACCACGCTGGTGAGAGCGTCGACAGCCTTTGTTTTGTGGTTTCAGGGTCTTTGGAAGTAATCCAGGATGACGAGGTTGTTGCTATATTGGGTGAGTTTCACAGCTGATACACACATTGTTTGCAAGTATAAATGCACAGAGTGTTTTTATAGCCTCTTCTACTCAAGCACTTAAGTCATTCTTTATGGAAGCTCCAGTCAGGTAAGCTTTATCACAGCCTAGTGTGGTGTATTTTAATGAAATTGGCAGCTACATGATGTTAGATGTTTATTGTCCGGAAAAATTGAAAGACAAGGTTAAAAAAACAAACAGAAAAACAACAAACCCACAGCACTTTCTTAGCGTCATACAGAAGCACTGTATGAAGTCATTGGCTTGTCCTTCCTGTTCCACATAAGTGAATAGGAAGGGCACATCTCATGTGCAGATGATACTTCAACTCTCTTTCTTTTCATCAATGGAAGCATTGAGAGGTTCTTCTTGGTGTTCTTCCTGTCTTACCATATCTCTTTTCATGAGAAATTCTATTTAGGACTTCAGAAAGCTTATTTTTAAAGTGTCCGGCCTCCCTACCTACCTCCCTTCCAACTTCTTGATAAAAATCTAGTTTTGCTGAACATTTTTCAATTAGCTTTACTTTAGATTGTTTATTGTAACAGTTTTTATCTCAATGATTCAAAGTAATATAAAAATTCATAGCCTAGTTATGTTAATATGGAGTGACAGCCTTAGGTTGGAGGCACTAAAATGTAGCTGATAGTGCCATGAACAACATTCTGAAGCAGCTAGGAGAAAGGAGTGTGTTAATCCAATAGATGTAGATAAATGATGGAGTGGCTGAGGCATAGAAAAGGTGATACTTATCCTTTGATTCTGTCAGGCCCTTTTGTGATAAAGTAAGTTCTCATGGTGGCTTTATCCAGTACCTGTCACTCATAGCAGCCAGGTAAAGAACTTGGTAATCCTTGTTATTCTGAGCACATGCACTCAACTCCAAGAGGATTGTCTACTGGAAAACGTGGGGACTAATAATATACAAGTTCAGTTTTTCTCTACTTCTGAAAAGGGTTGCATATGGAGCACAGCATGGATTTCATGTCCTAAAAAATCAAGTTCATGATATTTTGTGTTATACTAGAAACTAAAAAAAGTGAAAAGTAGTGGGATAACTTTCTTTTTTTCTGAAATCAGGTTGTGAATCCATCTATGGAAAGTTTCTCCAACCTCATGAAAATTGTTAACTGAAGTTTTTCCCTATTCTATATAGGGAAAATTCCTAAGTAGGAATTTTACTCCTTCAGCATTGTATAAAATAACAACCCACATTACTGAAGATGCTGCAGGAGATAGATGTTAGGTAGGAAATCTTGGCCTTTGCAGTCTCAGTTTTCTTATCAGTAGAACAGTGATGATTTTTTTTTTAATTTCATTTTCTGCTGAGCTTACCAAGCATTTGATAAAAGCACACCAGATAAAACTAGGCACACAAGGAAAGAAAGTGAAGTCTACACTGTATAAGAAACATGAATGTTGCTGATTGTTCAGCCAGAACAGCTTATTCCATAAGTTTTGTTTACCAATCAACAACTAAGTGTGGCTCAGAACATCTGTCATGTAACAGCTAACCATGTGAGGAATTCTGTAGGGTAATTTCAGTTAACAGATGTCACAGGGTGACTATAATCTCCTCACAGACATTCTTGAAAAAAATACAGTGTATAAGTTATTTGAAGTGAATTATTTGCTAAGGTTTGGCTGTCTCTGAATAAAGCACACTTTGCAGTTTGCAGTCTAGCCTGCATCTTCCACACAACAGAGGAATAAATTGTGTTTCTAAACTACTCTGTGTGACCGCAGTACAATGTTATGTAAACCAGAGGCAATCTACACTTAATCCCTACAGTATCCAATTCATAAGAAAAATTTTCAAGTTCTGGAATTGTTCAGTCTTGCAAACAGGCATACGAAAGTGTATCATGTAGCCTTGGAGACTGGAACATACTTGTCTATCTGCATTGACTCTTGCAACAAGTATATTATCAATTCAGGCTTAAATTCTTACAAGATAGAACTTAGATTGACCTGAATTAATGGGAGCACTGATTTAGAAGGACTTGAACATGGGTCAGAAGTGGAAAAAATTTACTCCTTGTTTTGGATAACCTAATATTACATTCCTTGTTATTTTGAATTAGAGACAACACAAAATGACTAAATTAAAAACAAACAAACAAAAAAAACCACCACAACATCTATATTAAAATTTAAAGAAATTTGTATGGAGTTGAATTTATTGAGATGAATGGCAAATTTTTGAGTTGTATCAAAAAATTCTAGTGAAATTAAGACATTTGTAATGTTTATGTACACAGATCAATGGACTTGATGAGTCAAAAAAATTAACCCCCCCCCCAAAAAAAAAAAAAGAGATTTGCCTTTAAGAAAGGTGATTTATTTGTGATTTATTTGTGATTCATTCTAAAACAAATAGTAAAGACAGCAAGACAAGCCACTGTACCACTGTGCTTTTTTACATTAACGTTTCAATTAGGAGGGAAATAATGTAGAAGTAGAGATTGGCTAGCAGGAAGCAGACTGGATAAAATACAGTTCAGTTTTCCAGAGTTCCCTCTTCTTTCATTTATGCCATTGTTATTGCTTGGGAAAAAGCTCTGAGATATGCTCAGCACTTTATGGAAGACAGAGACAAATAATGCGGTCCCTACCCTGAAGAGAACTGGGTGAACCATAGGTCATCCAGGACTTCCATTAAGAGACTGTTTTCTACCTGACTTTGCTTTTAACTTTTCAAAGCCTTACTCATTTGGACTGACGCTGCTTTATCNAAAAAAACCACCACAACATCTATATTAAAATTTAAAGAAATTTGTATGGAGTTGAATTTATTGAGATGAATGGCAAATTTTTGAGTTGTATCAAAAAATTCTAGTGAAATTAAGACATTTGTAATGTTTATGTACACAGATCAATGGACTTGATGAGTCAAAAAAATTAACCCCCCCCCCAAAAAAAAAAAAAGAGATTTGCCTTTAAGAAAGGTGATTTATTTGTGATTTATTTGTGTTTCATTCTAAAACAAATAGTAAAGACAGCAAGACAAGCCACTGTACCACTGTGCTTTTTTACATTAACGTTTCAATTAGGAGGGAAATAATGTAGAAGTAGAGATTGGCTAGCAGGAAGCAGACTGGATAAAATACAGTTCAGTTTTCCAGAGTTCCCTCTTCTTTCATTTATGCCATTGTTATTGCTTGGGAAAAAGCTCTGAGATATGCTCAGCACTTTATGGAAGACAGAGACAAATAATGCGGTCCCTACCCTGAAGAGAACTGGGTGAACCATAGGTCATCCAGGACTTCCATTAAGAGACTGTTTTCTACCTGACTTTGCTTTTAACTTTTCAAAGCCTTACTCATTTGGACTGACGCTGCTTTATCCATCAGAGACTGACTTATCTCTTTGAACTACTGTTGCATAAAAACTTACCCATTTATCCAGATGTGGTTAGGGAAAATGGCTTATTTAGTCACTGCTGAAAAACAATCGGGAATGTATATGCAATTCACTTGGCAGCAGTCATTTCCCTGCTTTGGATCATAACCTTCAGGCTGAGCCATTGACCATCTGAAAACCTAACCTTGTCATAGGCCTTTAAAAAGCTAAAATTTATTCATCCTCAGGAGAGATTTGCTGGATTTTAATATAATGAATATCTTAAAAAGATCCCCCCTGATGTCTTATGATCCAAGACACGGATCATAAGTTCTGGCTACAGCTGTTTTTAAGAGAAACAGGGAAAAGGGGATTGTAGGAGGCGCATGAATTAAGCTAGCCTCGCTAGCTGTTTCTTAATTTAGGGAATTCAGAGGACCTGAACTGTCCTTTAATGCACTTTTAGTATTTGTTACATTATGAATTTCAGTCAGTTCTGTTTAAAACTAAAATATTTGAAATTTCAGAAAGCATTTCAGTAAGAGACTGAAACAAAGGATGGAACACCACTCCTACAAGGGCAGGTTGAGAGAACTGGGGCTTTTCAGTCTGGAGAAGAGAAAGCTCTGAGGTGACCTGATATCGGCCTTCCAGTAATCTAAAGAGGAGCTAGAGAAAAGGAGGAGACAGACTCTTTAGCAGGATCTGTTGTGATAGAACATGGAGAAATTACCTCAAGCTTAAGGAGAGTAGATTTAGGTTAGATATAAGGAAAAAGTCATTTACAGTGAGGGTGGTGAGGCACTGGCACAGGTTGCCCTGAGAGGAGGTGGATGTACTATCACTGGAGACTTCCAAGGCCTGGTTGGACAGGGCTCTGAGCAACCTGATCAAGCTTTGGATGTCCCTGTTCATTGCAGGGGAGCTGGACTAGATGGCCTTTAAAGGTCCCGTCCAACTCTAAGAATTCTATGAAACAGAGAAGATGAACCATGAAATTAGGGTGACAGACTATTTTTCTATAAAGCAATGTCCTTATATTTTCAGACTGCTGTGTTATTTGTCAGCTAATTACTCCCAGAGGACCTGACTGCACAGCAAATCTTCACTGTATGAACTGTTCAGAGTTGCTGAAGTGGTTTTGCTGATCCCTGCAAAGGGTCATATGTGCATATGGATGTTTTTTGGATTTGATTACACTAGGAGTCCTTAAGCCTTTGTGTAACAATTTAAATTAAACCTTCAAAACCACCGTGGTCCTCAAAGATGACCAATGGATGAGAAAAATAACATTTGCTAGAAGGTTTAGTTTGAAAGGAGAAACAAATTCCCCACCCCCAAAACAGTTTATCCCAAGAGCAAAGCAGTTTATTCCAAATTTGCATCCCAGCTGTTCTGCATTTATTATATTTTTACTATCCTTATTTGAGCTAAGAACTTTATTCTTTTAAATTTTTTCAGTAGACTTTTGGTTTAGCAAAAAAGTTTTAATGACTTATATCCTATGCTGTCCCACAGTAGTGTTTAAAATGTATATTCTGTGGACCCTGTTTAGAGATCAGCTATTAATATTTGTAGAAATGGTGCATGATGTCAGAAGCCGATAGAGAGCCTCATACATATGCTTGTTTTTTCACAAGAGACTGATTACAAAATTTCTCAGATTTTAGATGTGTAGATAGGATCCTTCCTTGTTTATCCTAAATAAAAGCAGAGAATCCCAGTCACATGAGCAGGTTGGAGAACTGTGAATAGCTTTAGAGGTGTGTTGATCTACAGTCCAATGACTATCATAGTATGCTGTCCAGAAGTCACAAGATGACCTGAAAAAGAGTAAGCTTCCTAACAGATTTATTAATTCACCATCATAGTTCAGTAAGAAAATGGGTGTTCCCTTTGTACGTTGTCCTGTGATTTGGTTCCTGGCTGGCTTGTTCTGAGTATGCTATTGTACGTTTGCACACGATTGCCTACAGGTTTCCTTGATACTGCCCCAGAGTTGGCTGACCCATAACTGAAAATGGCCTCAGAATAAAAACATTTACCTGATACGTGTACTGCTAAAATGCATTCAGTTTGTGAATGTCTGTCAATAACTGATGGAATCAGCCATGTACTCTGTATAATTTTTTTAATATGTAGAATGGACCAATACTTAAATGGAGAATAAGAGAACACTTTCTTCCATGTCACTGGGTTCAGCTGAGATTTAATCATGGCTGAAGAGATTTTTGCACTATTGAATCTTGTGGCTAGTTTGGTTCTACCCTGAACTGCATCAAACAGGTTGAGGCAGCCAGTTTTTGTTCTCATCATTCTCTTATTTATTTATTTATTTATTATTTTTAAACCAATAGGACTTAATGGAAGCCATTGATTTTTTAATCTCTCTTTTTTTACACTTAAATGTGTTGTAGCTGTCCTCTAGCATGCATCCCTGAGTTTTTAACCCTATAGTACTTGTCTGCTCTGTAGCCTTTTACCAACTTCTCCAGCAATTTCACCTTTACATAGTTGAAAAAAAGATAATGACTGTAATAGGGCAGAGTGATTAAAATGGTTTGAATGCTGACTACCATGACTTTGACTGCCATGAGTTGGGAAAAGTATTGTCCCAGCACCATACACTTCTCAGAAATGACTGTACATAATGCAACTTCTAAAGAGTTGAATTCTGTGCCAGGATGTGGGCAGAAGATGAAAGAGCAAAAATATTGGGCTTACTCTGCCATCCCAAGAAAGTGGTGTTTCCCTATGCCCATCTTCAACACTTTCTGCAGATCCCCCTGCATGGACGCAGGCAGAGATACCAGGACCGCAGCTGCCTGCAGGTGTACACAACATAGGTGTTCACCTCTACTCCTGGTATGCTTGTCAAGAAATGGCAGTTCTCTTTCAGTCCAAGTAGAGGAGGCCACATGCTTATATTTCTGCACATGGAGTATGATTTGACTTTCATCCGACAGGTAACGTAAGTCAGATAGGAAGGGAAATTAGGGGAAATTCCTTCCTCATTTATTGTGAGCTAGGAAAATCATTGTCTTCTGCGAGGAAAGTTTACTATTGTTATTCCTTTTGCTGTCATCAAAACTAAAGGAAAATGGTAAAGTGTAGATAGTACGTAATAATAAGAATAACATATGTAGCAACTATATGTCAAGAATTTTTAGGCTAGACCCGACTGCATTATTTATCACTGTTAGGGGGAAGTAGAATATATTTAATCTGTCTCACTTTATTATTGGATTGAGGGGGCAGGCTGCATATGATGCCCATAGATTTGCTTTTAAAATCACATGTGAGTTGGAGGAAGTGAAAATTGAATGTCTCTATACAGATCTTTTATTGTTATTTACAAAGCTATAGCACTGATGAGATCAGAGACTGTGGTTTTAACATGATATTGCAGGAAGCTCAATGTGCTATGTTTTATACTAGCAGGATATTAAATGCTCCATTTACTTTGTGTGGAGAAATTCCTGCTGATTTAATCTTTTCTAATTGCAATCTTAAAGAGCAGAAAAAGAACAATTGTTTGTTTTCCTCACAATTGTTTTAGCTTACTCATCTAGCCATAAGCACTCCACTCAGGCGGGGCTTGTTTCAGATTTTGGTAGGACAGATTCCATTCTGATAGGACAGTGCAACTTGTAGGGGCAACTGTACCAGAGGGATGAGTTTTTTTTTAGAGGGAAAACAGCAGTGCAGAAGTATTGTCTGTCTTAGGCCTCCTCACTGGAAAAGTGTTACACCTTCCATGCAATCACATGGAAATTGCCTCTCAGCAGGCTTGACAATGTTGGATATTAATTACACTGAGCTTAGATTGCTATCTTTTCACTGTCAAAGCACCTGAGCTAACTCACATTTCCTTAAACTACCCTGCTTTATATACAATTCCGAATTTGTGTGCTTTGTTGATATTTAATGCTAAGTCTTTGAAACAAATTCCTTAATCCTTTATTTTTCACTTGAGTTTTAAATATAGGTAAACTTTGTGTCAAAAATACCAAGCTGCTGTGCTCTTAGATTAGAGAGGTAGATGCTGGATTACGGATGGTAATAGGTTTTTCTTCATATTTTCAAACATGGTATCTTACATCACTGCATCGTTCGTGCTATTGAATAACACTGTGATGTGAAAAGAGGTTTTCTTTGGAAAGAGGTGATTGAAATTAAAATCCAGGTTTATCTTCAGTAGTTCTATTGTGTGCTTTGTATTGTTTAAAGCTGATTCATTCAGGTTGATGTACATAGGCAGATTAGACAAGTTGCATGTTTCTATGAAATGATTCAGTGAGCATCAACTGAAGGAATGATTGTATAAGTCTGATTTCCTCAGTGCCTGCCCAAGCACGTTATTAGCAAACAAACTGGAAATGAAGATCATGCTAAAATTTTTTAATAGACACCATTTAACTATGTCATAAAAGAGGTCTACATTAATGCAAAATTTTAATTTCATGGGAGATGTAGAAGCAACATGGAAACTTTCTGTTGCAAAGTACGGGTTCATTCCAAATAATCATTTTGGAGAAAGAATCCCTTATTCCTGTACTCTAGCTATTCAGAAGAGAAAGTGGGGCTTGACATCAGGAGTTGATTATTTTGAGACTTCTTCCAGACACCGCCTTTTCAATGTCTAATTTACAGTAGAGCATTAAAGGTAGGAGTTATTATGAAAAAGCCATTGTGTATTGGTATCTATAAATGATGGAACTGTGCTTGCATTGGAAACAGATTTATGATTTATAAACACTTGATGAATGATCTACTGGAATAAATGGGGAGAAGGGGACTCACTATGCATAGAAGCTTCAGAGGTAAACTTGGCACTGCAAATTGTATTGCTTTTTCTGTGGCTTCACAATTTATTATGGCAAATTAATGCAACTTTGCATAATGTGCCTGCTACTTTTAGGATAGTCTAATGCTACCACGTGAAAGAAGACCTGTTTTGAAGATAGTAATGCTTTACAGGTTCTTGATGGCTGTGGCTCATTGGCAGCCAACATTGAGGTATGGTGGAGATGAGACTCCAGCAATATTCCTTGATATCTCAGGGTGGATTTGGAAGGCTTGCCCACTGCAATTGTTTATGTTTGTATACCTCTTTCCAAAGAGCGGTGCGAAGAGAAAACATCAACAAAAAAATCCTACAAATATTCATGGAACACTTGCCTATTTTCCTTCATTGTCTACAAGTTTGATTTTTTTTTTTTTCAGAGGTATGTTTCAAAACCTTTATTCTAGAGGGTGAAATCCAATTCTTTAAAGTCTTGTGGAAGCTTTTGTCTAAAATTGAAAAGAAAAAATATTTTCAAATGTAAGGGCTTTAACCTAAGCTTCAAGCAACAACTATAACATAAAACCTGTTTCTAAGTCATTGGAAAAGAACCACAAGGATACTGCAATTTGAACCTCATGTAGGGTTTTTGAAGCAAGTGTTCATGTAATGACAGCACATACTGAGCTGTATTTTTTTGCATTACTTAGCAAATGCAAATAAATTCAAGTACATTTGTGACTCATTATTTGAGCTGGCAACTTCTCTGTCTTCTGAGTTTGGTACAAACTTGCCATGTCTTTATTACAGCTTTTTGTAACTATTACAAAGCAAGTAAGGGGAAATGATTCTGATGCAGCCTCCTGGCTTTTAGTGAGGAAACCAAGATAACATTTTAAAGCTGTTCTTCTCATCACATTAAAGCAAATATTGACATATAATCCGCACTCTCTTCACAGAAACAAATAAACACAGTAGTAACAATATAAATTGTGGCTGAATCATAGCTAATTCATGTTGTTGCTTCTTATCCAGTCCTTTGAAATAAATACTTTCATTTTTTTCTTGTACATTCTTCAACAAAGAGAATTGATTCAGTTGTATAGTGAGCTAACTGCAAAACTGATGCCAGTCTGTGTTTTAAAGCATGAACAGATACACTGTGTGCACCTGGCAAATCACTGCAAGTGCAGTTTTGGTTGTTTTGGTTTTTTAATCACTCTATAACAGTTCTTTTGGTTTCATTGGGATTGATACTCAGGCTTGGTGGTATTTTTTTTTTTCCCCTCCTGCCTTGTGAAGGAAAAGAGTGATTAAAAGCTTCTGGTTAACGGGGAAAAAGTGCATTCTCAGCTGTATTGTTGGTCGTCCAATTACTATGACATGTCTCGGTTTGAACTTGAGAAGTCTTAAGAAAATCTAAAGTAGTAGATTGCTTCCACGCATAACATTCTGCTGGCTGCAGTGTGTTGGAGGGCCAAACTGCAGACTGTGTGGGGGCTGTCAGACAGCATAGGTTATGGTGGTACAACAAAAACTGCGTGCTCCACCTTGGTGCTAAAACTGTAGCTCTGGTTCTTCTGGCTGGCGGTTATTCTTTGCCTAAAACACTGCACCATTCATAGGTAAATATATCTTTACTGTGATACACTTTGGGGCACAGTGCTGGGAATCTGCTTGTGCAGGAGCCATAACTGCAGTCAGTGTCTGATCAGCACCACAGATAACAGTATTTACTGACACCAGATTTCCAAGATAAACTTGGTTCTGCATTGTGCAGTTTTTGGTTCTTCTGGCTTGTGTTGCGTTTGCTGAGACTACATCAGATCACAGTTGTTTTACTGCTCAAACATGCTGATGAAGGCAAGTCTGGAGGGGACCTGAGTCAGACTGGAATCAGCTGCTGTAACAACTATTACTATTGATTTGAGAGTAATTCTGATATAAATACTTTGGCTGATGTGCTGAAAATCCTTGGATTGATGTGGATTTCTGTGTTTCTGTGAAACTTTGTGCTGACTAAGAAGAGATTTACTCTACAAATCCTGGTTTCTTCTCCCTACCCAACACCTGTTACCTCCTTCACACCAAAACCGTACCATGCCACTGGTATCAGGAGATGATCTAAGCATTTTGTCAGTCAAGATATTCCACGTGATGTTTTATGAAACGTGAAGTATATTCTGTTTGTGAGCTCTTCAATACTTTGCAGTACAGAAGAAACGAAGTGTTCTAGTAAGTCCATCATGGCACTATGGCTTATAAAATGTGAGCATGGTTCTGTTCCTGAACAGAATCAGCAAAACACTAGACTAAGTTGCAGTATTTAGATCTTCATTCTGAGTGCTGCTTTTATGAGACAGAGTGGATGTGGATCTTTTGCCTGACTTTGGCTGAATTTGCAGCAGTAACAGGGAAATCCTTATTTTACTTTAAGATGAACATTAAGTTTGATGTGGCAGAAAGACTGGGGAAGAATAAATATGGAAACAGAAGGTTCTGGTTATATGAAATAATTCTTTAGAGTTTAAATATGTCAGGGTTTGGAGACTTGTTATTATAATTAAACAAACAAGTGTAAGAGGTAGAAAACTATTTGATTTTTCCAGTGCATGCTGTGCTGAGAGTGAAAAAGGTCCTCAGCCCACAAAACCAGCAGGGAAAATAAATGATTAATGGTGAAAACTTAGGTCATCCACTTTAAGCATGATTGATAGGTAGTGTTCCTGGCAAATGTTTGGAATTCTGTGAGCTGGGAATAAGAAACGCAAAGTACTGACAAACAAACCTCCATCTGCGTTTCTCTAGCTTTTTAATCTTTCTTCAAGGTGAGATGTATAAAACTTGGAGTGGCATAGAAAAGGAGGCTTTTGACTCAGGTTCTCTAATGATTCCTTAGACTTTGCCAAACACATCTTGACAAATGTAAAAATGTTACCTTTTACTCTTCTTTCCAATTGCTGGTGTTCCTGATAGAACAATTTCTTTCTTGAATTCCATTTTTCTGAGTGATTGTTCTTACTTTATGGAGAACATGTAAACAAGGGACATTAAGTATGCATCGTTTAAAAAAAACCAACTTTATAGAAGTAAAGCAGAATGATACTTATATGTCTGTCTTTCTTTGGAAATTTGATCACTGTATGGGACTGATTTTATCTAGAGCTCTGGCAATTAATTGTTAACTTCAAAGAAATTGTTGCAAGTTGAAAATAGTACAGCTTCTTGCTTTTGCCTGCTTTATTTATTTAAAATGTGAGGCTTCTGTAATCTGACTCAACGTTTGATCCACATGTTACTTGTAAGCGTGCATCCAACAGGTATACCTCACTTGTGTGCTTGCTACAAGTGGGAATCACCAGGCAGTGCTGTCCTTGCAGATACAAGTTCTGAGAAAACTGCAAAGGGGAGAAAGGGGGAGCTGCTGCTATAAGCAGAAGACATGATTGTGTCTTCGTGTTTTAAGTGAAAAACAGTTAGGTTTTATCTTTTCAAAAATTTAACTTACTTGTGCATGGTTTTTCATTTCTATGGACATAGAGCAGCACTGTAATATTTGTAGTTGCAATTTACCAATTACATTTTATGCTCCTATAGGGCAGTAGAACAGTTGTTGTCTTTTTATGATATGGAAACTTCTCAGGACATATTAAGAAATAGCCCTAGAAACAAGCTGGAATCTCTCTCCTTTATGCTTGGACTACCTGCTCTGACTGTTGCTCATCAGTGACAGCACATTTCTATACTTGACGATTTCCAGAGCGTTAATTAAAACAGTTGTTTAGCTAATTGTCTGGAAGATTCTGAGTAAAAGCATATTTATTCCAAAGGCAAACAATCAATTTTTACCTAGTGAAGCGTATCAATTTTTATGGAGCATAAAAGTCATTTCATTTCAATTTTGAGTATATTGTGTATTTGTCTGTCTAAATGCTTTGCAGATGATGTTCTGTTTTAACTGTGTGGAAGCTATTTTTGTAGGCCATTTTTAAGGCATCTGCTGAAAAAGCATATGCTTAAATAATTGAAAATATGAAAGGTCAGTGCCATTAGAAATGGAAAGCTACTTACTGTAGTGACCTGCTGGGATACCACCATGTTCCATGATATGCAGCCTTTGTAGTATTGCTAGATGTTGATGCTGCCTTTTGTAAAGGGACAGCGGTCAAAATGGTACAGTTATAATGCTTTTACCTAACTCTGTGGGGAAAAATGTGTTTATAGGTGATTTCAGTGTCTATATGTGTTTGAAACAAAAAAGACAGTCTATACTTTTCTAAAAGCATTCAGGGAAAGACTGGTCCCTGGCAGTTGGACTGCACAGACATCTGTGGAGGACTGGGAACACATCAGCATGAAGCCCAGCTTATTGTGCTGCAGTGCAGCGTCAATTTGGGCTGAGGTAGTTTTTCCTCAAAGAGAAAACACTTGGCGTCTAATGGAAGAGATCACGTAAAGGTGGAAGTACAGTTCAAGAGGTGGCATGATGTTCTGGGCCAAATCTAGAAGACTTCATTGACTATTTTCTTCATGGTAGTTCTCTTGATTTTCACATAGACTTCTATGCATGGCTACTTATTTAGGGGAAAAAAACACTAAAAAAGCTAAGTTGAAGTCATATAGATCAAGATATATAAATTATTGTATACCTTGATGCTTTGGCTTTATGAATGACTATACCCAAATTATTACTTGGAATGACCAACCCTAGCATAACTTGGTAGACATTGTGAACATATTTCCTTCATCGATTTGTCTTGGAAGAGATTTGCCGTGGTGATATAACACAGTAGGGATTTAAGTGAAAAATACCATTCAAACAAGAACAGTGTTGTCGCTCCTTATCAAGAGAACATCTGAATATTCTTATTTTGTTAGCGTTATATATTGGAAAGCAGAAGAAAAAAAAATAAAAGCAACCATTACTCTGGAAGTAGCTTGTAGCTTTCTCCTTTGTCCCTTCTTAGGGACTACTCTTCAGGCAGATTTTGCTATACTTGCCATCCATTATAATACCCATACTGGTGCAGATATTCTTATTCCTCAGTTGTGTTTTCATTGGTTGTCCCCAGGCTAATAGAGATGGGTATGCAGGAACATTTGTGAGAAGGTTGTAAAGAAACGGTATATTTTCTGTCTTCCCATATGTAACAACTGAATACTATTGTCAGTATTATCTTGATGGTAATTCACTTGTACTCATCTTCTTTTTGACAACACTGTTACCTTAAACCTCTACTATATTATATGGGTGCATAACACACACAGCTACTGGAAGATTTTTTTTGAGACTCATTAGCAGTTGGAAAGCACTAGAGCCATCGGAGATGTGAGGTCTGCTTTCATGCTGTTGTGAAGGTGAACTTTTCCACTGTTGAGCTCACAAAATAGACCCAACTTACTTTAATAGTTTTATATAGTTATGTTTTGTTACAACCTATAACTGCTCTGAATTTATCCACACAACAGTGGATGATAGCCAGATTAAGAAAACTCATCAACTTGTAAGAAACAAGTCCTTTGTATGTCAATTACAAGAAGAAAGGAAAAATGCATTTTCTCTCAATTAAACCGTCTAAAAGAAATAGGAAGAGAGTAGGAACCGAGGCTGAAGTGTTTTTCTTAAGAGAAAAATCTTTATTGATTTTTAAAGGAGAATTGTTACATGGAAACACTTTTTGATTGTGATTTAGTTTTACAAAATTTTTGGCTACTGTAATTAACAGAAAGACTGCAAAAGAGATTATCAATGGAATATGTAAAAGATCTTGTTTTCCAGACAGAATTTCTTCTGAGTGCATAAAATGGGAGAACTGTGACTTCATAAATGAAATGTATGCTCTTTAATATTTTTGGCAGAAATAACACTGTTATTGAAAGCAATGCTGCTTCTTTTCTCTAGGCAAAGGAGATGTTTTTGGTGATGTCTTCTGGAAGGAGTCTACCCTTGCCCAGTCCTGTGCAAATGTAAGGGCTTTGACCTACTGCGATCTTCATGTGATTAAGAGAGATGCCTTGCAGAAAGTGCTGGAATTCTATACAGCCTTTTCACACTCCTTCTCCAGAAATCTCATTTTGACATACAACTTGAGAAAAAGAGTGAGTAGCTTTGATTTTAATGTACTATATAAATGATCACTTCTAAGGTCTGTATGAAAACTCAAATTGGCTTGAATTTTGACATTCTTTATAGCCTCCCTTGAAAGATGTTTTTTCAGACCTTGCCTAAGAGACATGGCTAGCATGTGGAGTCAAAAGGCCGCATGCATTTGTTTCAGTGCTAGCTTTTAAGGGTGCTGGATTATGTATTTGTGAAAGTCTCATATTTCTATGGATTGAGCAGCTTTCAGCATGATTGCAATCTGTTATGTACTTTTAATGAACCAGAGTTAATTACTTTATTTTGTAAGCAGCTAAAAAGACATTAGGTATGTTGCCTGAGGTTACAAGGAAGATGGAAGAGAAGGTATGAAATCTAATCATGTAGAATAAAACTCAACTGCAATCACAATAGGAAAGTAATATGAACTTGGCTGATTCTGTCAAGATTTATATCCTTTAGTAGCAGTCAGTTTTTTGAATTAATTTGCCTATCTAATTAATGCCTCCATTTTCTTATCCTTGAAACTTTCTCTGTCTTAATTTCTTCCTGTGCGCCATTTCAAAGTATTTTATCAAATGTGAATCATCATAACCTATTATTTCATTTTAAATTATGTGAATTTAAATTCTTCAGTGAACCACCACTGTAGGAACTTAACACCGTAGTAGGTGTAAATCAAAGCCTTGGTAGTCTATGTGTTTAAAACTACGAAGCAAATTCGTAATGGAATATTTCCCCACAGAGTGCTTTGTCAAAGGACCTCAAACTCCTGCAGAACAGGAAAATACATGTAGCTGCAAGGAAGTTGAGGCATTGTGTTTAAGACCCAGCTATTTGCCCAGTTTTAATAATGTGAGGAAGAAAAGAAATGAGTATTGAGATAGTCTGAAGTATCTATATCACCGACTCTGGCATGGTTTAAAATAGCACTATGGGTAATGTCAGGCAATCTAGGAATGCGTACTTTTTTTTTTTTTTCCAAACATCAGTAGAAAACAAACTTTTTGGTATAGAAGGACCAACTTACTGGACGCACACAGTAAGGCTAGCAGAGGCACATAATTTTGGCTTTGCTCTGAGCCAGAAGTTCCAATTTTAGAATCAAGTGCCTGCTCCAGAAGTGACGCTCTTTCCCTTCATGTTCATTAGTGTAGCTTTTCCCAGCCCATTTTACAAATTACTTTTAAACCACAGTATCGTAGCTCCTGTGCAGTCAGTTTTCTTCACAAAATGTTCCTGGTAAAAAGGTACATTCTATGATAGCAATTTCCATTCAGTTATTCAAATAATTGGATTTTAATTGAGTTGCAGTCAGCAGAAAAGTGACAGTGATTTATAGTGAAGTGAGAGTTTGATGGTTGTAGGTTAGCAGACTGTAAAGTTAATTCTTTTATTGAAAGAAGACTGATTGCAATCAGAACGTAAACGTTAACTAAAATAAATAGCGTATGCTTTTGTAAATGCAGAAAAGGTATGGTACTTCAGGGGCTGGAGAAAATGCACATGAAAAGGCAGCTTTTTTAGAGTTTGAAATTTAATCTGGTTTAAATGTGAATCTTGTATAGAAATAGCTCCCTGGCTTGTTGCTTCTAGCACTCCTCCTGGTCTATTTCTGAAAATGGAGTTTTGCAGAATTCAGATGAACCGGTATCTTTGCGAATTACGTTTGTGAGGTACTGCATATCCTTCAGGATATAAATATCAGAATTGCCCTTTTCATTTCAATAAACAGTTTCATCTCTGACTCCAAAAGTGTTCAGCTAGCCTAAGTTTATATTCTATGCATTCATTCCAAATATATTCATACTGATTTGAAACAAATGGAAAAGCAACTTTGGTGGTGTGGTTTTTTTCTTTTTTTTCTTTTTTTTTTTTCTTTCCCCGTAGGATCTCTCATGTGTATTTTCCTCTGAAGCGTCCCCATCTCCAGGGTACCAGCAAGGTGCTTTTTAGCCAGGTTTTGCTTAGCTTTAGTGATCTTTAGCACTTTTTCACCTCGTTCATGTTTTCCTTGACTTCTGGGTCTCCCCTGAGGAGGTGAGTCTCTCTGGCCTAGAGCAATGCCAGGGGAGCTGTGTCCTCCACAAGTACTGGGCTCTGAATCTGCTTGCTAATAACAGTGACGGAAAGAGGCAGATAGGTAGGCATTTAAGGTATCAAAACCAATTGGTCTTGACCTTAGCTCACTCTAGCACCAGTGTTAGGCAAAATAGAAAGCCCTTTTCCTTTTCTGGCCTCACCCTTCATTCCTTGTTTTCCCTACTGATCTTGAGTATGCTTCCATCTGCATGCCCCTCTTATGCCCTCCTAGCAGCTATGGCATATTGTTGCCTGTCAGGTTTGAGGACTGCCTGGCTGAGGGAGGCACCTCCAGTGCTCTGTCCCTGCTGTGCTATGACTGTCACAGTGCCGGCAAAAATACCCTTTCATTCACTTTCTCAACAGACACCAGTGGAATATCTTCCTTTCTGAAACTGTCAGTCTGCTGTCAGGTGACTCCCTGAGCAGTTTTCTCAGGCGACTGGAATGCTTCAGAAAGTTATTAGCTGTCTAGTTACTTCTGTCTGCAGCTCACACTTAGGAAGCTTATTTTTCCTAAAGGAGAAGAGAAAGGAGACCTTTAATTAACTCCTTCCGCTGCCAGTCGTTGAAATTTTCATCTAAGTGGAAGCAGGGGGAGAGGCAGCTGCTACTTCTGTGGCTCCAACATCTTAAGAATCTGAAACTGCAGTCCGTGGCTGCAGGTGGCTGTGTCAGCCTCAAGGATTTTGCAGCTGAAGGGAAGCTGACAGCAAATTTCGCAGTGTGTTTCCTACTTTTAAGAATGCTGTGAAATTAAAGCAGGTTAATGGTTTTCTCTCTGGAATTTCGGACTGGAACCATAGTGTAGTTGCTGGGGACAAGTGACAAAGTCATCCTTTTGGAGGCTGTACCAGGCAAAAGATAATTATTACAGATTTGGAGCAGGCTGAATGGAGGTCTGTTTTCCCCCTACAAATACTTAAACCCATCTGAGTTTCCATCCTGGACTTCATATCTCCTGGTTAGAAGAACCATAAGAAGCTTGCATGATAGATGCTTTTTGTCTTTTGCTTGGGATGAAGTGCCTTCTGTAGAAAGGTGGGAGGGTTCTTCATAGCATTTTTAAGTCTTCTGGTATTGACAGATGTTTCTTTTCATGTGCAGGAGCTTTGTGACCAATATTTACTCTTACTGGGGAGCACCGCAGTGTATTTTCTCAGTTCATTCTACTACAGCCATAAATGATGTTGTAGTTCAAATGATCCTGCATGCTACATAAAAGAGAGAGAATTCTTATACATAATTTATTAAGCTGAGAGTTCTCCAGTAAGCCATTTTAGCCTGGATAGAGATTGAATGACTAATTCTGAATACTTTGGAGCATCGTGATAGAAGGCAAGAACAGTTTTACCAGAAGTTAAAATTTGTCCTGGAATAAAAGGGAATTCAGTGGGGTATAGGTAGGTTATTTGGGATTTTGTAAGACTGAAAGAAATGTCAGGGCACTGCATTTTTAGAAAGCAAGCCTAATTTAGTGATTTGAAACCAGAGATCCTGCTCAGAAGTTATGTCTTGAGACAGCAGTGATTGCAGCAGCATAGTCTGCCTCTGTGCTGATGTAAGATTGCCTTTGTACATTTAGTGACATGCATGTTCCATGCCATCCCAACTCTGCCAGGGGAAGGGATTCCCACCATCTCTTTCTACAAGCAATTTTAAAATATAATTGCTCTTTCCTATTCAGCGTTAGCTTCATCCTTCCCTTCTATAATGTAAGCTCTAACTTGAGAGAATACCCCTTTTAGATCAAACGTTTCAGCAAGGGATGCTTACAGACTTAATCTCCCAGGGACTGTCATCAGGTTGTTTTCAAAGGTACAGTCCATGGCCTTGTATTTTGTCTTTTCACATGACATATTTTTCAATTTTTTTTTCATGACATAGATTCAAAACTGGTATCTCAGAATTCTTTCTGATATTGGAGACTGAATTGCTGGAATATTTTAACAAAACTTTCTTAAAATAAGTGAAAGGTTTTGATTTTAGTGTATTGGCTCATTTGTTGTTGGATTTCAGAGGTATCAAACTGACAGGTTGTTTCGTTCTAGTCTGTTTGTATTCCCTGAAACAATTGCTCAAAACCCTGTGGGAAACAGGGTCTTGATTCTTGACTGGCATGCATCTCAGAGCAGTGAAAACTCAGGACACTGAACATGGCTGAAATGTCTGCGTGGATCTGTGGATAGGGTGGTATGCTAGATTTGATGAAAAGAAAGAAAACGTATTTGTTTTCCCAAGAATAAACACTTAAGTACTTAATTCAACTCTGTTCTTTCCTATGCTGCTTATTAAAAATTATTTAAGTAGTTGAATGTTCTGACATTAGTTGTTTCTCCATACCACTCTAAGAAAAATCTGTTTTATTCTATTTCTTCATAGGCATACTCCATATTGCATTTTTTTATTCTTCTCTCTGGACTTGTACAACTAAGTTAACTTTGTCTCACTCTAACACAAAACAGTTTATCTAGCTCACAGATTTTTGTGCAAATGACTCTTTATGCCCTGGACCAGAAGTGCTCTGAGGCTTCATGTGTATTGCTAGGTTTGCACATCTGCTATGTATAATTTAAAGAATGCAGTGGAGTGAATTGAAACCTCATGCTGTAGGGATGATGTTCTCTTTGATTTCTTCCTTCTCTTCTTCTGTTGGACCCTCTCAGGTAAAGTCTAAATAGCCAGAGTTGAGAGGACTTAACCAACTGCAAGCATTTATAATCACTGTAGAAGTATGTATGTTAAGTGTTCAGCCCAGAGAACTCTATTAACGTTCAGAGACATCACCTTAAAGTTCAGTTTCCAAAATTTTTCTAATCTAAGTTTATTTCTGTTAGTTTAAATCTGTATGGCCTTGAGCCTTAGGGTCTTAGGCTTCTGCAGAGCTGGATTGGGCTACAGGCAGTTAGTATAGGTTGTATAGTGGCAATGTATGTGTACAATAGCAAGACATAGTAAAGTAAGAAGTTCTAAGACTATAGAATTATTCTGCTGATTGTATTAGTACATAATACATTCTTATGTAAATTTTAGCTGTAAACTAAATTGGTCTGTGTGGGTAAGGAATGAAATGCTTCTTTGAATTTTTCTTAATGGCTAATCAGTTAAACTGATTTGACAAATTCATCATTTGAGATGCCTTCTGCTGCTGTCAATAATCAGCAGTTTTTCATATGTATAGATGCTGCAATGCAGTGTCTGTACAATTGTCATAAAGAAATAACTTAATATGTCATAAAAAGAAAGAGGTATATTTCTCCAACAGGATATGAAATTGGGAAATTCTAATAGGCCATTCACCAGTAAAAACTGAAAGTAAGCAGGTAATAAAATATATCACTATTAATAACCAACTATAAATAAAACCAATTATAACCAACTGTAAAAAAGAATTTTGAATAATAGTTCATCTTAAAATGAAACACTATGATTCTTCTGTGAAGCTGATGCTAAAAGCTGTCTCAAAGTATCTTCAGTAAGAGTATTTTAACTCCTGTGTTATCATAGGTATATAGTTTTTACTATTCTGGTCTCTAAATATTTATGATCACTTGTGTCCTGAGCAATAAATTAGAATTGTACAGTCTGAATTTATAAAATCAGAATTTTAACTATTTCCCTATGTGTTCTCTAAGTATGGAAAACTATGTCAGTGTTGTGTCAATGAAAGACATTCCAGTTAAATGCCTGTATTTGGGGAAAAAAAATGTAGAAAATAGAATGAGTGCTGGTCCTTCTGATTAAGGATTACTGTGATTAAGTACTTTATTCATTAATACAGAAATAGGATCAATGTTTTATCATTTTTTTATCACACTTTGAGTAGACCCACTTGAATTGCTTATGAAAGGTTGTTTTTATTTTTCTCAACAGCCCTAAAATATTCAGTTTTAAATATGAAAGAAAGAAATAAAATTTCTGACCTTTTCAGAATCAGAAGTGTTTTTAGTCTTTCCATATACAGTAAACCTATTCTGAGTAGATAAAAAAAATACAGTTAATGGTGAAATAAATAACATTTATTTTTAGAATATTTTAATCTTAAAAAAAAAATAGGCTTATATGGCTTTGTGAAGCCATTTTCGTATGAGCAATAGAAAATTAACATAAAAAATTATTTTGTCTCCTTTTTAACACAAAACCACCCACACCAGTTCGCTTATCCTAACAGAAGAAAATGTATTACTTTGTTTTCTGTCCTCCTTCAACCACTTGAGTAAAGTATACAAAGTTTTAACACAGGTAAGGATCGCTTATTGTGAGTGAGGCTTCTTCAGAATAGCTCTGGTAATGCATTTTAAAGTAGAAAATTCTATATGCTGGCTCACCAGCTGGGACAGAAGACAATAATCCTAAGACCATATAGCTTATACAGACTCCATATACTCAGACTACAGAATCCATTCTTCATTGTGAAAACAATGAAATGCTTGTTAGTACTTCTGTAGTAAAAAAAGATCAGTACTTAGTTTAAGCTGGTATTTTTCTCACGTTTAATTACATAAATAAAGAATGCATAGTATGTCTAAACAAGGGAGGCTGAGCAGCCACTTGTCTGTGTAGTGTGATTCCTGCTTTCAGCAGTCCTGTGCAACACCTGCTTATGTTAAGTGTACTGAGATGCCTCTGGCTGGTTTTGGGTCATGCTGGCACACAGAAAGGGTGTGGAAATTCAGTTCTGATGCTTTCTTCAAAGCTTTGTGGTATGCAGTAAAAGCTCTGACTTTTACTGCATACCACAACCAAGTGGCCTTAATTTCTAGATCTCTGTATATTGGTGGCTGTCATTCCTGTTTGTCAATATGTGTATGTATCTAATAACTAGTCTGCCTGTTGCTGAGTCTCTCAGGTAAATCAAATAGCATGTACTTTTTTTTTTTCCAATAAGCTAACATTGCTTTCGGACTTTTGCCTGTTTGTGCCATGATCTATCTATGATCTATCTATGTATTACAATGATAGTAATCATGTCAACATCTCAATAACCTTTGTGCCCTTGTAGCTGTGTTTTTTGATTGCCTTCACCCTGGTGCTGCATACTCTATATAGCATTTCTGAACGAGGAAAAGACAAAACAGTGACCTAATGACCTTCTGGGTTTTTTTGTTTGTTTTGTTTTGTTTTCCAGCTCTCTAATTAATCTCTGATGTTTGTGGTCTGGGAATATCGGTGTGAGAATTAGCTGACTCTAGGACAAACTCTTACGGAGAGGGTGTGATTTCCTGACGTGATAACATTGTGATCTTCTCTAAGGTTACTAAAAACTTTACTCATAGGACCTCAAATTCAAACACTCAATCCATTCAAGACACTGCACAAAAGAAGGATAATAGCTGTGCAGTAAGAAAGTTGAATGGCAAATCTGTATCTCTGAGCAATCGAAGATAATGATTTAATTGATCAGGTTGATCCTTTCTTCAGCTCTCCAGCAAAAGGTGTAAGAGCAACCCCCTATACAAAAGAAGTGAACTTCTGTGAGTTATTACTAATGTACACAGAAGTCATGATCCCTGCTTCAGACCAAATCCTAACTGTGAGCTTTTGCAGAACAAGCCAAATGAACTTCTTTTCCTCTTTGTCTGCTTGAGCCAAATCTCTACACACCTCCTCTGAGGACTCTGATACCATGCATAGAACAAGTAACTCACCTAGCATGTGACAAATACTGTAAAGACATTTTATACAAAGCCATTTCCCAGCTTGATTCATGAACGCTGATAGGTGACTACAGTGATAAATTATCCTATATGGTTAGATGCCTGCTATTTTTCCTGTATGCATAACTGAGAGTCAGCCTTCTAGTTGTCTTTGAACAGATTTCTTGCTTAGGAGATACAGGCAGGACCATGCCATGTTCCTGAGTTTCAAGCCTGACTCAGAAGAGTCACAGAGGTGATTTGGTTTCTAATGGAAACCTGCTTTACAGGCTGCTACCCATTCCAGTATGACAGTGAAGTGTTTGACTGGTGAATGTGAAGTGGAGTAACCACTAGGTGTGGCCTTGTGAAAATTCTTGATTTTAAATCCAGTAAGCTTTAACATCATGGAAAGAAAACAATTACAAGTGAAACCTGATATGGCACTTTTCCAGTCATATGCTATGGCTGTAGCTACCCGCTATTGCCACAGCTAAGTCAAGTGGCAAGGAAGGCTTTGTGTCGGCTTGTGGCCTAGTACAAGAATTTACAGAAATATGATGAGAGGAGGATCATGAGTCACTCCCTCTGTTTTTTTGAATTTTCAAACAGAAATGTGATACCTGATCCTGATACATGGTATTAAAGCCCTGTGCAAATGAACGTGCTAAGTGTTTTTAGCATAGTTTTTGTCAGTGAATTGGAGAGGGTACCTATACTCAGCCCTGCCTGACAACACAGTCATTATTCTCCTTATTGCTCTCACTTTGTTTTTTGTTCTGCTTTTTGTTCTCTTTCCATCTATTACATTCCAAATTGAGGTGTGAATTTCAGTATCTTGTGTAAGTGCACTTGTATTTATATTTAGTTCAGTAGTATCTCTCTCAACTGTAGTCTACAGTGGTAGAATAACATTGAATATACTCAGTGTCACCAAACGCTTTATATAGGACTTAGAATAGATGTAGCACTATCACCAGCTAACGTGTAGCTAGACATGAAGTGATCTTAATTACCCACAGTTCAAATATATTGTTTCTCTGTTCTTTCCGAAGTCAGCTGTGAAAATGTGTAATGTTTTCATCAGATTTTTATCGGGAGCTGAATCTGCTTAAGCCATTTTTAAGTAGTACAGCATTATGAATGTGAAAACATGACATATGGTTAGGATAGTGCTTGAGACTTGAACAATATGTGGTTTTGTTCATATATACTTAGGTGTTTCTTCTTTTTGTCGCAGTCTTCTAGGGTCTTTTCCAAATACAAAAAGCAAAAAGCTCAACACATACAGTGTTCCAAGTCTTTATTCTTTGGCAAACCACATCCACACTAAACTCCCCCAGCACGCGTCCCCTACAACCATGTAGCTTCAGCGTTACCTGGCCTTTTTTTGTAATTCAGCAAAAAATGCTGCACCCTCATCTTGATATGCCGGAGGGTCTGCTTCCACTGTCCTGATGAACTTCACACTTGGTCATTTCTCCAGTATGTTCTGTAATAAATATAGTGCTGCAACAGAATTATTTGCAGTTCATTCACACAGATGACATCAGATGGCATCCAAGAAAATTTGTCAGTATCATTTTATAACACACTGGATGATTTACATTATAAACTGCAGTTTTTGTTTTTTTTTTCTTTCTGAAAATGTAGAAATACGTTCCCCTTTCAAAGTTTTTTTTCTTTTTTTTTCCTTGTTCTTGAAACATGCAAAAAACTCAGGATGTTACCTTTAAAAAATTTAATGGTATACCCAGCTCCATCAGAAGAGGCAATTGTGTTTCTCCAGTCTTCAAGGTTGATGTCTATTGTTACTTTGTACAAAAACTGAATATATCATGTCAACTCCAGCATTTTTTGCATGGCTGCAGAAGTGAGACATGGCATTCCTCTAAGTAGGATGTGCAATTTGTTAATTGTTTTTCAAGGTTTCGCTGCCACTTTGCAGTAACAGGAGAGATGTTATTTATAGCCAGTTATTTTCTTGATTGAAGAACATAAAATTGCTGTTGACTTCCATCGTATACTGATAGAATAGTTTAGACTGAACCTGAAACTCCTGCCTGGGGTAAGATACAAAAGAATATCAGAGGAAAAAAACAGCATTAGCTTTGCAGTTATGTCTATAATATAGACTTTAAACATATTGTTAGCCCTTGATTTCCCTTGTCTGCATTTTTAAATTGCTTGAGCTGCAGGTTTAGTAGGACAGAAAGTTCTGTCTGATAGTTCTGTGGGTTACATGTGTTCAGTGATTATCAATGAAAGAGGGATTCACATTTAATCCACTGACATTCATTGGTCTAAGCAGAAGTAGTAATTATGAAAAACTCTTTTTTGGGATGTCATCTGAGAACAGTTCTATCCTTTAATATAAAAGCATGGTGATATTCTTTGTCACTAGAATTCAAAACTGTAATTTGTTTTTGACAGTCAAGACAGGTCAGAAATGACCTTCGTTGTTTACATCCAAACTATCCTATAAATGCGGATGCAATCACAAAAAGGGAGTTTGGAAAATTTGTAGCTTCTGATCTGTCATACATTTCAGAAACTTGTGATAGTTTGTCTGACTTTTAATTGCTCTGTTATTTTCATGGTATGCAGCATGTTAATGATATGAAGGCATAATTTTGAAAATAGCTTAATGAGGTTCTTACTGTGTTCTCTAAAAAATTATTAATATATTGTGTATTGCTTGGTTTGTCGTATTTTCCAATCAGGGATATCATCCATACTCAATCATTGTCATTACAGAGCTGTCCAGGAAGGCGTACTTTGTAGGTGGGTGAAACAAAAACAATTAAGGGCAACCTGAAGTTGTCCTATTCACCAACTTCTCCCCTAGGTGGTCATTAAGACAAACCTTTTGATCATGTGGTCAGAGCATAAGGTGAGAACTACCTGATAGGTGTAGGGTAGCAAGATGATTTGTAATGCTGTGGTAAAGTAAATCAACTGCCTTTGTAATGAATGTAGCATAAAGGTAGTTATAGTTAGTATTCAACTGTATTGGATCTGCAGCTCATTTGCTCCACCGTACTTACTTAGGATGTTACATTTCAAAGTTTTCTATTCTCATTTTTCCTTATCTGAATAGATATTGTAACTTGCATTTAATGCAGGAAGAGAATTAACAAGAGATGATGTCAGAAAGACTTTCTTTAATAGCATAATATAAAGTGGTAAAGATATTTTTGCAATCTGAAAATTACTTGTTTACCATTAAACAACTACAATTGCATTTAGATTTCCTAAGTGATTTAGGAAAGCAGGCAAATGATTTAATTTTGATTTTGTTTTATACTCCAGTGGAGCAAACAATGGTTTTGGAACAAGCTGCTTGCTAGTTTCAGAATTAAACTGTTCTTTTTATTGGGCACTGGTAGAGTCTCTCTGCCTTTCCTGATGGCAGAAAAACCTGCAATGCATTGACTGATACTTGCTCAGTTTCCATCAACTCCTTTTATTTCCTCGATTATGATTCTAGTTCTGCTACCCAGGCCAGAACTTCTGCTTTGCTTTCCCCTTAAACCTATGCTTTCCAGAAAATGTCTTTCCACTAGAACCTGAGGTGAGATATAGCTTTGCAACTCAAGTTCCCATCATATGATTAGTCTCTACAAAGCTTTTAGTGCAGAACGCTGAGACTTTTCTTATGTCTATTCAGTGTGAATCTCTGTCCTTGCAGCATTAGGTGAGACTGGAACAGAGGCTTTGGAAGACAGCAGTAATCTACTTTTAACTTACAAATCTGTTTTGGTAAGCCCATTGTTGAAAGCTGGTGTTTTTATGGCTAAACATGATCCTTTGAAGAAGCACTCTTGTTCATGTCATTCTCAGTCCTTTCTAAGTTTCCTCAAATCTTAAAGTCAGTAGTCTGCAGCTTTTCACAGAAGTGTGGGAGCTTCAGGTGAGTGAACCTCTAACACAAGTACCTTGAGTGATGCAGGAGTGCTTTTTATCTGACTTTCTTAATTCACTGTAAGATAAGACTTAAAGGCGAACATCCTGTTGACTTGACAGTTTTTTTTTTTGTTGTTTTTTTTTTCAGGCACTAGGAGTGTTATTAATGTGTTTTCACCCAATGAATGTTATTTCTTGTACCACCAAATTAACAATAGCTATATATAATTCTTCTTTAATCTAACTTTTGTTCTGATCTGGCTTTTGCTGGTTGTCATTCTGCCTTTTATCTTCATATTATCTGAATATCTTCTGGTGGGATATAAAGCAAAAACGCTAACATCTGAACATCTGCCATATGCAGTATATTCTTTCTCATCTCTCTCCTACGTAACTAAATGTATGTTCAGTGTTGTGAGTTATTTTGGTGGTGTTTCTTAGTGTGCCTGTACTAGGGAAGATGGAGTCTATGCACTGGGAACAGCAAATGATAGTAGCTACTTGAAAGCAAGCTGAGGTCAAGCTCCATCTACATAATTACATTTCCTCTGTGGGATGCATCTTTCAAGTTCTGTTCTTGCCGTTAGGATTGAGGACTAAAAGATCATTTGCTGGTATTTTCTGTCTCTTAAAAGACAAATAAAGTTTTTTCTCTTAAGCATTTTGAAATTTACAAGTATGACTGTGTAAATATTAGCAGACAATACAATGACAGTCCAATTTTTTTGTATTGTTTCATTAAAAGAACAAAAACAAACAATAGAAGAATATTCCGGTATTGGTCTTTTGCAGAATGTGTTATTTGATAGATCTCTTGATTTCATTAAATTTGAATGAAATCTATGACTGCTAAATATAGAGTGTATACTATATATTAATGTTAAATAAATGAATAGAATAAAGAATTATTTCATTTTCTGTAGAAAAAGAAATCTGTTACTTGTTTGAAAGTTACCCTGTTCTTAGAAGATCCAGTTTTTGCAGTTGCATTATCTTGGTAATGAACTGAACACCTCCTAAATCTATGGGGCTCTTTAACAGGTGTGTTTATAACCTCCCTCTTTTTTGCTCTGACTCACAACTTGGATGTTAAATTGTGTAACCTGCCAGGCGATTGCCTGCTATGAAAAGTGTTGTAGCTGTAGGGATTATTATTAAATATGTCTAATAATTTTCTATTTCTGGATCTATATCAGGGTGACTATGCAACCCACTAGTTAATGGGGCTAGAAAGAAAGGGGTAGGGCAGGTTTGGATGCAAGAAATGTAGACCTTTTGGTATGCTTAGCCCAGCAGTGGGTACTTCTCTGCATTTTACTACATACCCTGCCTCTTTCCTCCCCCCCCGCCCCCAACAACCACCAAAATACCAGATCATTTTTTCCACTCAAATCTCTGGGCATCAGAGTTGGGGGACTTTCAGCAGCTGCTGTATACCTATCAACAGGACTTTTCTGCTATCAGGTGGGTGTGTCCCTAAACATAGAGCACATGTGTTTATGTTTGTGTATGTGGTAGACAAGAATTTAAGTCCAATTCAAAACAGTGTCAATATGTGCTGGAAATGGCATAGTAAATCACCATATGTTCCAGAGGAAATGCCAAACAAAGTCATGATTGCTTTATATGTGCACAGCTGACTGGCAAACATAAAGGCAGACTCCTGATGGGAGATGCCATCGTATGCTTTTCTTCTTTGCTATTTTGAAGCATGAGCCCATCTGTTTCCCTTACTGCTGGGGAAGGGTTGGTAAATATTCAGATAAAAATTTTGCTACTGGAGAATAAACACCAGTAGCAAGGAAGCTGAAGACATGAAGGTCTTAGTTGTATTTATTCTCCATTTCTCTTGAAGTACTTTGAAATTCTCGTCCTCATACTACTCTGATTTTATGTTAGTACAGCCTACGTTTCCTAGCTCTAGTTCACAGACCAAGCATGTTTGAGAACAAACCTGAGGACTGTGTGCACATTAGACTCACTCACACAATCAGGGAGAGTGCAATAACCATCTCCGTTCTTTTTACCTGTGCCAGCACGGATTATTTAATGTCTCACAAAAGCCCTAAGTACAAGTGTAAGAGTGGAGGCGTTTGCTGGCATGTTTGGCAAGCTGTTTGATTTGCGTATTTTCCAAGCTCTTTAAAGAGTCTTGAAATATCTGATAGAAAGCCATAGAAAAACCTAATGACTTATTTTTTAATTAAACTGAATTATTTTAACTACCATAATATAGTTCTCTTCAAGCTAGATACCCATACAGATTGAAATCACTGCAGAATGATAACATTGACTTCTGTGACACCTACTGGTCGAGCTGAGCTGAACAAGAAAAACCTATGGGGACTTGGTCTTTCCTCTTCCTGACAATAATTCCAGGTAATGAGTTTGGCTGCTAGGGGCAAACACAGCGGAGGTGGTGTTTGTAATGATGGAATGATGGACATGTCTTATTTCAGTAAATCTCCCATTACTTTGTGCATAGATGTAGATAAACACTTATATTTTAGCTTTTAACTTGTGCCTTTTCCCTTCTTATTAGCTCTTTAGTCTTCACCCTCTTTGTTTCATCTGTCTTACCTTCATTCAAGTTTCCTTTTTTATCATCCATTAATTGTATTTGGAACTGCAAGAAAATCACTTTGAAGTCTTCTCTCAATTCCCATCCTCCTTTAGAATAATTCTTCATTATCTGTGATCATTTCCTTAGTACTGGAGACCAATTACCATTCTTACTGCCCTATTAGGCATTTCACTTTCCTTGGAAAGGAAAGGAACCCTTCATGCAAGTTCTTCCATGTGATCTTATGCTTTAAGAAGGTTTTACAGGTATTGAGAAAAACTAAGCTTTTCTGTATGTATAGAAATAAGGGTGTTAATAATTCATAATAAAAATCAGCTTTGCATTCCCACTAAAGAATGGAGGATGGATAATATTTCATAACTGTAGAAAAGTTCTCTGTATTCATTTTCAGAGTGGTAGTTTTTCTGCACTCAGATATTGGTGCAAATTTATGAAAATATATTGTCCTCTTGGTGATTCTAGAATGTATTATTAATCAAAAAAGTTACACAGAGGGTTTCTCAGGTTGTTCTTCCTTTGGGAGACATCCATTGAGAGATGACCTATACTCTAGAAGTTTTTGTAGCTTCACAAAATTACACAAGATGCCTTTACGTGATCTGGTTGTTCTCAGTGACTAAGAGGGGAACTCCTTCCCGTCTCCCTGTTTCTGACTGCATTCTCATTTAATATATGTCCTGCAGAACATCAGACCACATCTGCAAGCCTATCTAGTACACTAACCTGGCCAAAAGAGAAGAGAGTTATGGGAATTCTGGGCTAATGAGTAATGTTGGATAGCAACAAGGGACAAGGTAGATGGGAAGAAGGATGAGAAAGGAGCTGTAGTGGAAAGCAGGTTAGTGAGCCCTCCCTTTTTTTGGCAGCAACAGGTTGATAGATTCAACTATTGTATGTAATTTTCCCTAGGAAAAAGCATTTGTCATTTCTTGCTGGCTTTTTGCCCTCCCTGGTCTGCCAGCTCTGCAGATTCTGGATGTGAGCTGTAGGTCGTGCTACTGTTTATCTATCCCTTTCATTTTCTTCGATTCTGGGCAAGTTCTTACATTGCACATGTTGTATAGTTTCTGACCCCATCTAGGACATCCATCAGCATTACCAGTGTGCCTTCTCTCTCTTCCCTTGGGAGACAGTTGTGTTCTCACTGTATATTTACTTTTTCTGCATGTGTGGCATTATTTTTGTTAGAAAAAAATGGATAAAAAGCCACCATCTTTAGACTGTAGGTTGAATGATTTGTGAGATTCCTATAATGGTATTTCTGATCTTTAAGGAGCCTCCACGTCCTACATGAATAAGCCTTGCATTTACAGTTTCAAGTTATTCCATACCAAGGGATAAAAGATTATGTAAGGATTTTCATCTAGAACTTAAATGCTTTTTAGCATACTACTAGAAGAGAGATGAGGAGAAGAAGAAATCTTGTGCAAGATTCTATGTTCCACAGGGATTTAATGAAAATTTGAGTTTGTATATACTCCTTTCACAATAGGATCTGGTACTGAGGATTCACATAGGTGATCTACACTAATTAGAAATTTTATGTTTTGTATCAGATTGTAATCTAATTAAGAGACAACACAAGGTGAATAAATAAGCTCAGCACTGGAAGGAAAGGGATGGAATCTATCCCAGCTGAGGTGTTCAGAGTCTTGCACGTGTTACTGGCTATGCGTTAGCAGATAAAATGAATGCTGTGCCAACCAGAAGGAACTTGTTTTGCTTTTCAACTTGAGCAGATCTGTCTAGGAACACAAAATATGCCAGTGATGACCATGGTACTATTCCTATTTGAGACTTCATTTTAGTTAGTTTGGGGCAGTGGAAATCATTACTGCAGGGTGCTGAAATGTTCCTGCTTGGCTGCGCCCTCACTCAATGTTAAGGGCAGTGGCTATGATGATATTTCATTACTTCCATGCAGTAACAGTTAAGTGCTTATAGCAAACTGAGACCCTAAATCTTGCCTGTTGCTGCCTGCAGAGAGCAGTCAGCATGTTAAAAACCATGGTCTGAAGCAAAAAAGTTATGGAAGTTAGGCCTTGTTCCTATTGTAATGACTAGGAATAGATCTTTCTCTGTCTGGTAGTTTGTAATTATGAAAGCATTCAGTACCTTGCAGGATGTCATAGGCTTCTCAAAATCCAGTTTCCCATAAAGGCTGCTTCACTTTATCAATAATTTTACTCTACATCTTTCTTATTTTTATCCTGTGACGTTAAATAACCGGCCCAAGATCACACAAGAAATCTGTGACAGACTTCAGAGCTAAATCCTGACAGCTAAAATCCTAGCCCAGTTCCTTGGGTACTTTCTGGGCGACATATGTGTCAGCTAGATTCTGAAAAAGAACCTGTCAGTCAAGTAGCACTTCCAGCAAACCATGATACCTCATAGACTAGAAACATACAAAGTAAACCTGCATTTTGTAGCTATTTTCACACAGCATTAGTGTGCCTTATTGTGACATATGACTAAAAACTGTCATTTGGAATCTCAAATTATAGAAAATCTGAGTCTTATTTTAACCACAGTCCTATGTTTAGCTAGAGAACCCTGTGCAGAGATGACTGACCTTGACTTAATTACATATTTCCACAGTGCCTTATTTATGAGGATGTCATTTATCTGTTGGTAAAGTTTCACAGAGCGAGGGACTGCTCTTGAATTTCACTGTTTCCTCGTGCTGTTGTGGCAGACTGTCCTTGACATGTGGAAAGGCAACATGTCCTGTCGAGGTTTCTGTACAGACTAGCAGGATCTGGAGCCTCCTGCTGGGTTCAGGTACAACTTAACCACCAAGGGAGTAGTCTGTTGTGCTCTGTGGCCCTAAATGAGCTCCAAGCAATGCAATTCTGCTGTTTCCAGTGATGCCGCTACATTAAATTACTTTTTATTTCTTTTGCATTCTTGCTGTTAGGTTTGAAATTAATTACCTAGTGCAGGAATCTTCAATCTCTGAGCCTCAAAGGCTGTTCAGTTGGTGCCCAACTACAGCAAGGTACTCTGTTTTCTGAGGGCCCCTCAGGAGCAGAAGAAAGGTTGGCTGGGTTTTTTCGTGTGCAGATACCAGTTACCATCTTTCTTAGCCTCATAAATGCTAACAGACTTAACTCAGCATACAGGAGTGTGCCACAAATCGCTTGTACCTTGGTGACTCTTCACTCAGTGTACTTGTTCTCTGTGTTAGACTGGCTGGATTTGGGAAGGATCTCTGTAGATCACCTTTTTAACCCCCTGCGCTCAAGCAAGGCTACCTAGAGCAAGCTGTCAAGGACCATGCCATTCATCCTTAGTGACAATGACAGCCAGGAGCTCACACCAAATTCCCAGGTCACGTCTAGGTAGGAGGCAGTTGGGAACAGTATGCACAGGAGACTCTTGCTGCCTGCAGCCCATTGTAGCTTCCCACTTCCCAAGACACTGACAGGAACCCTGTTGCATGTGGCCTTTTCTAATCTGAGGATGAGCTGGGAGGCCCAGACAGTTGGGGAGATGGTGGCCTTCATGCCTGCCTCTGCTCTCAGGCTAAGGAGACAGACAGTTTTCCTTTCTCAGTCTCCTTTATGGTGTCATCTCCGCAGAGCTGCAAGGAAGAGTTTGTCAGCATGCCCACAAAGTGTTTGCAATCAGTAAATGGTGGTTGTTAGGCTTACATGTGCCCCTTGTGCCCAACGTCACAGATGCCAAAAATAGAAATGTGATTTTCTTTCTAACCTCACCTGAATAGTAAGAGATTCTGTGCATTTGTGTTTCATTCTTTTGTGTTACTGTTATGGTATCTGATTGAATACTAAGCATTCCTTATTCTATCAGAAATCACAATTGGATGCTCCTGCAATTTTCTGTTACTATATAGAGCCCCTTTTATTTGTAGTGCAGATAACAATCACTCATATAAAATTTGTGCCTGTTGCAACATCTTTCTGCTTTGCTCTCAAATCCATGTATGATGCATTGTTTATAAGCAGTGAAATTACATGTATTTGTTATAAAGTCTGGGAGATTGCACACAGCTTCTCAGATCACGATTGCTCACTAAGATTTAATAGATATATAAACTGTTCAAAATAAATAAACCCTATCTCTTCCTGGTTCTGCTCGTGGGCAGAAAGAACAGGTTTGGAGTAAACTCCAAAGAGCTTGCAGGGACACATGCTGTCTACTTCTAGCTATTGTTTAGGGTTTGTATTGCCATAATAGAATTTCAGAATTACAGAACAGCATGATAGGAGCTACTATACGTGTCAAGATAAACTCTCATGTCTAAATCCCTGACCTTGTATTCCTTTCTCTTCCTTTCTTTACTGAGACTCTTTGGAAATTTTACTTTGTATTGTTACTGAAATTGAAATACATGTCTTTTACATTACCTTTATAAAAGCTATCTCAGGTTCCTAGGAAATGCATATATTCCCTTGTTAAGTCCAAAGCGTGTTACCAGACTGCTGAATTTCTGGTGTAATAATTAAGAAAATTAAATTGTTTGCCCTAGAACAGTTAAAGATGTAAAAACTCAGACCTGATGAAAGCCTATCTTACAGTGTTCTAAGTCAAACTTGGTAGCAGAGGCAACTCCAGACTTACTCTGTATTCGTTTCTGCTTGTAATCAGTAGCATGTATAGCTTTGGTGCAGTTGTGCTCCAAAATTCTGCATGCAGTCATTTAGTTTATCCCGTCAAATGAGAGTGCTTGCCCTTCTATTTTTACATGCATATCATTGGAGACAATGTTTGAATGCTGTGGTTTTTAAACCACCTTTATTTTCAGAGAATGTAGTTTGCAGAGTCAATGGAATGATTCAATGAAGATAAAAGTGAGATCTTTGCTTTTATATCAGGTCTATAAAATAGGAAAAAGGATGTGCGTGGTCTGGGACAGTAACTATTGAATCCACTGTTATGTGGCTCTAATTGGCTTGGTATCTTGAACCAGGACTCTACTTGACCTTTGGAGCTCGGCTGCCACTGCAAAGCTGTTGCTTCAGAGGTCCATCTAACCAGCTGTCTGCTGTTGGACTATGACCAGCTACCTAGGGGACAGTGCAGCATACGAATGTAACCGTACTTTTTGGAAAAACTTTTCAGCTAATTAAGGAAAGGGATCAGAAGCATTTTATGGTATTTAATAACCTTCTATGTGCTTCTCTTCTATGGATTTATCCCGGTATCTCTTGAATCTCCTTAAAGCTAAAATTAAAACACTCAAAAGGCCCATAACAAGAAGATGCAAAGGTTAGTAGCAAATTGTGTGAGGAAAGTTGCCTTTCTTGTTTTGAATCTTCTAATGTCATTTGATACTCCTTTTTCCAGAAGGGAGGAGTTGCTGTCTTCTACCATGAAGGTAGCAATTTTATAGCTCTGTGTAGACCCTTTTGTGCTTTTCTTAATCTGTTCCTTTCTTCTCTTCCTCCCCATACTCTGAGGTAAATATGAGACTTGATATGATACACACAGTTTTGTTGTGACTTGAACTAACAAAGCATAATTATAGAAAGCAAAGAGATATAATTGTTTTCACATTTTCAAAATCAGGTTTTTCAGTTCATAGTGGTTTACTTTGGAAACTCTAGAGAAAAAAAAATGGAAATGAAGCATTTTTGCTTGATTCAAAGTAGGTCTTTTGAGGATGTCTGTAGGAACTTGTTTCCATGATGAAAATATTATTTTTTTTTGAGTTCGTACAGGGCAGGACAAACAGCAGGTTGGAAAATGGACTCTAATCCCTGCTCATCAGCTTGCAGGGCATTGGACCTGTGTGTGTGCCGTAGCAGGAGCCAGGTCGGGCTGGCATCACTGTTTGATGCCATCCCAGCAGTGGGACACTGACCTCTTGCTAAAATCCAGGGGCTAGTTTACAGAGGGTCTCATTGTAAACAGATTTCACAGTGAAGAGATTATTCTTTCTGCAGCCTTTAAGCAGATATTGGTACAAGAGATTTCTTATTTACTGCTTCTGGCTTGGATTCTTATCCTTTTCTGACTGATTTAACAGGTCCTTGATCTACTAGGGAACCTGCTCTTAGCTTTGGCATAGTTCTCAATGATCTCAAGGCATCCCTTCCAACCCCTACAATTCTGTGTTTCTGCGATTCTGTACCTAAGAGTTCATGCTAGCTAACAGTTTAACTCTTAAAGTTTCAGTCTAACTACATATTAGAAATCTAAAAATAACTAAATATGCCCTAGATGTTTTATTTTAATACTGCAGTACTCCTCAAAACACTACTGACAAATATGGACACATGGCAATTTTAGTCTTCCAAAGTACAAACTGTCAACTTCAGAAACCACAAGTATGTCATCAGGCATACGCTTATTTTCCTTTGCTTAGCTTTGATCTCTTTTTATAGTGAACTTGCAGAGTCATCAAAATTACTCTGTGTGCCTCTGTGGTATTAATTAGCTTTGATAGATGAATTTTATTGATAAGTCTGAAATCCTGTGCGGTTGAATACGTTATTGGCCTCCTAGCAACTGTGGCAGTGGTCTCCATAGAGATTACCTGAACACCCCTTCATAGCCAGATTCCTCTAATTCTGAGGTGACTAGGTCTTTTGCTGTCTGTCTTGAGATATTTGTGACCTGGTTATTAAAAAAACAGAGACATTTCTGCATCTCTCACCAGACCTGTGTCAAAGCAGAGGTCTAAAATGGGCACAGTTGATACAGGGATTGCTTTGGAAATGTTGGCTGACCTTTCTCTAACTTTTGCACGAAGATAAAATAGGAAAATTATGCCATCTGCTCCACAGCAAAGTAACTGTTCTGAGGCTTAATTATGTTTTGGATTGCAATAACAAACATAATGAGGATAGTGAGAATTTTTTAGTTAGTGACTCTCCACAGATTTTGTCCATTTAGAACTTTCTGGAGGGGCGTAGAGTGCAAACATTTAAGAAAATGATATGGGGATTGATAACGTGTGTTTTGTTAAGCTGTTATTGCTCAATTTTATTTGCAGTAGAGAAAAGTATGAGGAACCTGTTTGGGAGGAAAAATATTTTATATTTGTATAGGGAAATGGTTATGTACATCAGTGCACATCTCAAACTGCCTGGCCTCTAAGTAATGCTTATCACAAACCCTGGGAGAAACATCATGAAGACAGACTTGTTTTAGTTTCTTCACTGTTAGGTGGTATGTTAAAACCTTAAAGTGATGTCAGAACCCTCTTATTAAAATCAAACCTACAAACAAACAAAAACCCCTCAAAATCTAATGCAGTCAGTGCAGTGAAAAATGTAGGAAAAATCTGAAAATGGTTGTAGATGGGATATGCAGAATAAAATTACTTGTTTTTGTTTTGTATGTAAACTGTATGGAATGTACTGAAGTATCACTATTAGGTGCAGGCATCTTGTTATTAGAAAGAAATAGGGGAGATTTAGGGTAGATGTTAGGAGGAAATTCTTTACTCAGAGGGCGGTGAGACAGTGACACAGCTGCCCAGAGAAACTGTGGTGCCCCATCCCTGCAGGTGCTCAAGGTCAGGTTGGATGGGGCCCTGGGCAGCCTGAGCTGGGAACAGTGACACAGAACAGCACAGTGTTTCTGTTTTATTGCAAGTATCACTGAGTAAAACTGAAAAGATGAAGATTCAGAAACTTTGGCCCAGCACGCTATACGCTGTCTGTGCTTATAGGCTCTTCTGGGGGAAAGACAGAAGGGAGGAGGCTGTGGGCACACTGGCAGGCAGAGAGGTGGACGGGCTGTGCTGTGTGGATGTAGTGATAGACCTAGAAGGAATGGCCTCAAGTTGCACTAGAGGAAGTTCAGGTTGGATATTAGGAAAAATGGTCAGGAGCTGCAACAGGCTGCCCAGGGAGGTGGTGGAGTCACTGTCCATGGAGGTGTTCAACAAACATTTAGATGTTGTACTAAGGGACATGGTTTAGTGGGGAAGTATTGGGGTGGTAAGTGGCTGGTTGGTCTACGTTGGCTTGTAGGTCTTCTCTAACCTTCTATGATTCTATGCTGGCATACTCTGGATCTAAGCACTGGCTTTGCATGGATTGTGTTCATCCTCTTGTTGCCTTCTACAAGACAGCATCGTGTGAGCCCAAGGGGACCAAGAGGAGTGTGTGGTGTGGCTGGGCTGCTTTGGGCCCCCTGCTGTCTTTCTTCCTTCAGAGCAGCACCTTACACAGTTGAAGAGAATGGCAATGTTTGCAGAGTAAGGTAGCACTTAGTACTAATAAAAGAGCTTGAGTCTAGCCTTATATTAATATTTATTTAGCACTGCAATGTGAAGTGAATAGCCCTGTGGAATAGGGAAGCTATTTATTTTTCACACAGCAAAGGCATTTTGAGAAACAAGAGCTAGTAACACAGAGCTTCTCCAAGGAATGAGCACCATGGGCACTGGGCGTGCACATGAGGAGTGCTGCATGAGTGATTGTGTTCCGCTTGCTGGGTAGAAATTAAAAACAAATAATCTGTGTGTCAGTGGGATAGCAGGGGATAATTTTGGAGCCTGCTGTTGTTTTCAAATTTATGTTTTTATTAATTTACTTCTTGATTTAAAAAACAGCATAGAACTAGTAAAACTGTAGGCCTCGTAGTGCCTGGGATCTATAAAAGGGTGGAAATGCAGAGGGATATCAGAACTGGCTCTGGATGCTGCCTGCCTGACCTTCAACCATTCTTTTTCTCGCTCTATAGAAGGATGAAGTGGCTGGGTGGGAAATATGAGTGAATTTGTCAAAGCAGAGACCTTGTTTGATATTTCAGAAGAAAGTTTTTTTCCCATCTGGAACATTTGGATTTCTTTTCTTTTAAAATATTGGCATTCCTTTTTCCAGTTAGTAAGCTTTTACCCTACTGCCTTGAAAACATCATAACCAGTATCTTACTTTTGACATTGCTGAGACTCTGAAGCCAACATATTGTGAAGTCAACATGTAGAATCAGATTTGTTTGCTGAAGCAAGGTGACCAACTTTGCAAAAATTTACCTTTTGACCAAGCCTTTTCCTCTTTCTTCATCATGAAGTGGTTTGTGGGGAATCCCCTAGCTATAGGGACAGCAGAGATGGCGGTGTAGTTCTGCTGAAATTCAGGGAGGTTTCAGTAAAACCTGTAGGATAAAACTAAACAAGCAATGCTTGATCTACACAGTAAATTTTGAAATGCATGCCATTTTGGAAAAGTCATCTTTCATGTGGTGGTGATTCAGCCCAGAGATGAGTTCCAGGGAGAAATGAGAAATAGAAATGCACATATTGGCTGGTAATTGTGTGAGTAGCAGTGAGTGGGTAGTTCAAAGCCACCAGATTTCAACTTCTGAGTTTCTCCCAGCTTGGTTTTTCACAAACAGCAGTAGTGAATGGGGACAACCACTTTTCCATGTTTCTTTGAGAGGTCCAGATTATTTCCTAGATAGAAAGAAGCTCCTGTGCTAGGTATTAGAATTTTTTTGTGTGCGCTGTATTTCTGTGGCGCTTTAACAAGGAAAAAATAACCTCTCTCATTTGATTATTTTATGTAAATTATCTCCTGTAGCAAAAATAGTTTCAAGTATTATCTAGGTCATTACTTATAGAAAGAATTATTTCATGGAAAAAGTGCCACAAAAGAAATGTAAATCACTATGTTCATCTATTCTCATCAGATCCCTGGCACTGCATATACTGTAAAAGGAAAAAAAAAAAAAAAGGAGAAAGGAAAAGAAAAACTACAAAAACATTTCCTTGGCTTAGGAATGGATAGTTCTTTCCCATTTCTATTTTAAAAAATATGATGGCATGCAATGTAGCTCATTGTGCATAAATGAAGATTGAGTTGGTATATCACAACTCTGAGTGATATTTTGAGAATATTTGTTTATTTATACACATATAAGCATTTATATTTATGTATGAATTGTGTTTTCTTATAACTGAAGTTACACCAAATATATGTACTTAAATGTCCATGACATGGTGGTTAAATTTGTGGGGTGGCTAATGAGACAGAAGATATTTTTCTGCCACTGTTAAGCAGATTCTTGTCCAGGGTGAATACATTTAGCTGTGTGAAAAGTTTTGCGTTCTCCTTTGCCAAAAGTGTCGTCACTAGTGATGATGCTCAGAGCATTTTGCTCTGCTTTCTCCACACATAGGAGCTGCATGCACTTCTGGCTGAACCAACAACGAGATACATCAGGGCCCACAGTTGCAGTTCATCCTTGGTGGTAGTAGTAGAAAAGCTTATGCTTCCCTCAGTTCACACCACCTGTGTGTTTCCATTTGGCAACAGCTTAGCTGTCCCCATCTCCTTGCAGTGGTTCTGCATTCCTCCTTGACAGCATGCCAGGGTGGCTCAGCTGCCCTTGCAGTCGCCTTCATTTATGATTCCACTTCATTTTACTGAAGATAACAAATTTTTTTTGAGCTATGTAGACAGAGGAGAGTATACTGTTGATCTTAAATACATCTAAGTGTACATGTTCTACTGTGCAAACCTTCCATTTATTTTTTTTTTAAATTGGAAACATATTTTACTTTGAGCGTACCATTCATTAAACTGAAAGTTTGATCAGCATTTTGGTGATCTGTGAGATGGTGAAGAGTGTAATGTTGAGCAGTGGTCTCTTCCAAGTAGTTAAAGCGTTATCAGTAGTTATCATAAATTAGATGTGATCTGAGCTGTGAGGGTAATTGCAGTTACAACGTATCATTTTCTTCATAGATTCAGTCCTACAATGATCAGAAAGGTTACTTATCTCCTTGGAAACTTTCAAAGGAAAAAAAACCCACATATTTGTAGTTGAAAATCTCAGCTCTATATAGAGAAAATGGACAGAAATGCTGAATGAAGAATGAATTTGGAGGGAGAAGGAAAAATCATAGGATTATAGAATGGTTTGGGTTGGAAAGGACCTTTAAGAACATCTAGTTGGCATGGGCCCACCTCTCAAGCCTGTCCAGATCCCTACGGATAGGATCCCTTCTCTCCAGTGTGTCAACTACACCACTCAGCTTGGTGTCATCTGCAAGCTTGCTGATGGTGCACTTGATCCCACTGTCCATGTCTTCTACAAAGGTGTTAAATAACACTGATCCTTGAGGAACAGTGCTCGTTACTTGTCTCCACTTGGACATTGAGCTGTTGACTGCAACTCTCTGAGTGCAATGATCCAACCAATTTCTTATTCAGCGAGTGGTCCATCTATCAAATCAATTTTTCTCCAATTTAGCAACCAGGATATCATGGGGAACAGTGCCAAATGCTTTATACAATTCCAGGTAGATGTCAGTTGCTATTCCTTTATCCGCTGATACTATAACTCCACCATAAAAGGCCACCAGATTTGTTAGGCATGACTTGCCCTTGGTGAAACCATGTTAGAAACTATCAAACTCCTCATCTTTATTTTCCATGTGCCTTATAAGTGTTCAATTGGTATTCAGTCAATAAAATTAGAGAGCTCCAGTTTGGGAAGTAACTCTTAAAAGTGAATCTTAACACTAACGTTAGCACTTAAAAGTGAAAGACTGCTTCATATATTTGTCTTTCTCTCTTTTGTCCTAAAAAATCCAGCAAACCTTTTCAGTAAATCTTAAGAGGAGCGGAGGAGAATTCTTAAAAGAAATCTCTGAAGGAGAACATTTTTTGAAACTGCAGAATACTTTTTTGAAGTTAAAGTTTAGGTTTCCCAAGAAGTTTCATTTCTGAGTCTTCTAAATGAAAATAAATATTATTTCCCTTTGAGGACTTCTTTTTTAGCAATACTTTTGAACATACCTGACACATTTAATGTCAATATATGGTGCAAAATTCTGATTATCATAAAATGTGCATTATGTGCTAATGATGCTTGGCATCTTTTGGTTGCTTCTGCTTTATGCTGTTGGGAGTTTCAGAAGCAAAAGCAACAGATTAGATTTCTGTTTGCATTGTACTGTGGGAAGCTAAATGTGCTCTAGGTGGGCGTCAATGCCTGTAGGGGGTTTTTTAAATGGCCTTGATATAGAATTATATTCTTTGGCATAGAGGAAAAAGTTTAGCAGCCATGTTCAACCTCAGATCTTCCAGAATAAGAAAATACTGGAATAAATATGGAAACCAGTGTACGGGACAAGGGGCTTAAATGTATTTCAGTATACTTCAGTGAGGCCATTTTGCCTCACTTCCTTCCCAGAACTGACTGTTCTGTCTTCTGTCTATACGTGTAAAACAGCAAACTCTGTTGTTTTTCCTCCAGTTTTGAATGATTGGGTAACAGTTTGTTTTCCTCTGATCTCAAAGAAAAGAATATTTTATGCTGCTGGAGTGTGTCTGTTTTGCCATAGGATACAAGTATCTTTCCAGAACCGCGTTACTTGCCCTAGTTCTTGCAAATCAACATTTCCAGATGGAGTAAAATACAGTTATTTCATATTTGCTGATACATAGTAACAAAATGAAGCATTTATTGCTGTTATCACCAATTTTTCTAGCAGCTTGCTCACAGTTGTTTGGCCGATACATACGTTGTGTGATTTCCTTTCAGAAAATTCAAATGAAAACCAGAAAAAGAAAGTATTAAAGAATCTGATACTAATTGCCTTTTTTCTCCCTTTCCATTTCTTTCAGAATAAGTGATCACAGAAGGGATAACTTTCAACCTGTTTTTTCAAATGTAAATACAGTGCACAAACATTAAACTGGAATCAAGAATGATGGTCTAATATTTATTTTCCAGTGCATGCCCACAATTTTACTGATAGCTTTTGACATATAAATTTAACCAAATTTGTTTTTAATCAGGACGAAAAAGAAAAACAAAACAAAAAAACCCAAAAGTGTTAATTGTTTTAATGCTTGTAAAAGCATCTAATAACATAAGAGCTTATTTACAAAATGAAATCTTTAATGAGTTAATTACATTTGGTTGCAGTCAGTAGTATTAGAGTCAGTTATTTTCTCAACAATTTTTAAAAAATGTACAAAATGTACAGTGACTTGAATCATCTTTTGCTTTAATGAGGCAGAAACTAGAGCTTTGGTGTGCTTCTGAATACAGGGAAGAAAGTGGTGTTATGTGAACGAATTGCTTCAAACTCTTTTTGAGAATATTGAGTAAAGCAGTTTTTGTGGCGGAGGATGACTGTGTAGGGTTGTATGCAGTGCTACCTTGTTAACATCTTGCTACACAACCAGAAGTGGTGTGTTAGCATCCTGCGTCATATGTTATCTCTTGGCCTTGCTTCCTTTGTTTCTCTCCCTGTGGTATTAACTCGAACAGTGCTTCCCCACTCCTCTGCTACTCATCCCTTCTTGCATGTTGATCTTCTAAATGACTTCTCCTTTGCGTCCACTGAATAAACCCTAAAGGACAAAATGGTGAAAACATTGCTACTACTAACCTTGATCTTCCTACTATGTGTCACTTCTTTTGTCATGAAAGATAGTAGGACATGAAGCTGCCATCATTCTAGCTTAAATTTCTGAATGCAGGTATATGGATTGAACCTTCCCACAAATCAGAGCAGGCTGAGAAGTTTTAACCCTTGCTGCAGTCTAGGGCTTTTTTATTACTGACAAGTTCCGCCTACTTCGCACAGTAAATAGTACTGTGTAACGATTTAGAAAAGTCAGCTTTATTCTAGTATTATTTTTAGTATGTCAGATGCTATTTTCAGCTTTCTTCTGAGACTGTTAGGTCTTTGAAAACATATGAACTCTTAGTGCTACTCTTAGGGCCAGTTGTACTCTGTGTTGTAATTGTGTATATTTTCCAGACTAGGATTCTTTAAACAGAAGTTGATGCTGGACAAGTTGGAAATTGTCCTGTGCTTAAGATAATGTTGAACTCACATCAGTGGCTTTTATTAGTGGTGTACAGTATACAACATTAGCCCTCAGGTTATTGTTGCAGTTTTAAGAGCATTTAACAGTGCAGATATATACTGGTTAGCCTTGGGGAACTTGGATAAGCAACTTATCTGACTAATGAACTGAAATCATCAATGTTAGCAGAAACAGCTTTGTTTCTTTTCCAGATTTACCTCATCATGCTATTCAGAACTGTGTGGCAAACTGCTTTTATTTTATTCCAGTTATTGTATGGTTCAATGTAGTATCTCAGTATTCAGTTAAGTTTTCAAGTGCTTAGATGACTTCCCTTTTCCTCAGTGAAACACAGGATTTTGCTTGTAGCTTTGGTACTATTTTAAGAGCCTCAGTCCTTAGTATCTCCCAAAGTAGGAAGAAGTAAAATCAAAATACTACAACATTGCTTTGTGGAAGTAGCAGCATTAAATTTGTAATTTATAGGAAATGTAAAACATATTTGGAATTAGAGAAGATTGTGATCCTACCTGAGATCTGTCATATCAACTGTGAGGTAGCCAGAGACTGACAGCAGCACACCAATGACATGCCATGAAGCGCTTCCTGTGTTCCTGCTCTTCCTATCCCCATTTGTTTCCTTCATCTACTGCTGTTGAGCCTTCTGGTTGCTTGTGAATGCCACATGGAATTGAATCTTAATGCAGAACTGTGTTTTGCTCTGAATGATTTCTGCAACCAAGGTGTACTTCCCTTTTGAAAATCTACTCAACACTGGCTTAGTTAAGTTGCTTGCATAAATACACTGAATCTGCAGATATGCTCTCCAGGCTCTTCCCTTCTTTCCCTATGGTTGCTTGGAATTTTTCACAGTCTGAAGCTGTGATAATTCACAATGGTTTTTCTATTTTAATGTTTACTTTTGTTTAAAAAAAGCGGTATTTTTGTGCATGGTGTCCAGATAAGCAAAGGCTTGCATGTGACTTTTTTTCTACCTGTACTGCAGTGTTGGGAAAACGAGGGATGTTAATGAAAGTGCCAGAGAGGAAAAAAGTGCAATGCTGAATGTTCAGCAGCATGCATCTCTTCTGTCTCACTGGAGTTCAGAGGTTTGAAGGTGGGGTCAGAGTTGCCTTGATGAGAGTGCAGGGAGCAGAGAAGAGAGATGGAGCAGATGGGAATAGATGAAAGATTCAGAAAACCTCATTTCACATGGTAGTGAAGAATTTTGTAACTGCACATTTAAATTAAAACTTGTGAGTGCTGGCCAAACTTCTGTTGTAGACCATCAGTTAGATCCTTCTCTTTGAATATTGAAAGTATTTTCATTTGTAGGTACTCTTTGATTCTAAAAGCAAGGCCATTATAAAGCAGTTTATAGTTTAAGATCCTCTATAAAATAGCAAGACTCACAATGCTTGCCAGCTCCTGTGATTTCATGAAAATACTCCATTTGGTACTTTTTTCTCTAAGGCACAATTTCTGGAGAGAAGCATCTTTGCAAGAAACCCAACTCACACATTCAGGAACACCAGAATTATGAATTTTTGGAAATTTGTATGCTACAAACCCTAAAAAGCAGGGTGGCTTTGGTTTTTAATCTTGTGAACTCCAAAGCTGTTCTCATGATTAGATATTGATTATGAGAAACAGTAATATTGTTGATAATATTATCTTCTCCCTGTTATGAAAAAAGGATGAAAAAGGCAACTAAGTTGCATTCTTATTAGCATTGCTTTTCAAGGTCTTTTATTCTACATACAACCAACATATTTTAAATCAACAATTTTATTTTTTATTAAATTAGCCTTTAATTTTACAAGCACGAATGCATTATTAAAACTTTTAATTTTCTCCACTTTAACATTTATTTGTAAAATAGCTGCTATAGTATGAAATTAGGGAAAAGAAGAATAATCCAGTCGTAAACTACTTTCCTTAATGATTTTGGATATAAAATGGCTTGCTTAGAGGAATGTATTTTATCATCTTGTTGTAAAGATATAGGCATGCATTCATATATATTTCATACAGAAATATAACATAGATTGGTTTGGTTTTTTTTTTTTTTTTTAAATGACGATGCAGTTTTCTTGCCAACTTACTAAGTTGCTGAACAGAAACTACGCTAGACTTACTGGTACATTGATGGTCAAGAAAAAGCCTTAAACATTTGTCTGTATGCCAGCTACTATCCTTGAAAAATAAACAAGCATGTTATGACAAGATATTTTAAGAATATGGACTTTCTTTTATAATTAAGTATTACTGGTGCCAGAAAAGCTACCTGGAGAAAATGGGGAGAAATCCTAACAGTTTCCAAGTAATAGGAAACAGAGTATTGCTTCTTAAGAGACATGGAACAAGCTCACTGCCAGCTGGGAGCCTGCCATTGCAGCCAAATCTGCCTTTTTGAAAATATTTTCCTGGCCACAACGAACACTTTATAGACTTATTCAGGTCAATGTGGCATCCATCAGTAATCTTTGTTTTTTACATGCTCATCTTTAAGACATACTATTCTTTCAATCCTTTATAGTTGGTGGTCAAATAGTTTTCTGCCAATACGCTTTCTTTAATTTGAAGGCAGAAATTGACATAGAATTGTTTTGGCTATATATAAAAATTATAGTGAAGAATTCGAATATTATAGTGGTGAAGAAGAAAAAATAAATTGGATCTTCAGAACCAGTACTTATTAAAAAAGAGTAAGGCTAATGCCAAGTAGATCTGTATTGATTAAGGATAAATTTAGTTGCAATACAAAGCAAGATTTCTAATCATTGGTTGAATGAGATAATGACATGTAGAGAGGAAGAAATAACCCAAAGTAGGTCCAAGAAAGAACTTGAAAAGATGATGGAGATTCTGAAGCTGCCCTGACTGCACAGAATAGGACTTTGAGAAATTGTCATTGCCCTTTGATCTGCAAGAATTGTTTTATTGCTATATTTATCCGATGTTACTGAGGGAACAAGGTGGGCTTTGAGCTCCATGCCTGTGTGAGGGAGATTGTGCTTGGGGTGCAAAGCCTGTAATCTGATGAGGCAGCTCCATGTTTCACAGCACTCCCAAGCCAAGGGTGTTGGCAGAGCCAGAACAGACCAAGAAATAACTTTCTCATTCTTTTTTGCACTCCCTTTCTTTGCCCTCTCAGATCATGTTGGTAGTATGCAGTAGAGGAGTCAAATAACTTATACACATCCTTCCTCTGGTTTTGCATCGTGACCCCTGATTTATTACATAAACACATCTACTGACTGTCTTATTCTGCTCTTAAGTATAATTGTTTCCACAAATAATCAATGTGAGCTGAAACCACTTTGTCATTTTATGTGTGACTGTGCTATAGAAGGGTGTCACTGAGTCGTGCCCCCATGCTTAATTTGCCTCTTGCCAATGGGTGTCTGGTCTGGGTATTAGAAGTAGGTAGGAAAGGTAACTGATTTGTATTTATCTCTAATGTAGATTATTGCCACAAGAAGATTAAACTAAGGAGTTTTGTTTTTGTTTTCATTTTGTACATTTCAAAGAGGCAAAGTCATTATCTTACAAAGTAGAAAGATCAGTGTGTTTTTAGTCTTCTCTTTTACAGTAATGTGGAATATTCTATAGCCTGGGCTAGATTTTCATTTAATTATGACTTAATACATTCTCTAAAGCAACATTTTAAAATGCAGAAATAAGGTATGTCATATTTAAATAGCAGTACTAATGGATTTCAAAGGATTAAAATAACAGCTTAGTAAGAATTAGCTTCACTAATGAGGTTGCAGTATTGCAGTATGGGAAGTCTTTCTGACTCCTACTGAGAGGAAAAGTTAACCTCATGAAGGAGTTGTGTTGATGGCTAAAATTAAATGCGACTTTATTGCAGTGAGAATCGAAGAGATCTCAGAAGAAAAAAAAAAAACAAAAAACAAAAACAAACAAACAAAAATAGCTATACTAGCTCAGATTTTAGGCAAGCTAGCATTTATGAGGCTAGCTGTTTCTTTGTTGCTTGCCCAGGATTGGAAAAGTCATCATGAAGGGAAGGTCTCATTTATACTGTGGTTTCCATAACAGTAACTGTGTCTTTATCTTGATGATTTTGCCTTGCTGAGAAGAAATTTTAATACAACATTCATTTAAGATGGCAGGTTTTATTTGCTAAATTTGGAAGTGTGCTGTAATGTTTTGGCAGTGCAGAAGTATTACTGATGAAGAGAAGATAAAAGATGTTTGGTGATTTAACTCTCTATTGATTGCAAACTGAATTAATTTTTACTTAGCCTAATTAAAGCATGAGCCAGCAAAGAAAACAGTTAAGTATCTCCTAGTCAATTTTTAACAGTGATCATCTTAGCACTCTCAAAAGCATTGTTATCATATTATAGATAGTTCATATACACATGTAACCGTGTGTGTATGAACTGTTCACAGTGGGCAGTGCATTTCCCAGTTCTTTACTGCATCCGGACCCACCAGATCTACTTTCTGTTTCCATTTGTTTTACAGAACCTGGAATCTACCTTGGGAAAGTAAACATTGCCAGAGTCCACTAGTGCTGGGAATGGGCAGTCATTTAATGCAACAAGTTGATGCTCAGAATAAAAGCATATGTGGCTGACAGAAGGTGAATACAGACACTTAAATGTCAGAGGGAAACCAAACCATTCCTTAATCACAAAAGGCATCCCTCCTTTCATTGTTCTTTGTGGTGTGGCCCTGTCCAGAGACCTCAACCAAGGATGAGGTACTGAGTCCCTACATGTACAGTCCCTGCCCCTGGGGCTCACCAATGGCAGGAAAAGCATCGAAGACATCTAGAACTGCAGATAGTCCATGAGTTTCTCTGAAGGAGTTTGTCTGTCCTGTGCTGCCTTGTATTTGAAATGTTCCTTCGCCTCTGAGGGAAGGGGCAACATTTCTTATTCAAAAGCAACCATTGGAAGTGAGCAATGCTTGTAGAGAACTGATGGTGTAAAAGTGTAAATGACTGATTTGAAAGGAAGGAATGAGGGAAAAGAAAAAAAAGCTTTCTGAGATCTTGATAAAAGATAAAAAGTAGGAGGTAGCACCTGTGCTTAGTAAACCACAGAGGTAGCCTTCTGCACATTTACATGCACATTTTGCACAGGATAATACGCCAGTATGACACCCTTCACTTGTGCCTGAATTAGCTTTTTAAGTTAAATCATGTAGACTCTGCAGGTTACTTTTGTTTTCTGTTGACAAACAACTCATTGGCCTGCCTTTGTTATACTGCAAAAAAACATCCTGAGTAGGACTAAAGGCTGCAGTACAAACTGGTATAATACAGGTGTCAGTGCTGAGCTGATGTGAGGAGATAAGGTGCACATTTTTAGGTTGTTTTGACAAAACAGACTTTTAGAACAGGAAATGTACCTTTGTATAATTATTTGGAAAATCTTTGTTGTTGTTATTGATTCTCTTTGTAGTCAATTGGAAAGGTCTGACTTTGTCCTTTGTAAGTCTGAAGTAATTCTGGTAGGAGAAGAAAAGCAGATAAGAACACTGGGTTTGTGTCACACAACCAGAGAGTGCCAGCACAGGCGATGTCATGTGTAGACAAGTCAGTAGAACTTTTGAATGGTTCTGATGGTTAGGAGGATAATTAGGGAATGATATACAGAAAAAAGCAGAAATCAAGATCTTGACTTAAAATACTGAAAAGTATAACCTCAGAAACACTCAAAACTAAGATAGTTCTGGCTTCATATTAGACAGAGAAGTGGAAAAGTTAAATCCTTATATCTACAACAACTAAAATATTTCTGTTATCCCTCACAGAGGTGTCCCGTTCAGGATTAAATTAATAATATATAAATTGTAGTACAGATAGGTATAAAGAATAAAATTCCAGCCTAAAAGACTTTCTGGTCTGTGCTGCTTTAAATATAGAGGACTCCGACAAATTTAGTGAATGATGTAAAATGACACCCTTGTCAAGAGTTCATTTGCTTGAACGGTGCATAGTTCAGCTAATCAAAATGTTTCTGCCCCTGTGTAGAACTGTTAGCAGCTAAGGGAAAAAAAAATAAAAATAAAAGACTCAGTGCTGAATGCACTAGAACTTAGTGTGTTTGGCTCCTGGTGCAATTTGCATTAGCTGTCTGAAGATTATAAATGATAGAAGGATACATTTGATGTATCCTCAATAAAAAATAATATTGAGGTAGCTGCAGGCACGCAGCTTTTAAGATGCATGTTTAAAAATTTGTGTTTATGCCTTTGTAGCATGCGCCTGCAGGAAAACTAGTTAAAGGGCAAATAAACATTATAAAAGAACTAACTGGAAAGCTTATTCATGCAGTAATTGAGAGAAATCTGTTATGAGCTGTTGAATCTGCAGTGTAATTTAAATATATTATTTCATGCTAAAATTAGAGACTAGGAGGTGCTGGCAAATTGCCCTTGTTAAATATTGTGGTACTGTTCCTCATCTCTCCTTTTACAGTTGTACATCAGAAATTTCATTTCTAGAGGAGATCTAGTCACAGGGAGATCATTAATTTCTTTCCAGCTTCTCAAATGAAGGATGCTGGCCTCTGGCTTGGCATGGGTGGAGGGTGAAATCTTAGAATCATAGAATCACCAAGGTTAGAAAAGACATCCAAGATCATCCAGTCCAACAGTCGACCTACCACCAATATTAAACCATTAAACCATGTCTCTTAGTACAACATCTAAAGCTTTCTCGAACACTTCTAGATTTGGTGACTCAGCCACCTCCCTGTGCACCCCATTCCGGTGCCTGAGGCTCTTTCGGAGAAGAAATTTTTCCTAACATCCAACCTGAATGTGCCTCCCCTGGCACAACTTTAGGCCATTCCTTCTAGTCCTATCGCTAGATACAGGGAAGAAGAGGCCTACCCCCACCTTGCCACAACCTCCACATCTTCTCCTGTTACCTGCCCTTTCTCTCTCAAATAGTTCAGAACCAACTAATCTCCAAAGTAGACTGTAGTCACTAGGTGTTCCAGCAACAATTTTTGCCCTTTTTTTGTGATCAGAAGCTCTGGCTTCCCCTCCTTCTCTTTGGACACCTACTCCATCATACTGCTGACCTCACAGCAGCGTAACATCATTTCTTCTGACCTTCTGATGGAATTGGAATGAGATGCATAGATTACCCCTAGATATTTCCCCTGCAGCATTGCACCTCAGAAATCTTAGAATCTGCTAAGTGCTAGCAGAAGAATGGTAAGAAGCCCACTTCCAAGTGAAACATGCCTCATAGAAGTGTTAGTTGTTTTTGTCTTTACAAACATAGTGAGACTTCATGTTTTTATTGAGTGTAGTTTGTTTACATGCAATTTGAGCAGAGAGAAATATTATTTACAGTTCCTTCATGTCAAATTGATGTCATAGCAGGAGGGCAGTAAAGGAAGAAGCATTGCTGTATACTGCATAGATAATACCATAAATCATAAAATACAGAAAAAGCAAGGCTCCTTTAATTTTCTCTCTCATAATTTATGTAGAGAGCAACCTATTGAGTAGAAGGTTATAATGCCACAGATTTCTATATGTTGTTAAGAGAGAATTGTCTAGTCAAACAGGGCAATTTTCTCTCTCAAAGACATCTTTGTAAATGGAAATCAATATGGTTGTTAATGATAATAGGTTTCTTACACTAATATGAACGTACCTGGTAATTTCTAGTCAATTGAGTGATAAAAGCAAGTTCCATTATACTTAATCGCATTTATTTTTTTTTTGCCCTCTTCATAAAAGTGGCTCTGGGAAACTCTTGGGAATCTTGGTTTAGCCCAAGGTAGACAGCTTGTATTTAATTGTGTTTATAATCTGCTTCTGCCTTTTTTCATACTGAACGCTGGCAAAATCTCTAATTCAGACTCTGCAAATGTGTATCACTAACCTCTGGAACTTTGCACTGTGTTCATCTTGTCACCAGGAGCAAAACAGACTTCTGTGGGATATCATCAAAGCAAATGGAAAGTAGCTGTTTCCAATTAAATGCTGTGACAGTACTGCAAGTTTCCTACAAGCCTGAATTTTATTTCAAAGAGTGAATGAAAGGAACCACTTTAAACTGAACAAAATCAAGATCCTTAAATGAGTTGCTATGTACATAAACTATTGTTTATTTGCTTGTTTACTTATAAAATTGCAGCAGCAAATGCTGTAACAAATAATGTGCATGCTCCTTCTTCATACCGAGACCAGCTTCAACGTTGTTTGCAAAATAACAACAGTAAAAGCATCACTCCAAAATGGATTTGGATACTGCTATCTTCTATTCAGCAGAGCATAGCATCAACAATTGCTATGAGTTTTTACAGACAATAGCATTTAAAACAATCCTCTATTCACCCAACCTCTATGATTTATTATAAGTAAACTGGAGGTGCCAAAGCAGCAGAAGCAAAGAATTGCTTTTTAAAAGATTTGTATAGGTAGTGTGTCTGCCTTTTGCCTCCATGGCTGTTATCAACTCCAGTAAATTGCAGGGAAGGATTTATAGGAAAGAGATGGAGCCCGCACAAAAATAATTGTCATTGCGATGGGCTTTCATTTACATCACTGCAGATTGGTAGATAGGTCACTGACAACTGTTGCCTGTCACTTGTATACTGCATTACTGTAGACTGCCTGCTCTCTTACCCTCTTTGTCAGCCAGTATTTATTCTTTTTGGCCACCCATGTGGAAGGAGATAATGAACTTTCTTTAAATTGGTGTGTCATGCAGCATTGAGGTACTGCTTTTTCACTGTGTGCTTCTTCACAAAATATATTGATATTTTTCCCCTTGGTACTGTGTTTGTACTGTGTGTTTACTGGCAGTCCTACGGGCAGCCACACCAATATATCAGTTGATTGTAATATTCAGAGAATTAAGTAAAAAGACCAAGCAAATGGAGTTTTCACCGTAGCAGTCTTATGTGATTATTACTGTAGACATCTTGCAGTGATTTAATCTGTTTACTAGAGACAGAAATGTGTAGCCATTGCAAACTGTCTATAATAATTAGTTCATGATAACAAAGTTATGCTTGGATGACTGCAATGCAGAATCCTGAGTGCATTTTTATGGAAGATATTAACAATGATGAGTTAGATGAAACTGAGCTAATCCTAATATTCTCTATTCTATTTTTGTTTTATAAGTATGAGCTGTCAACTTGACCAATGCAACAGAAATTACATACACAGTTATTTCTGGTACTCTTTGAATGAAATATCAGTGGCAGGTAGTGAATATGTGCTGACCTTTTGGAGAATGAGCCAGGTGGCAGTGAGTGGTTCCTTGCTAGGAAGCTGGAAGATACTTCAGTTTTGTTGAGGGAACACTGAAGGAAGTGTGTTGCCTATTGGTTAGATGCTGAATGTATGTACAGGCGATGTACTCATTTCTGAGTGAGATTTACCACTGATTTTCTACACACGTAGTGGTGTGTGCCGTCGTCTAATATAAAAATTGATATTGCCTTCCTTTAAAATGGAGTGTGGTTTTCATGCGTTTTGAAGAGATTGAAGGAGAGTTCAGCCACAAGTTGGTATGCTGAACTGCAAGGAAGTTTTAATGCAGTGGTTCAGGACAGAAATGGTAGCTGAATTCGCAGTTATATAACTTGAAGTTCACTGAAAAAGGTGCCTTCTGGAGAAAAGTGCACGTACGTCATAGACTTATTCCTGTGCACATATGGCCCCCCAAAAAAGAACACTGTAAATACAGCAACGCTTGGCCCAGGGCTTTACAAATCAGATGGAGCTGAGCTCCCCTTTTCTGCTTGCCCTTTTCCAAGTGCCCATGTGCAATTTCCTAAATCTTCCCAATCCAATAGCAGTTTCTGCTGTTCTGCAGTGGTAGTCAGCTGCTCAGTGGTTTCTTCCTGAGAAGGGTACCTGCTCTATTCAGGGATTTGAGAGCCAGGTGAGAGGTAGGTGTTCCCTAATACAGGGAAGGAGCAGACTTTCCTGGACCCTGCTCCAAAGAACCTCCTGTGGGTCTGGAAGGAGTGAAGAACAAGGAGCCATCTCTTCCAACAGTATTTTGTTGTGGACGGAGGCAGGTTGTGTGGGGCAGGTGGAGGTGGACAGAGTGGAGTGAGCTGTGGGAACCACAGAACTCTTGCTTGGATCAACTTTGGTCTGCCTCTTCTTTTGCCAAAGCTTTTCTGGTGGAGCAGATGCCAGGGGAAGGGATTTGCATGTCTGACAGCTTTCAGTCATTTTTAAAGCTATGTCAGAAGTAGCTTTTTTGGAGATAGAGAGAGCTTAAAAATAATTTTATACTACTTTAAAACTGTCCCTTTCTCGCTGATTTCATTATTTGTTTAATAGTTCTTTTCATATGGAAAATGTCAGTGCTAGTGGATCTTCAGGCATTTGTTTCTTATGCATAGGTTAGCTGTGTGGCACTTCAGTCTTAATAGAGAAAATACAGATCAGGTACTGCCTTTGGGAGGAAATGTACCTCCAAGCCAACAATGTGAAAGGACTTCCATGTAAGAGCATTCTTTGGTTGCATTTCTTTCTTTCTTTCTTTTTTTTTTTTTTTAATACATGAGCATTTAAAGGCAAAGACCATGCAAATTGTTAAATTTCAGTGTTTTGTGGTGAGTCTGCATCTGTTATCAGCCATGTTTTTAAAAAGAATGTGGTTGCAAAGCTTTCAAGAGGGTCAAGAGGGCAACCTACCTGGCTGAGCAGTTAGCTGCTTGAGATTTTATATTTGTTGGTGTCACTACTTATTCCAGGGCTGCAGCTCAGCTGATTAGAGGTGACAGAGGATTTACCTTTGTCTTCTTGAGCGCTTCAGAACATTAGAAAATTAGATTTCCTTAGAAACTGAATGAGGAGATGTGCCCATTATGCTGCCCTGTTGCTGTGTTTTGCACACAGTAGGTTTTTCTATTTTGAGTATTGCTATCATCATTTATCTCCCTCTATGTCTAGTTTTATAATGTAAGAAACATCCTTAGCTATGGCCAGGTACCTGTTATTTACAGCTTCAGTTGCAATTCTGCTTTTCCTGGACATCACCCTTGTTCGTGCTGACCTGATTTCTGAAATCTTTGGAAAGAAATCATAGTATTATAGAATGGTTAGGGCTGGAAAGGACCTTAGAGATCAGCCAGTTCCGACTCCCCTGCCCTGGGCAGGGTGACCTCCCACTAGACCAGGTTGCCCAAAGCCCTGTCCAACCAGGCCTAGAACACCTCCAGGGAGGGGGGATCTGCAGCTTCTGTGGGTAGCCTGTGCCAGTGCTTCACTACACTCAAAGTGAAGAATTTCTTCTTAATGCTCAGTTTAAATCTACCATCTTCTTGTTTAAAGCCATTACTCCTTGTCCTGTCATTACACCCCCTGATAAAGAGTCCTTCCCTGGCTTTCCTTTAGGCTCACTTTAGGTACTGGTAGGCTACTATATGGTCTCTTTGTGGCGCTTGTAAAATCATAGTCCCGCAGGCACACACACGTCTCTGACTTGCCTTGTTTATTTTCCATGTTATGATGCATTTAACTTGGGCTCTTGATGAAGCTGACCTACTACCTGGAGTGGCTGGAATTCCTTCATGCTGCTTTTCAGGTGCTCTCTTGCTAACCTGTGACCCTTCTCCAGGATCTGGGCATCTATTGCTGGCACTGATATCAAACTGGTAGGAGCTGAATGGATTGAGGTTTCCTTCCCTCAGCAAGTTCAGTTTAAAGCCCTCTCTACCAGTTTGGCAAGTCTGTGACCAAAAATACTTTTCCCCTTCTCTGGCAGATGGACCTCATCAGTCCTCAGCAGACCAGGTTTCTCAAAGCAAGTCTCATGGTCTAATTAGCCAAGCTCCTGACTGTGGCACCAGTCCTGTATCCATTTGTAGATTTATCTGATTTGACCAGTTGCTGTTGCCTTGCCATTGCAAGTTTCCACTATTCAGTGTTACTGCCCCCCTTCCTTCTGTGCCTGCTGGGAAGGAGTTTTTGGCTGTTTGGCCGTAGGCTGTGGGTCTGCAGCAGAATGTGCTTGAAATCAGCTCTCTACCTTCTCCTCAGCCTCTCTGATGTCATGCAGTCTTCTCACTGCCTCATGCTGTGCAGGAGGCACTCCAATTGTGCACATCTTTTGCACTTAGGTCTTTGGTGTAGGAGAAATACCTGGGAGCTTCCTGCACTCTGAGCTGTGCACTGTGACCTCTCCCTTCATGAAGCTGCAATAGAGTCCTCAAGGCAAATTTTGTTCCATATCCTGGGATCTCAGAGACTGTATGTTTGCTCTGGCACTGTTTCTGTGTTGTGTGGAAGGGGAAATGTCCTGGTTATGGAGGATGTTTGTGTCTAATGCACAGCCAATTACTATGTGGGCTATCGTGAACACAGGAAGCTTTACCTCGAAGACATGTGAAGAGAATGTATGTGCAAAGCTTTTGATACAGGATGGACGTAGGGCTTGTGTCCCTTTGTTCTGCTTTCCCACGCCTCTGCAAGGTGCCTTACTCAGGGCTAGCAGAGCAGGCATTTGGCATAGGGGACCACAAGCAGAAAGGCTCCCCCTGCACACAGTCTGTGATCCATTCTGCATCCATTGTCACTGCCATCATCCCTGAACCAACGGTGAGCTCTTACTGGCTGTTTGCTGGCTACTGTGCACCTTTAGTTTGGCCAAGGAGACGCAGCAGACTGTTGGCATGATGCTCTGTGCTCAGCGTTGCTCTCTGTGCCTTCCTTGGGCGTTAATGCTCTCCCAGCCCAGTACCAGCGCATGACTCCTTCTCTTTTCTTCATTTGAACCGTATGTCCAGCCCCACACAGCGCATGACTAATACAGCACTAGATGCCTCTTGATTGAATTGCTTAATAGACTTTGTAACAAATAGTGCACAGCTGAGGTGCGACAGGGCTCTTGAATCACTTAAGGTATTTTGCTTGCTTCTGTGTGCATGGGCGACATATGCGAGGATTCAAGGCTTAGTTCTGATCCTAGTAATGTAGCATAAGACCTAATCCTGTTCCTACTATGGTAGATTTATCGGAGCATGACTATTAATGCTCTAAAGCTGACTGAGAGAGCGCTACGTGTTGCAAACAGACAACAGCCTGGAACCCACTCCTACAGCTACCATGGGAGCAGGAAACTGATGAATAATAAGGGGGAGCAGGGAGTTTGCAACAATTAAGCAGCAAGCAAAATGGATGGAAACTCATAATGTGCCGCCTGCGTTTATTAAGTATTTCTCTCACTAAAATAAAATGAACACTGTGAACTTTCAACATTCACTGTAAAATATTAAGGCTATTTTATCAGGGGTACTTATATTGTGTATTTGGGACTTGCTTTCTGGTTTTATATCCAAAATAAGTATCTTGGCACAAGAAAAACTAATGAAAAGAAAGAATGATACTTAAAAAAAAAGAAAGTCAGGAAAATTTCTCTTTTTGTTCTTCCTTCCTTGCCCCCTTCCCATTTGCAATGCTGCTCTGCTGCCACAGAATGTTCTTTTCCTACTCTCAGAGAACTTCATTGATTTCAGTAAGTTCCTCTGTAGAGTTCAGTCCTGTATGAGGAGTGATTTAATTTGGAAAGTACAGCCCCTGGTCACAGTTCATAATCTTTCAGTAAATTGCAGTGGATAACTGTGCTGCTCCTCACAGAACCTGAGAAAGGATTTGCTATCCATAAAAATTATGACTCCCTGATTTGTTCCAAGAAAACAGTCATTTGCAGCTTCTAGGAAAAATATTGCATCTGTTGCCTTTCCCAACGTGGGTTTTTGGGTTTTTTTGCCCCTAGATGCTCTGTATCTGTGTGGGCTGGAAGATGAGGATAGGATCCCCTGAATTTTACCCTGATCAGATAGGCAGGCTGCTTGCAACTCTACCTCTGTGCTCTCAGTTGTGAGGAAGCAATCCTAGGGTGTTTTTGAGTGATCTTGTGGTAGCTGTATAATATGGCACTTCAGTCCTCCCTTTCGGTGGAGGGATTTTATCCGTACATCCCAGAATAGCACATAGCGTATTTGGACTGATATTTAAATAATCAGTAATTACAATGATATTTGCAGATAATAATCTTGCAGGTTCCATCCCATCAGGTGTCAGAGCTGAATTGTGGCTCTCCGCACCTCCCCTGTTCCTGTTGATGTGCCTCTGGGTTCAGGGCTGCAGGTACTGACACAGACAACCGTCTGTCAGTGCTGAGCAGTCCTTCTTTGCAGCTGTTCCCAATCTCCTCAGTGGAAAAGACAGCACAGGTAGAAAAATTCCTTAAGGATCCATTTGGGCTACAGAGCTGCCAGCTGGATCACGCTGATCTAGGCAAAGGTCTTCTAAGCATGCTGAAGTCATTTTCAGTTTTCCATTGCAGAGGAGATAAAAAAAATAATAATAATAAAAAAAAAGGTTGGAAAATCAATATAATCTCTGTTTTCCATTGGAGACAATAGACAGATTGTATGCTTTAAGGTCAAGCAGATGTTTCTTCTTCAAGTGTTTTTTTTTTGGGGGGGCTTCTTAATCCATAAAAACAGAGTGGGAAAATATTTAAAGAGGAAAAATATTTCAAACAGATTAAGAATATATTTTCATTTTATTGCAAATATTTTAAACTGTCATTGAAAATGAAAAATATTTAGCTTTGATATAGCTAATAAAGTTCCATCATTTCAAAGCCATCTTCCTTCATCTTATACAGAAGCAGAGTGAACTTTCTAAGTCATAAATGGAGAAAAAAAGAAAGATGATCTAATTCTTGTTAATAGTGGTCGGAAGATGAGATTCTGTTTTGGTATCTACGGCTTCAACTTGAAAAGACACATGCTAAAATACTTAGAATAGTTGTGAAAACAAACATTCTGATAGCACTATTTCAAACCTCCTTACTAAGAGAAATGGAGAAAACAAGCTATGTGGTATGTGAATGTTGCAGTGCATGGATAGGGGCGTCAGAGCTGTCAACAGAATGTATTCGCTCATTTTGGCACATTCCAGTTTGCAGGTGCAGCCAAGTGTGGGTTTTGTGCATGGAATCATGGAGTTGGTGTTATTCTGATTTCTGGTAAATATCTGTGTTTGCACCAGGGTGACAGAAAGACCATCTTTCACTCCTGAGTATTTAGACAAGAGCTCAGTGTGGAAAGCACCAGCTACTATTCAGTGCTTATACAAAATCTGGTGTGCAAGAGCCCATGTACAAAATAAATAATTTCTTTCTGGCTCCTAAGCTCAGAGCAGCCTGTGCATTCAGCCATTAGGTTAGGTAACAGATGAGGTAGCTACACTTCTTTGCAGTGCTGTGTTCACCGGGAGCTCATGCAGACAATCCCATCAACCTGCCACGTCTGATACAGGGTGAAGGAATGGTGCATCCTCATCCATGTTCTGGGAAAGGCAGTACAGTGTAATATATCCCAATCTGTAAGGTTTGCGAAGACTTTAAATAAAGAGTCTTGTGTGCCCTCTGCATGTTCAGCATCAGATAAGAAGCTTTATAACTCTGAATTATTTATAGGTTGGTAATACAGTATATCTGACCTTTTTACGGAGTAGCATTGTGCAGAGGGGAATGCAGTATTTTAGCACAAGGATCATGCATGCGAAACGCAGTCTCACTGTTTCAGTTGTGATACCCACTAGCTTTGCTTTATCCTAGCCAGTTTTTGCAGTGGCATTTCTTGTGTTTTATGCATGAACCGAGAGCAAGCAATGCAAAAAACTTGCACATTTTGAATGAGAGCTTTCCATTTCAGCTGTGATTGATCAAATGCAGGGCTATAAAACCAACTTAGCTGTAGCCATTCTGCTCATCCTTATTGGATGAGCAGCAAGGCCCATATTTCCCACTTTACTGAACTTGAGCAATATCTTTTACCTGCTCTAATGCAAGAATGTGGAATTGAATAAAATTGGCATTTGACTCCCATGAGTCACTGGAATAGTAGTGGAATAAGATTTTATCTATGGAATAGGAAAACTGAAAAGTGTTTTAGTGTGATCTTCAGGTCTGAACCCACAAGCGTATCATAAAGCCACATACCTTTCCTGAGTGCTGTATATTGGTTTCAAATCTGATTTGCACATTTGCTAGTTTGTAAAAAATACAACCCCACACCTTTTAAAAGCATCCTGCATGCATACTTTTAAGAGGTCCCAGATAACTCGTGTGGGATAGCTCACAAGTATACTAATTCTACTGTTTTTTCATAGCATTAATGTATTAAAATGTTTTTCATCTGGATACTAATTGCTATTTTTTATACCTACTGACTTTAGAATGTGCCAAGAATTACTGCATGCTCCTTCTTCATGTCAACCTAATTTCTTTGTTCCATCTTCCAACATAAATGTGAAAAACACATGGTCTGGAGATTTGCCTCTTTCTCGTTTTAAGAGACACAGTGAGCAATACAGAAATTACTGATAGACAACTAAAAGCCAAATTTTAAATATCTGCATCCACTCTTCGGAGAAGTCCAGCCCACAAGAGCTTCTTTCTAGGGTGGAAGCAGGAACTGGAGACCCTGAACAGCAAGGGTGTGCATTTACTTGCTTTCCTCTCAATCTTGTTAGGATTTTAAAGACAGAAAAAAAATGTGGATCTTGGGTGGGTTCCTGTCCTCTCCTCTTGTCCTAGACAAATACAGACTTGAGCTGCACACAAGGATTTAACCTTAATGCATTAAACTTGTAGAGGATTTGCACTGCAGACCTGAAGGTAGATGAGGCTTTAAAGCATTCCTCAGGTTAAGGTAGCACAGATAAATCAAGCAGTGATAGATAAATTAAGCAGTTGCTTAAGTTATTGCTCATTCATGTACTGCTTTTCAGTGGGACTTTTTTGCTTATCTGGGATGGTGAAAGTGGGGCATTAAAAGTTCAGACTAAGCAAACCACATATGTGAAATGGCTGCACACTGTCATTGACTTTGGCATTGTAAGGATATAATGTGGATCAGTGACTGAGAGCAGACTAATGACATGTAGGCATCTTTAGAACATCTCTGAAATGCTGTTAGATACTTGAAAATTTTACTCTCTCTTTTTTCTTTTTAGTTTCTCTTAATTTGTCACAAGACCTTTTCCCCTTTGAAAGCTTACACTACAGAAGCCTGTAGCTCTTCAACTGAAGTGTTGGGGACTTGCAGAGAACTTATTCGTGCAGGTGGTATGGTTCAGGTGTCCTCACAGCTTCTGTCTTTCTAACTACAGTCTCTTTTAGCACTTGGCCTCTCAATTTCAGCGTATTATAGAACTTATTTCAGTGAAAGCTTTTAAGTTGTTTTGTAATCTTTACCAATCACAAAGCACAATGTGAGTCTTCTTTAGAGAATTTGGCAAGATAAGTATGATGAGGCCAAGTTCTGAAATGAGATAAGGGTTGAATAGCTTTCAAAATTGGGCTGGTATTTTTTTTTTTCATTTGCTGGATTTGTGTCTGGTTTTATTTTTACTGCTGAAACTTCAGGTGAACTTGCACCTCCAAAGGATGTGATCAGGAGGAATTTTGTGTGCTCCTAAATTGAGCTATTTTAAGGGCTGAAATGGCCCATAGTGAGACTTAGCAGACGTGGTGCCCTGGGCCAGATAACGTGTGTACCAACATAAAGTTCTTCATATTTTGTGCCCTGAATGGTTTTCCTGTGAGAGTGTTTGCAAGGTACCGTACAGGAAGGCAGCCTGCAGCTTCTACCCACAGCACTGTCACCAGGGGAGAAACTGATCTACTAGTGCAGGTTTGTAAGTCACCGCTTCAGTGTCCGTATCCTTTCCAGCAGAATGAAAGTAGTGAAACCAAAGCAAAATGATCTTCTCTAACATCTTCACTGGGAGAAAGGAGAGTAAGCTATATTTTGTGCAAAAAAAAAAATAATCTAAAAGGTGCGAGATGACAGCTTCAAGTGTGGTGGAAAAACCAAAACAAAGTAAGTAATGACATATTTGAGGGGATGAAATAGATTTATGAAAATGAAATACAAGTGCACCAGACATGCAGTGGAGCTGCAGTTACTCCACATGATGTATACATGATGAAACAGTTTTTGAGAAAAAAAATCTATCTACCCAGGATATGTTTCCATTGTATGGCTATCAGCAGTATAAGCGGCTCCTTGCTGGGGCTCAGTGTTGCTACTGGTCTGTTTTGATGGAATCTTTATTAGCTGAAGTGTGGCACTCCATTGTCCCAAGTTACAACAGGTAGCTGTTGGAAAGTTGGCAAATCCTTCTGTTCAGGATGAGTGTGGCTTTGCACTGTGGTTTGCTTTTTGCTCAGTGTCAGCTGTGTTGGAATATAATTCAACAGCATTATTTTTTCAGTGTAGGAAGCAGTGTCTTGCTCAGGTTGCATGAAATCCTGGCTTACAATATAAATATATTGTAGCATATAAATATGATATACAGCTTTCCATACATGTGTGGTGTATAAGAAAAATGTAGAACCAATCATCTCATTATGACTCCAGGGCTTTTGCAGAGCATCCATTAATTCTGTGCTATCACTCTCCATTGTGTAGGTTGAAAAAAAGTTTGATGTTCTTGAAGTTGCTTGCTTCTGAAAGCTTCTACATTTCAGGGGTTCTTCAAGCTCTTTTAAATCATAGGAAAGATGGATCCCATCCTACTTTATTGCTGACTCATGCCTCTTATGTTTCTGTTCTATTGCAGTTTCTTTTACATTCTTCAGTATATCAAGATGACAAATCAGACATTTTAAAAGATACATTTTATTGAGTCATAGCTCTTTTCATTTTTTTTTTTTAAACTCAATGAGAATTTCTACTGCCTTAGCATAGAAAGAACTTTGGAGTGTTGGTTTTATTCTTATTTTATTTTCACAACACCAGTTCTCATTACAAAAATAACTCAATGCAAATACTATGCTATTTCCTTTGGATTACTGTTATTTCTTGAAAACAGGCTTCATGTTAGTAAATACTTCAAACTGCTTTTTCTTTCCCTTTTCTTCCTATTCCTTAAAGAGCTGCCTTGAAAAAAAATAAAAATAAAAAGCCAAGCAGCCATCTTATAGTGAGAGAGATCACAAAATAGTTTGATGTCTTCTGCCTGTATATGTACGTAAAGGATTTTATGGAATGAGGTGTAAGTGTTGTATTGCAGTATACTGAGCAGTTGATCAGTCTTTCTTCTATAGGTAAATGCACATAAATATCACATTACATTGAGAGAAACTTGTTAATCTTTGGTACGGAAAAGGTTCTGCGTTAAGAAAAGCCCATGAGGAAATTACTCTCTGTCTGTGCAGGATTTGGATATTAGAGATGCCAGTGGTTGAAAACAAAATGCTGTGAAAAAAAGCAACCGATGAACTCAGCACAGCTGATGATGCAGGAGTTCTGGGTTAGAGGGCAGCACTTGCGGCTGTTGTCACACATAATGACTCTGCGTAAAAGGATAGAGACTGCCAGAGCTTGCAATGCTTTACACTCCAGCCCTACACAAGTCCTGCATCAGTCCAGTTAGTTTTCTTCAGTGTGTGAGGGAAGGCTATCTGCATCTGGAGGGCATACATATGGACTGTGCACTCTGCATTGCCTCTGCTTTTGGTTTTGGAATTGCTGAAATCTCCCAGCGCTCAGAAGATGAGTTATCATTCTCTTGTGATTGAAAGATATGCATATTGCAGACTTTATTTATGCCATATTTTGTACCTGGGTCTGCCTGATGATATGAGTATCTTTGCAGTAATTCTAATTTGTGGGGCCTTCACAACATTGTATGCGAGTTCAATTTGCATTCAAGTAAAATGACTTTTTCTGTCTACGTAAGTCTAGCAGGGCCTGGTCACATTAATTCCCTTGGACAAACTGACCCTGATTACCATTACAGTGGTAGCAGTTAGAACCACCATTTTACCACGACGTCATCCGTTTTGCCTGAAAGCAGCCGATCACAGTGAACTAAAAGTAGGGACCATCTAGGATATTAATATTGCATCACTCGGGTCAAAATCATTTATTTACAGCACTGGTAATTAAACATACTGTTTATAACTGTTTTGCAAGCGTATATGACTCTTCGGATTATTTACTCTTGCAGTGAACAACCTACATTGCCTGGAAAATTAGGATTGCTTTGTTATCTCCTGCAGGCATCTAGTGTAAAGAATTGGTTGTTTTCTATTTTCACTTTCCATCCAGGCTGCAAAAGCAATAATATTTCCCTTGCCTCAGAAGCTATTATGAAGTTGAACCTACTTAAGATTCACAGGTAAAAGATGGTATTGAAACGGACAGATACTGTTTCACTAAAGCTTGTGCTGCAGCCTAGATAGGTAGTGAATGAAAAAATATGTGGAGTTGACTGCCTGTTGGTGATAAACTTTGAATCAAATTGTTCTTCTTTTTACTGGGAGCTCTGCTATGTGAAATTGCTTCAGGAACAGCTGATTTTGAAGTTCACTTTGGATCTTCAAAAATAACAGAGAGTATGGCACCTCTTGTGGACTCAGAGACTTTTCCTACTTCTTTCCTCTTGGGAAAAGGATCATTTATGACGTTGGTACTTATATTCTATACTTAGGCTGTGAAGCTACAGTGTCACTTAATTTCCTCTACTGATTCTATACTTCCGTAGTTACTGATATACAAAGTAGAAGGCAAATGTAGGCAAAAAATGGTTATGTATTTTGCACAAGAAAACAGTCGCTAACTGTGCTAGTTCCAGTATATTAGAGTTTCTAGTTGATACCATTGGTCTTGATAAGATTGGTTGTATAGCAGCTGATGGGTCCATTTAGTTAGTTAGCTAGGAATGGACAATGTTTTGACCTTTAAAAGCACAGGATCTTGCTATGTGATAAGCTGAAAAACATGAAATCATTTCTGTGTCACAGAGGAAAGAAGTGATGTTTTGTTTGCTGAAAGGGAACGTGATTCAGGGAAGGTATTACCCTGAGTCTGAGGCTTTGTTTTTGTTACTGCTTTGTCTTCTGTCACTGAAGATGTTATCAGAGGTCATCAGCTTATCCATATATCATGAAATTGTAGGCTTTTGTCTATATATCTCCTCTGGAGAGATTTTCATCAGAGAGCTCATGCAATGTGCATGTGGGAGGGTTTCTGCCTCCTCTATCTTTGCTGCTGGGAGGGGATGGACTATGAAGCCTTGGGACTTGGCAGAGACAGTGGGCAACAGCCTCAATGCAAGAGCTGGTGCTTCACTAATTGTACTTTATTCGAAAATGTGGCCTGTCCTGAGAATGGCTTTAATCCCAAAGCCTGATTTGTGGTACAGTTTATACATCCGTAGGTTCAGATGGGTACACAATGAGAATAAAATATCTTATTAAATATTAGATACCTAAAACCTACTGAAAATCCCTCTGGACTCTGAGCTGTCTCCTGAGGTGATAACACTTCTGAGTATAGAATCAAACTTAATCAGTCAAACTATGAGCTGTGGAAGAGAGAGGCCTCCACATCCTGGGTATATGAAAACATCCTCTTAAAGACTATAGCTAAGACTTTTTAGTCTTATCTTCAAAAAATCCTTTTAGATAGAGTAAAAAGGACTAAAAACTTAGATGAGATTTGCTGTAAATGTCCTTTAGAGGGATTTAAGTGTGATGTTTAATGTTAATACCAAACCACCTATGAAAAAACACAATCTGACTCTTACTTTGATTCATTTTGTTTCATTTTTCCTTCTGACTGTTATTTTTGTGTTGACTCTTGGTCCATTTCCTATATATATGACAGTGTAGGATACATTTTGATTGCATGATATTTACAGAATTGATAGAAAGTCACCAGGATATGAAGTGGTGTGGGTGATGCCTGTTTCTGCATCTAAGAACTGGATTTGATATTTTGAGCTTTTTGTTTGTGGCACATACTTCCTGTATGTTATTAAACTGAATTTTTTATCTGTAAAACACTTTGAACTTTTCTCTGTTCTACTTGTTTGGCTTTGTAACATGTACATAAACTGGAAATGTTTTCAGTGAAATCACTCTGCTTTAAAGCCTTGTCTGGCAGTGTGTTAGTGGCCACAGAGGCATCTGCTTGTTGCTTAAAACTACCAGTGTCTAGGGGATGTCAACAGCTATAGTTAGACACAAAATTTAGCCTCACTCTGGCAGTGATATGTGGGAAAAGGGAGGACATATGTCTGACTCCAGGCCCCATCTCAGCTTTGACAAAGGAAAGAAGAGATCTGTCATTCTCTCCTGTTCAGACATTTAAGTTTCCTTTTATAAATATCAGACTTCAGAAGACCTGATTGGAGCAGTGGCCCCATCAGAGATGATGAATTTTCCTTTTGCACCTCCTGCTGCCCAGGAGTGCTTGACCTTCCCAGCAGCAGGCTCAGCTCCATCATGGCTCCTGACTCCAGTGCCTTTGGTCAGGTCAGATTAGCAAGCAGCAAAAATAGCTGAGCTGCTGCCATCAGCCACAAAGACTCTGAGCTATCTCTGTCCTGGTTCCCTTATATGCAAAACACATCTCAATGCAGTATATCATGGATTTGCAAATTTCTCACACAGTTGGTTTCTGCAGTTAAAGTGGGGATACAGTCCAGTTGATATTTCCTTTGGGTATTTGGTCTGTGAATTGTTGCTGTGTTTGCAGCTGGTTTGGTTAGCAGAAACCTTCCAAGTTTCACTTCTTTGCGTGACTGGCTACAAATCCAGCAAGACATAGCTGGATCATCATACTCCTACCTGAGCCTACTGACGTTATGCAGCACTCTGCAGCACTCAGGTCCTGCAGGACCTCTGCAGTTGCTGATACTGCTGGCTGCACAGAAATCTTTCCATTGGTTGGTCCTCAGCTGACGTGAGAGAGAAGAGCCTTTGTGTAGTTTTGTAAGACAAGGGAGATATTAGTCCAAATCTTTGCTTTACAAAAGATTTCTTTGCTGGCTTTTAACAAATCATTTTTCTCCTGTCTTCTTTCCCTGTCTACACAGCACAGCGTCACTGTGCTGGCCTGCGGCTAGGAGAACTGATGGTCTGCAGTTGGTTCTGAGCTTTGATTTCATCTGGTTGGCAGGTGTCACAACAGCCATCAGACTATTTTCATGCAATCCAGGAGGCCAGTTGGTGTCTCCTGAGATAACCAGAGGGGACACGGAGCAGCCTCACCATAGGGCACCCATTTTGTTGTGGCTGAGCTAGATGCTGCAGAGCAGCCGGGTCACATCTGTGATGTGTGATTGGTCACTGAGCTGCTGCATGAAGCTGGCAGCAGAGATGTGCTACTTCCTCATCCTGGTGCCCACTGGGGTTGTAAACACAGTTGAAGCTCTGGATGCAGCAGTAGCAGGGTAACTCTGCCTCTGACGGCATAAAAACAGAAACAAGCACAAAGCCAGCAGCAGTAACAAATTTTGGAGTGCTTTAGCAAGGAATGGTGTGCTTCCTCATCATCTGCTTTGCTGTCAGTAATTGTGTGTTGTGGCTTTGTCCTTGAACAGTTTTCGAATGCGAGGAAGCCTCTTGGAGAGCAGCATCATTGTACTGAAGCATGTAAACGCCTTGGAAGTGCTCAGGCAATTCAGAGTGACTCACCACTTTAGCTCCAGTACGGGGGGGATCATTTGGCACAACGCAGCTTAAGTAACCAGTACATGCTCAACTGCCAAGTGTTTTCCAAGAGCAGAGGCTTTGCCTGATGTGGTGCAGAGAAGAGCTGTGCTTCTCCCTGCCCTCAGTGTATGGCCTAAAAATGGTCTCAGATTTAGCTAAGTCTCCTCATCTGCCTAATGACTAATTCTTCAGGTCTTTGATGTGGTAAATGAAATCCAATGAATGACCGATTCAAACAATAATGAAATGCAACATGATATGCCATGTTGCTATTAAGGTAGAAAAGCTCCTGCTTTCCCTCTCAGGAGTTCCATTCCCTCAAGCTGGGCAAAGAGGAGTTTCATGTGCCGATTTAGTTACATCTTCTGTGCAGTTGACTCAGCTGACAGGGAGACACTGCAGCATCCTGTGCTAAATTCTCCTGGGTCTGCATGCTACGGGCAGTGTTCCTAGCCAACTCTACACCCCCGTCTGGCAACTGAGGCTCTTCCAAGTGAGAAATTCTAAACACAATGTTAGAAGAATCTTCTTTTAGTCACCTTTGCACCTGGACAAGGTTGGAAGATTGGATGTAGATGATATAAGAAGGGAAAAAATAAAATAAAATAAAAATGAAGTGATGCTGCTGTAACTCATATTTTCAGCAAACTCAGTTCCAGACAGCACATGTTGAGGGCAGCTGCCTTGCAGAACAGGTGATAATACATAGCTATATTTAAGGTAAATGCTGAAAAAAAAATGCATGACTTACTGAAGCAATAGCTTTCCAACTTAGTGTTCTGGGGATGATGTTTTTTTGAAGAGTAATAGTTTGAATTTTAGCTGTTTTATAACTCAAACTAATATAGAAATATGCCACTTTATTAATAAACTAGGTGCTTTCTTTTCAAGGAAGTTATGTGTAGTGCTAAGTAAGAGGAATGCAATTAGTATAAAAGGAAAATTCTGTTTTAAATGTTGGATTTGACAAACTTTCTAGTTCAGAGAAATGTCTAATAGAGACTGAGGTGGCCTCTTCCTAACCAGATAGGAAAGATTGGTTTGGGGGAACAAGTGGATTTGGGCATGGCGTTGAGAAAGACTCCTGAGCAGTACTTGTTTAAAGGGAGTTTTCATTTAGTCTAGCATCCCAAGTGAAACCTACTTTATTCCTCAGAGCTGCTGTTGAAGTTACTGTTCTCCGGAATACCTTTTTGCAGCTGAGCTCCTGTTCTACCGTGACCTGCAATCCAGCACTGCACATCTGCATTCAGTCTTTGTTCCGCTCCGCACATCGCACCCACCCAGGCTATGGGTGTTAGTGACAGCTCTCCCATTCCTCCCAGCACCTGTGTTCAGCCCACGCAGTACATTTCTGACAAATCTTCCCAAGGGCCTTCCAAAAGTTGAGAAGTCAAATATAGACTTTTCATTGTTATCTTTTTTTTTTTTTTAAAGTAAGCTTTTTTAAAAAACGGAGTCTGGTACTGTGTTAGAGAAAAAGAGACTTCAAATAAGGGATACCCAGCATTCCCCACTGTCTATCCATGAGAGAGGGGCTTTGTGTATCTGATTCTGTGTGGCAGAGATTTGTGTCCCATGCTTGCTTTGCTGCTGAGCTTTGGTGAGCAAGAGAAGAGAGGGCAATGAGTGAGTACTGTGCCTCCTTGCCCCTTCTGGTGTAGGACCCACCTATGAAACAGCAAATGCAGGCATGTTTTATGCTGGTCTCACCCGCTTTTTAGAGGTAGCGAATGCGCTGCCTGACCCCAGTGCTGAGGGCTCTGAGCACAGGGTTGGCTGCCAAGGCAAGGCATGCAGTGAGGCCACTCACTGAACTAGAGGACAGCTTCTCCATGAAACGTGAGGTACATCAAGAGACAATTTGGTGCTGGCATCCTGCCTGAAGTCTCTTGCCCTGGAGCTGGCATTGGATCCAAGTTACAAGTGAGCAGCTTCTGGAAGGGACCAAATGATCTCTGCCATGCCCTCCTTGACAACGTTTTGTGGAGCTTTCTGTCACTGAAGAACAAAAGCTGGATGTTGGCAGTTGTCTAGTGCTTCCATCTACTTACTTCAGCCAAACAGGCATTTTGGTAGGGTGCCTTCATAGTGCAATGCGAATAATGAAAATTATAGCTGATTTACTAAGCAGCAATTTCTCAGAGCCAAGTGGTTTCCATGTGAATATGAGGCAGATTTGCATGTGCACTGTGTAACGAATGCCAATCTCTTTGCCCATTCTGTGCCTTTGTAGTCAAGTATTTGCCAGGAAGTCCAGTATTAGATAACAACTGGGAAGAAAAGGTGGGGAAGCCACAACTTTTTAAAGTAAGTTTCTCCGGACTTAATATATATCAGAAGCTCAAAGTGTTGGCAAATGGATAAATTGGGAGGAGAGTAGATTTGCTTTGCACAGACTTGCCCTGCCGTGTGCAGGTACTGCAGGATTGCTGCAGTGGGGATTATTTGGAGGCCCTGTACCAGGAGTTGTGAGGATTATGTTATTTTGTGTTGAGAGAAAATGTTTGCTCCCATAGCATTTTGGAAAACCTACTTGAGATCTGGAAGCACGGTAGCTTCTATATATGAAAGCAGCGCCAGAAACTCTGTGGTGAAGCTGCTGTGTGGTAGTATGGAGACAGATAAAGTCCTTTTAAGGACTTGATTTTGCAACCTGATATAAATCTATGCTGTGGACAGATTGGTGATAAAGACACGTGTTAGGAGGTCTCAGGGACATTTGAGAGGATATTGGAATGTTCTTGACGAGCCTATGAGTCCACTAAAATCTGCAAGTCCTTCCCAGCCCCCACATAGCCTGTGATTAGAGACACAACGATGGTTCAGGACAAAAGAAGTTGTGGATGCCCCATCCCTGGAGGCATTCAAGGCCACGTTGGATGGGGTCCTGGGCAGCCTGTGCTGGTGTGTGGAACTGGGTGATCTTTAAAATCCCTTCCATCCCAAACCATCCTATGATTCTATTACCTGCTCCGGAGCTGTGATTTCAGGGTGGCTTCTCCCAGGGAAGTCAGAGATTTTCCAGAGGGTGCACAGAAGGTAGGTGACAAATCCTAATTGATGGGCGAGTGCCTGTGAGAAAAAGGAGTTCTGTGTAGTACGGGAGGTGGTTCCGAAAGCAATCTCTTTGATGAGGACGTCACTACGGGAACAACTAAGGGTGTTTTTCCTTTATGTGGAATGCTGAAGCTCTTGCCAAAACCCAGTCTTTGGTCTCTGGCGTTGGTTGTATAACAAAGAGCTACTTTGTGTTTCTGTGTGCTGCAGCCTCTCTTAGTTGAAAACATTATCAGGAGGTGGCTCTTTGCTGGTGTTTGCTGATATGCAGATGCTTTTATTTTCACTGAACTCTGTTCAATTGTTCAACTGTGTCATGGCTGAATATGCTCACCCAGGTTGATCTGGCTATTGCTTCCTCAGATTCAGAGTAGTAAACTGGGTTGTACCTGCTGTTGCCATTGCTTGAGTTTACATCCATCCTAACAGTATTTTGGATAATATTGCCTTTTTGTGTATCTCTAATTGAAATATTCCATTAAATGACAATTTCCAATATATTGAAACACCTCTTTAAGGAGTCTGGTATTATTTCTACTTGTGCTTAACTGCTGAATGTCTGCTGCACTCTTCAGTTGCTACGGAAATAGTTCTCTTTTTTTTGGGTATATATTTTTCATGTCTCAGCTTATGCCTGTGGTAGGATCATCCATCTTCTCATCTCACCATATGTAAGTGAGTTTTGGGACTAGTAATTCTCACAGACAGAACATCTTTCAAAGGCATGAGAAAGAGGAGGAGAGCTCTCATGGAAACAGGAAGATTTTTATTTTAATTTGCTTAATTCTTAAGTGTTTAATTTATACACTGTAATTTACAGTCATTGTCATAATAGAAAAAAAAATTATGGCATTTACTGAAGTGTCCATTTTTAGCATGTACTTTATACTGGGAACTGTTCCCAACTGTTCCCCAAGTGAATAAGGCACAGTTTGTGTAGCCCAAATTGTGCAAGATGTGCAGCAAACCTTTAGTTCCTCTCGCTGTGCACAACAGTGCAACACAATGGTACCAGGAAGCTCACAGCACCTGCCAGTGGTCTACAGCAGCACAAAACCCAGCAAGCTTCCAGAAGCTTCTCCGAACTCTCCCTGTCTACAGTCTTCCAGTTTTTGGAAAAGTGAGAGTATAAAGCATAGCTCATTTATTTCTGGTCAGGATGATGGTACTTTATGTTCCTGCACTTAGGGTAAGAATTGGTTTGTGCAAGATGTGACACTGGAAAACGAGTAGCATAAAACACAGTATGACAGCCTTCTTGAATGTACCTTCTGTTTCAGAAATAGTAAACTTGTGCTATGTAAGTAGAATCCATGCACATAGAGAACTAAAAAGCCTCTGGTGCAGTGTAAGGGGGAATTAAGCTGAGCTTACAAAGCTTCACTTCCCTCCTCATCAGAGATATAGCTTTGGTGGTGGCTCCTCTGAATATTGGTGCGACTCTGAGACTCAAAATACATCATGTTTCAGTGAGGCTTAGGAGTTAATTACAGTCCTAATTTTATCGGTGGAAAAGAGACAGTTTGTTCAATATAAAGCTGCAGCAAAGGCAAGATCTATGCTGCATCTTTTTTCTTTCCTCATCTCAGAACAGTGAAACGGGGAGAAAACAGTGTTGCATTGCTCTTAGGAGGAAGCAAGGAGATGTCACTCCAGATGTTTAAGTTTAGCCCAATGTGACATTAAAGAGGCAGAGATGGCAAAGCACAATAGTTAAATGATCAATACTTTATTGATCACTTAAAAGTGCATAACCATGTAGAGGTACAGCCTGTACTCTGCCTCACTTCAGCTACATTGAACTCTTCAAATCTTCTTCTCAAATGAAAATTAAATGTTTTGCATTGCCTGAGTAAAGTGGAAAAATGGGAGGAGAGCTGAAAGCTTAAATGAAATGTTGCTTGTAAGATGAAGTGAAACATTTTATTTGGGGGAAATGAAGAGTTAGTGTCGCAAAGCTGAAGCTGAAGGAGGTGGCTATCAGATGAACTCAGGAAAGCTCAGGAAGTTCATTTTTCTCACTGATTTGGGAAGATAAGCAGAAGGTAAAACTGCTTCTGAGAGGTTTGGGGGTTTGGTGTTGCAGCCTCTCTAGTTGTGACTTTCCATTCTGAACCAGTAATGAAGGGATTTGTTGGAGTAGGAGCCAGAGCATGTGTCCCTATGTCCCTGGGGAGATCCTGTGCATACTTGACTGGCTTCCAGCAGCAGAGCAGCTCCAGTGGCAGAGAATGAGTGCCACCTCCTTGTCCATTCCTACCCAGGATATGATGCTGACAGGATGCAGTGGACCCTAGTTCAAATCCTTGTTTTTAAAGTCAGGAGGACTTCCCTTGCTGTTGTATTTGTTTTATTCATTTGGAAACATTGGGTGGGGAAGACAGAGTGGATCTGCAGCCCTGAAAATGGAATGCTCTGTTGTGCATTCAAAGTGAAACAGTAAGCAAGATCGAGAGTTCCAAGTATATTCAAGTATTCCATAGATAAATGTACTTACCTCATCCATTCTGGTCTGTGCCTTTCTTGCAAGAAATGAGCATCTCATGTCACTGTTGCCTTGTTATGGTGCAAAGTTGTGGGAAGGGATCAAGAAAGGGAAAGCACCCTTTGCTGCATTTCTTTGTGCCTCTGAATTTGAATTGAGTTTCTGTGCTGGTTGAGCAGCCCTGCCCACTGATGTGGTGACTGGAGCATGCTTTTGACAGGAATGTTCAAATCTTTTTGGCAGAGGGGAAATGAATTTACTTTCTGCTGTCTATGAGTGCTCTGAAGTATTTATAAAATGGGAGACAGCTCCATGATAGTGTCATCCAAGAATCTGATACGAGCATATTTTTTCTAAACAAAATCATTTGTTAAAAGTAGTTGCAAATGCTATCTGAATTTATGACAATTTAAATGGCATTTGGGAATGGATAAGCCTTTCAGAATGTGTGTTATCTGCGTATATCTATAAGCAAGAGAAGAGGAGTGATACCAATGAAGGCTGGGCCAAATATACATCTTGGGTTTTCATTAGACTGTGCTAGGGATTCTTGAATTTGCAATTGCTGCTGCTCCTGAAAATAGAAGTAGAACTGTACAGGTCTGAAATGTTTGGAATAAATTGTATCCCTTTTTTTAACACACTTGATCATAAGTATTTCTGAAACGAGCGTTTCAGTCTACTTTCCAGGAAACAGTATGCTTGTTCTGAGTTACCGTGTTTTCTTCTAGAGAAATTTCAGAACGTTTAAGTTAATTGCCTTTGAAATCATAAGTCTTTTGACAAATTATATTCTGAATCTCTTATCTGGAGCTTTTAAGGGTGAGCCTTTTCCAGTCATAGGAGTAGAGGCCATCTAGCACAACTGGCATTTCAAGCTGCTCATAAACTCTTGCGTGACTGACACCAGTGATTCTGCAGTATATGTCACATCTGTGATGTCTTCCCATGAAAAGGGACTGTTTTGCATTACTGCGTAATGGCATTTTGCTCTGTGTGTGTATAAAATGAAACACTGACACAACCTTAAGCGTTGTTACAATATGAATGACAAGCCAAAGTAATGGTGTTGGTCACATTTGAAAGACTGATGAACGGCTGTAAAATGCTTGGGGATGCATGAATAAAATACACGGATAAGATAGAGAGCTTCTACCAGTGTTAGTATTTGAATCTGTATTTGCCATGAAACCTAAGTGTCTGTTTTTACGAAAGAAAAAATTATGCAACAAAATCTAGAAGTACAGCTCTAAAGGATTCTCTCTGTCAATTCTTGGCTACTTTAATTAGTTTGCCTCTGCCCTTACTGGATGGAAGACAGATCCTAGGTCTGACACTTGACGAGGAGGGTTGGGCTGCACCTTCCCACCGGATGTCAGAGACCTTTTTCCAGGAACTGCTATGAGTAGCTCCTTGTAATGAGAAGATCTGAGACAACCGGCTACAGTCAAGTGTTTTATTTTCTTCAAGGTTTTAAGCTCCTAGCTGCTAGTTAGGGCTGAAGAGATTTGACAGCTGCTTTGGGAAATAGCAAGCGATGTACTTTTTATTGCTGATTCTCATTAAGTTATTAACAGTTTGTTTTCTTCTGGTGTAATGTTATCCAAGCAGTGCTGTTTAACAGGGAAGGGTCAGACGGCTGAGTGGAACTGAGCACTGGGGTGTGCCCAGCTGTCGCTGCCAACACTGGGCTAGCCAGGCTGGGGAAATAAATATTCTCCAGTTTTGCAGAGCTGCGGGTTAGTTTGTTTTCCTTCAATATTACAGCTGAGGCAATTTATGCAATGAACTTTCAGCTGAACTTAATGTAATTCCCAGTTTATAGTCTCAAGAGCTTCAGAAGCCTTGTACGTCAGGGACGCTGAGCATTGTGCCTGTGTGGATTGGTTTAGGAGTGGGCATTGAAAAGTAACTGAATGACTCCTAAGCTCTTGGGACTGATGTTGCTGGATTGATTTGAATACATTTGAAAATGCATGTGATACCCACTTGGAAAGTAAAATACCTGTCAATCACTGTAAGTCTAATGACAGAAAGCAGACAAATGAAAGCAGGAAAAAAAACTCCTGCTTGAAAGGCAGCCAATGGCTAAGGGAAAATTATCTTCATGGAAAATGGTATCTAAAATATCATCACTGAGAACAAACTACACAATTTAACTATTATCTGACCACATCATTGCTTTTCTCAGCTCTACAATCTCTACATCTGTTTCAGATCTCAAGTGGAGTTGTCTCAGTGTTAAGGAGAAAAAGTCCCTAAGTGGCAGCAAGCCATAGGGAGTTTGGGGAAACAACCTTTGACTCTTAAGGAGGCATGCTGTATTCGTTAGATGTTGGATTATGTGGCATTTGGTATAGTTATGATTTAGGTGACAGGGTTAAGTTCCTACTGTGCCTTGGCCTTAGTTATTGAGGCAGACTTGTCTGCCCAAGAGTGAGGGCAGTACCTTGGTTTACAATAAAAGATGAGTCTATTTGAGTTTTTACATGTTTGATGTGTGTGCACCAGCACCCTGTGTACTAAAGAGGAAAAAAAAAGGAAAAAAACCCAACAGAAATGGTGAAAATAGTAATTTATAAATATTGCTTCTGGAAAATAAGGATTGTCAGGCAGGAAGCATAGGCATTTTTTTTTTTCCCTCATTTACTGCAAACAAGTTTCTATAGAGCATTTCAGATTTTAACAGACATATTAGTTCTCAGATCTAGTATAATCTCACCAAACCCTTGCCCACGCATTCAGTATTGTTTGTAATAGAACATTTCCTCTGCAAAATAGTGAAGTCCTGATAGATCTTTAGCAATAGATATTTTGATTTTTTCTCATGATTCTTTTATCCTACTCATAAGGAAGAAGGAGTTGCTAAATGAGGCGTAACATGCTGTAGTTGTGAATTTTTATCCAAACTATTGACCGGTGTAGTGATGCGATTTGTAATTTTAAATGTGTTCTCTAAGTTTACACTGGCAGTGTTTTAGAACCTATTTAGGGGAAAAGACATGTCTTGATGCCTCAAAAATTGTTAGGGTAGGCTTGCAGATCGAGTTATGTCAGGTTTTGTCTATTTTTTATTCTGATTACTCTGGTCACATAATTCTGTTTTATTTTCAGTAGTATTTTTGTGCAGTCTTTTTTCCTTTTCTCTCAATACTAAAATTGCCTGTAAGCATGAATTAGAATGAGGAGTTTGACATCAAGGAGTGAAGTCTCGAGTTGTGCAGAACTTCTAAATAAATAATAGTGACATGATTAAATGCTAATATTCAAGTCAGTATTTCTAGAGTTTGTAATTAGGCAACAAAATACACTGTCACAAAGAAGAGCTTTAGTACTGCTGAAGCTGATGGCACTCCTGACAGTAAGAGTTACCCCAGATGTTATACTGTCTAGATTGAAAACCTAGTTGCCTCTGTTCATCTGGATAGCATGGATAGTTATTAAATTATGAATTCATGTTTCTTCCAGACTCTTGCATATTAATGATCTCTCTGTGTACAGAAGCCTAGTTTTTGAAGAGTAACCAGGTAGTGCTCTGTTTGAGGTACTGAGTTGGCTCCCCACAGAACAGCAGCTTCCTGGAGATGGAAGAGGGCCATGCACATCCACTTGTTGGCTTCTGGGCTGTGTGCTCCAAGTATACCTGAGGTTTCTTGCCCAGCAGTCCTGACAACAAAATTCCCTTACATCCCTACTACCAACACCTTCTAAGCCTTAGTTTGCTTTTAATCTTCAGATCATTACTGAGAAGTAGGGATATTTGGGAGTGCCTTGGAAGGAATGTGACATGAGCTGGAGAGGAACTTGTACCTCTTCAGAGACCGAAACCAAATTCTGCTGTTGCAACCAGTAAAAACCTACTGACATCTGCTGCATTATTGCAGATGTTCTGTTTTGCATGGCCCTAAATCCCACATACAAATTATATGCTGAAGCCCGGAGTCAAAGCCAACCAACATACATCCTGGATGATTTGCACCAGTCTTTGAACAGGTATCTGTATTTAGTAGATTGTGCCTCAAGGCTTGAATTACATAATGAAATCTGCACTCCCGCTTGTCATAAATGTGACCTGTGTACTTACATACCTTCTCACACAAATTCCCTTTATGTCTTAAAAGTGCAGCTGATACTAGTGTTTAACCCAGGAACTGACTATGGTAATAGATATTGGAAGTGAAATCCATTGCAGGTTTTGGTGGGAAGCTTTGTGAGCCTGCCCTTTTGATCCTATATTATATGAGAAGGTAATTCCCTCCTTGCAGCTTTAGGTTCTTTAACATCAGTGTGAAAGGCATTTTTGTTGTCAAGCCTTCTGTCTCTCTATTTTTTTTTTTCCTTTCTCTTTCTTTCTTTCAATTTTCATCGGACTAACATCAGCCTGAAGATATTTTCATCATTTCTTGGCAGATGCTAGATGGGCTGCCTTGTAATAAATCCCTTTTTCATTATTGTTTTCCTCACACTTAAGTCCATTTTCTGTGAGTACTGTATGAAGTAATTGTAAGCTTTTAATTGTTTATGATATCTGGCACTTCCAGACTCCGCGGAGGTTTCTGCATCCATGAAAGAGAATTATTAAGCACCACAGGAAAATGCTGCTGTCCTACTTGCTGTTAACGCTGAGGAAGACCTGCCAGATCTTGTAGTATTTGTGCATGCTATAGAGGTGGAAAGAAAGACGGTTTCAGAGCTAACAATAGCAGCAGCTTTGTGGCTAGGAGCCTCATTATAGTAACTCAGTGATGACAGTCTGGTTCAAAACGTGATGAAATCTGTATTTCTGTCCTTTCCTGTGGGTCTTGGTTAAATTCTTACAAATCAAAGCTGAAAAGAGATATTTTTTTTATATATATATTTGGGTATTTTTTTGTAGAAGACTGCAAGATCCTTTCCAATTCAGATGCGAGCATGACGTTTTTATTATTTGACAGAATATGATTTTCTGTATATTCATGTGTTTTAAATTAAGCTCTCCCCAGTCTTCAAGACTGTCTCATGCAGTGCTTTTACAGTGCTTGCATTTACGATCAGCTAAGAGAAAGAAAACAGTTGCTAACACGTTACTTCTGTTTCACTCTTCTGTTTGTTACTTTCCTGGAACTGTGCATACATCCAGGGAAGAGTGTTGAAGAATGAGAATTGCTTTTGTTCTGCTGGCAGCATTGTTCTAGCGTACTTTGTGGACTACCAGGCATTCAGAGATGGTGAAACCCTTCAGTAAGCTGTTCATTATGGTAGCAGGTGGAGACTGGGCTTCTTAGTTCCTCATGTGCACAAGGTGGTCTCCCTTCTTGTACCAAAACAATGTGCTATTTTTAGCTATTCTGTTCCAAACAGGGTTAGCTACAAAGCTGTGTGACATCTATGTAGTGCTACAAACTAGTGGATTTATTAGTCCAGTAAGCAAATGAGAAGATGCAATGTAAGTAAACATTTGTCTGCGATAGGTGAATGGTCTGCTCAGATGTTTAAGGTTCGGTTATTTGAGCCTTTGTTATTTTCTTCCAGTGTTTGCCCCTCTGGTACTTCCTCTGTCACCTTCTTTGGGAATGTTTCCTTGGTAGTAGATTTGGCCTATGTAATTATTTAGGGTTGCATGGGGATAACTAAGGAAGCAGTAAGTACGAAGCTTTAGTACGTGACAATTCTTACAAATACCTTTGCAGTCTCCAACTGTTTTTCCTGAGCAGGTTGCTAGTTTTGTCTAGTTGCTAGCTCTCAGTGGCTTTCTCTACCAAGAATTTGCCTGCTCTCCTACTGAATCTATGCAGATTTTTTGCATTCAGAATCTACTTTTCAGATTTTTTGACGTCTACTGTATTCATTGTTGGTTTTGTTGTTGTTGTTTTGGTTTTGCTTGTTTGCTTTTGTTTTTGTTTTCAAATCTAGGCTAATATCCCCCCAGTACTCATGACAGCCTGGGAGGCCTCCCTTTAGATCTAAAAGGTTCAGTGCCTTTTTAGTAAAGACTTGAGAAACAAAGTGTGGTGGGTGCACTTCTATGCCTAGTTTTTATATTTCTTGTTGCTTCATCTCAGTTCAGGTTCTTCTTCCATATTTAGGTTTTGCATACCTTTAAAGTGCTCCTGCTATTCTGTGTGCTTGGCTCTTGCAGATGATGGTGTAATAGAGAAGTGCATATTTTGTAAAGTTGACATTTTTGCACTGGTTGGAGATTAATATGCAGCTTGGGAGATTCTGAGCGTACAGCCTATGCACTCTTCCTTCCAGAAAGAAATGAATACTTGGAAAGATTGATAAAGAGAAATTGAACTAAAAATTGTCTGAGGAGTCTTGGTGTATTTGGGGATTTTTTTTTTTTTTTGCCCTATCAAATTCTACATGAAAATTGCTGTGTAGGTCCATTCTCCTCTTTCTTATAGCAAATGAAAACTATTTTCATTCCCTCTGCATTTGGGCCATTTGTGGGAGGAGGTATACATATGTCAGCACGACAAACAAAATTTCTGCATACTTTGTGTGCTTCTAAAGCTTTTAACCATTTAAACATCGCTTTTTCCTCAGCAATTTTAAGAAAAGTGTCCCTTTAAAGCAGTTATTTATATTTGTACGTATAAGGATTTGCATTTACCCTTAAAAGAGACTGCAGCAACAAAAATCCAAAATGCAGTTAGAAGTCTCTTCAATTACTGCTGAGCCTTGCATGGTTATAAAACCTTTGTTTAATACATAAGTATGGAGATATCTGCAGAAAATGTGGTGCTGAGGAGCTTGCCAAAAACAGGACTAGTGACAACTTTTCCTGGGCTTCCAAAGGACAAACTGCACTGTGGCAGGTATTTCTCTGGTGTCTTATGAATTTGGTAAAAGCAGCCAACCCAAGATTAGGAGTCTGTGTCCCCTAGCAAATGTGCATAGCTTCAATTTGTGCTGCATGAGTGCAGCTTGACACATAACTGGATATGTTGAACAGGACAAGAGGCCTGAGGACTACATTTCTGCATTCAAGCAGGTGATTGTTGCTGTGTGGTACTGCCTTGCAGCTGGTATAAGACCTCACGTAGAAAATGGAAACTGGGGATCTCCTCAGTGCGCTAGCAGTTATGCAAGATAAATGCTGTATTTTGTGTCCTTGCTCCCTCCACATAGACTCCTGTCTGTGATGCAGCCTGATCTCCTGCAAGTAAAGGAGTGGGCATGCTTGGGGCTGCAAGACTGAGCACCACCCAGCAAGGAGGCTGGTGGCACAGGCAGCCATGCTTGGAACTGATAGACCTCACCTAGACAGCGCTGTGGGAATCAGCAGTGCCCGTGAGGATGAGGAGCACTGCCAACAGCGCATCTCAGTGTTTGCCTTTTTATGTTTGCTGATAAATGTGCTTCTCTTGTACTCCAGCATGGAGCCTGTGCTACAGGCTGTATGGGCCACAATGGCTGGTACAAGTACGAGTTAAGAAGTTATTACTTGTAACTTGCTCCACTGCCACACTTGCTCTGGTCTGGCACTGTTCCTTCACTTAAAGTGGGAACCGCCAGCGTGTGGGAAGCCATTATCCTGGATCACTGTATTGATTCTCCCTTCCCCATCAGTGCTATTCTTTCACTACCGAGGATTATGCTTTGTCCACCTTATACTGAGCCTGCTGCAGACTGAGTTTCCTGGAAAAAAGACAGTGCTGTCATGTGCTCAGTTTATTTATTCTTATCTTACATTTAGCTTCCTAATTGCAGCTTGGAAATAAAATATCTTTTGTGCTAATTTTATTCTTTTGCATCTGGATAATGCTGCCAAGTCTGACAACTTCTTTCCAAAGACACGATGTGAAGATACTGTTTTTTCCTTGCTTCACAATGACAGAACTGTCAAGAAGCATTGAAGTCAGGAGCAACATGCGTTCTGTGTGTGCCAGTGAATCAGTGCTTATTATGTTTGTTTTAATTTAAATCTCTCTGCAATGGTGGGATGGGTTTATTTACACATTTACAGTAATGATTTGAATCAGAAAGTTATTTCTGGAGCGTAAGGATTTAGAGTGGGTTTTTCCAAAGGCAACTGAAGACATCAGGTGGCAGTGTTCTGTAGAAGCTGGGGGCTACAACTCTTACGCTCTGCATTGGAAGTCTCAAAAGAAATTGCTTACGGGATCGCCTTCACCATCCCACCAATAATAATATAAATATAAAAATCACTACTGAAGACCCTTAGACTGTTCCCTTAGACTGCTTAGCTCACAGGCTCGGGAAAGTATGGCTAAGATAACAGACTGAAAGTTAATGCTTCTTCATGCAAAAAAGTCTATTTTTCCCATAAAAAAATGAAGAAATAAAATGTGAAAGTCTTCAAGCTGCTGTAGTCATCAGCTTTTCCTCATCTCTCAGAGCTCATTCTTCGCTGTCCTTGTACCATTGGGACTAGCTTGTGTTTTGCGTTGTTCCCAATCTGCACATTGCTGCCAAAAGAGAGTGGGGAGGGACTGTATGGCAAGAAGGGCTTTGGAGACTGCTGCTTGGAGAGTCCAGACTTGTCTGTGCTGTGCTGACCCCGTTAGTGGCCAAACTTCCCTAAAATATCAGAACTTCTGCGTGATGTGTAACAAGTGAGCTCTGGGATGAGGCAGCTGTAGGATGGAAGAGACTTTTTGTAACTCTAGAAAATTGGTGCTCAACCGTAGACTCAGAAAAACAAATATAAGAAGTCACTTATGACACAAAACAGAGCAAGTAACTTCCTGGGATCATTACATTTAGAATGGCACTGCCTTGCTGACTTCAGAACTGAAGAGCTTTTTCTTTCTGATGTTGTAAGACAGATGATGTATGCTTTTAAATAATGAACAAAGCCACGTTCACAGAATAAGACACTTGAGAACTGTGGTAACATTGCTATAAATGTGCAGAGGTTATTCATTTGTCAGTAATGATAAAATCTTTCAAATAATTATTTTTCTACAACTCCTCTCCCTTAACAAATGCGCAGTTAATGACAGCCTTGAAATCTCTTTCCCTCTGTAGATTGTATTTCGGAAAATCAGCGATGTGAAACGAGAAGAAGAGGAGAGAATGAAAAGGAAGAATGAAGCCCCCCTGATTTTGCCTCCAGATCACCCTGTTCGACGACTGTTTCAGAGGTTCAGGCAGCAGAAGGAGGCACGGCTCGCAGCTGAGAGAGGCAGAGATCCAGATGACCTGGATGTGGAGAAGGGCAACATCCTAGGCGAGCCCTCCTTCGCACGCTCAGTGGTCAAAGCCAGCGTTGTGACTGTACGGGAGAGCCCTGCGACGCCTGTGTCCTACCAGTCGGCTTCAACCTCTGGGACATCCGATCAGGCGAAGCTTCAGGCCCCCACATCAGAGTACACAGGATGTAAAGCATCAGGGGATTACCCCCGGAGAAAAGGCTGGGCCAAATTCAAGGAGGCCTGTGGGAAAGGTGAAGACTGGAACAAAGTCTCTAAAGCGGAATCTATGGAGACTTTACCAGAGAGAACTAAAGGTTCAGGAGAAGCTACCCTGAAGAAGACAGACTCTTGTGACAGTGGCATTACAAAAAGCGACTTGCGCTTGGATAATGTTGGGGAGACAAGAAGCCCACAGGACCGCAGCCCGGTCCTCACCGAGGTCAAGCATTCCTTTTATCCTATCCCAGAACAGACTCTTCAGGCTACCATGCTAGAAGTGAAACATGAGTTGAAAGAGGACATCAAGGCTTTAAACACAAAAATGACCAATATAGAAAAACAGCTCGCTGAGATACTTAGGATATTGACCTCAAGAAGAAGCTCCCAGTCACCACAGGAGTTGTTTGAAATATCAAGGCCCCAGTCTCCAGAATCAGAAAAAGACATGTTTGGAGCTAGCTGAGGTGTTTCTTTATTAAAAAAAAAAAGAAAAGTCAATCAATCAATCAAACACCCCCCTAACATTTTAAATTTAATCTTGAAAATGAGTGAGGGACCAATTCACTAAGCATGTTCCCTGTGTCTAAAAAGGTACGGTAGCAGGAATTGCAACCTCATATCAAGATGGCAGCTGGCTCTGAAGTCTTTTTGACAGCAAGGGTACAGTTTATAAAGCTTTTCTTTTCTCCATTGGTGCCCATTCTCCCCACTCCCTCTTTCTCCCTCAGGATGTTGGAATAAGAGCTCCGAAAGCAGCAGCCATCCCCGTGAGCGCCAGGTGACCTCTTAGGTTTTTGGAGCATGCCTTATGTAGTTAGCTCAGTTTTTGCCTGTATGAATAAGGACTGGCCAGGGTGCTTATGCTTTCAGCATTTTAATTATTTGCTGCTGCTGTTGTCACTGTCTCAGTCACCTGTACAGCATGTTAAATGCCACAGTATATTTTCATATACCTATAATAAGGCAAAGAGGAGTAGAATTTGTGCTACTCAATACCAGAGTTTTGGGTAGTCAAGGGAGAGCTAGAAATATGGGTAAAAATGTAAAAAAAAACCCACAAAAAAACAACAAACAAAACAAAACAAACAAACAAAAAATCCTTTTATTTCTAATTCACATATTTGCTAAAACAGTTGCATTTAACAACGTCCTCAGGTCTGTTAATAAATGGAATCATCCACATTTTCATTCTTTGAGTCAGGATACCGATTTCCAAAATCGTGACTTCTGTCTCAGATGGCTTAGAACGTTACCTTTGTTTTAAATTCCCAGTATTGCACGTCAGTGTCAATAACTGTTCTGCAGATTTGCCTCCCTGTGAAAATATACTGTAGCATTTATTTCCTGTTTTTGCTATGGGTCTGCTCTTTTAATTCTTGTTAAATTATTATCCAGAAGTTTCTGTTTCGGTAATGTTCATTGTAGCCAAAGGCTTTCACAGAACTTTTGGAGATTTTAGATAGTAGCATTTTTCTCTATATCCAGATGTATAATTCTTGATCTAATCTATCTAGAAAGTAAATGGAGGTAGAAATACAGTGCTTACTGTATACAAGTGCTATTGTAGCAAGGAAACAAGAAGATCTGCTTCTTAAAGAAGGAGATGTTTCCAAAACTTATATTTTCATAACTTTTTTGGGGGAAGATTGAAGCACTTTACCAAAACGACTGTTCATTATTCATTAGTTAGGGTAGCATAGAAGATACCATGGCTTGGGACATAGGTATAGATTTGCAGTAAATTCTCTTCACTGATCTGGTACGCTCACTATTTAACAATAGGTTATTGTCCAGAAGCATGGTGCAACACCTTGTATGGGTTTCATTCTTAGAGGCAATAGGTCCTAATATATTGTGGGAGTAGTTCTCTTAGTTATTTACAGGGAAAAAAAAAAAAACAAACAACAGTTTTTTGGGGGGAGATTTTGAATTCAGGAGAAGTAAGGAATAGAGAGGGGAAATGACCAAATTAAAAGGATTTCTGGTGGCCTGATGCTTGTATGGAGCCATGCAGAACTGTGCCTGGGGAAGCACGAGGCCCACTGATGAAGCTGTGCACACAGTATTGGAGCTGTGCTGTGCAAAGCTATGAGCTCAGGCATAGAAGGCAGCATGTTTGTTTTATCTGTTCTGAGGGCAGCACCACAGTTTGCAGATGGTTTAGAATTAGCTTTCGAGGGTCTTGCACGTTGGTTCAATATCCAAGTGTCCACAGATTATAAATTCTAATCAAGGATGGAAGGATTCCTAAAATGCCTGTCTGGATCATATCTGTATGCAACTTTCTACCCCTCCTACAGATAAGAAAACGCATTATGGGAGTGACTTGCTATGGAAAAGAGAAACAGAGGTGCCATTTCCTAAATTTATTTCTGGTTCCAAGTTTGGGTTTTTCCAGTGGAAGCTGGTGTCTTTTACAGTTATGTACTGAGGGTGTACTGAGGAGAGCTCTGTTTGACCAAAGTCACTGTGTTCTTAGTGCTTTAATCACTATGAATGGCAGCAGCTACCTGCAGTAGCTGTGCCATGATTACCATTAGAAATCCATACAAGAGCGGTTTCAGTTAGGAACTACTTTGTGGTTTTTCTCTCTGAACTCCTCAGTCAGTGAATTCATTGGGCAGTGAAGTTAGGTCAAAATAAACTACAGGTTTGCAAGTATTTGTAATCAATGCCCCAAAGTTGCAGTGAGGTTTGAGTGGTTCACTTGGTGCCAGTTTTCTAATCCAGGCAAATTGCTCATTAGCATAGTGTTTCTTTCAGAACATGTTTGAAAGGCTGAAAGTCTTGCTGAACTCAGCTGGCAGTGAGCTACCTGCAGTCTGATAAACATGGAAATTCTTATCACAGACAGATGAGGGGGGAAATGTTTGTCGCCCCCCAACGATGTGCCTAATATCTCGAGTATTGCAGAGCAGATGTGGGATTAGATGCACAGTTGCAGGTTACCCAGTCCTCTGTTGCTGAGTCTGCATTAATGTTTCTCAGTGGTATCTTTCGTGTGTCCTCAGGGATATGTTTAAGGTTTTTCTGGTGTTGCTGATTGATTAATCCTGAAGTCATGGCAGGGTTAGTCCTAGAAGCCCCACAGTTATTTGCACCGCCACACGTGGTTCTGTGAGTAAAGGAGCACAAGTCCCCATTTTCTGTGGGTCCCTCAGTGCAGCCTGAAATTCAGTTCAGTTTGGAACACAGTTACGTGCTACATGGCCAGGACTGGGTAAAGCACGGAGTCCATTTTTAAGGCTTTTATGAGGCCTTTATAAGAGCCTATAAAGCCATTTATAATCCACTCGTGTAGCTTTCAGCTCTGCAATTACATTTAAAATGTAATATCTCTGAAGATTATGGCCAAATTTGATTCTGTTACAGTCATGAAACTGCAGAAGAGCTGTACTCCAATGACACCTTCAAGGCATCTGCTCCAGGTCAGCACTGGAGTGGGCAGTGTCACTGAGATCTGTACAACTCTAACAAGTCAGACCCATTTTATTATGATTTCATGAACTAGCTGTAGAAGACTGCATCATCCCTTAGTAATCACTCTGTGTTGTGAAATAATTTGGAAAAATGTAATATTTAGGATGAGCTTTGGTCTTTGGATTTCCTGGGCTACTTAGTGTTAAATGAGCAAAACCTTGTCTGCTGTGGGACTCCTTTGACCTTCAGGCTAGTTTGGGCCTGTAGTGTATTGCCCAGGTTCAGTAGATGAAGAGAGTCATTTAGGGAGTGACTGAAAGCTGCTGTGTTGCAAATCTGTCTTTCTCCATTGAGCCTTAAACATGGATGCCTAAGGCTGGGCGGTATGCATATCCATGGTAATTGTTACTTGTTCTTCCACTTTACTTGTGAGCTTTTCCCTTTTCTCTCTACGTGCTGAGTGAACCTTTCCACTTCCATTATTTTTCATCTTAGAAATGAATGACCTCCGAACATGAGATTCTGGCCCTTAACAAGAAAACGGTTGTACGTTCTGTGTTCTGGCACAGTGCTTCTGTCACTTAACCATCTGCTAAACAACCCGTGTTAATGAACAAGAGATTGTGTTCCATTTTTACTGTACAACAGAATGAGATTTCAGTCAAAAGCTGGTAGATCAGAGAAAGAGCCTGGGTTCGGAGTTGTTACAAAGGGAACTTGTAAAAGTTCATGCTTAACCAGAATACCAGTATGCAGCCCAGGATTAAAAAAGCAAAAACCAACCCTCACCCCTTCTGTGTTCAGCGACATTAACTTCTGTCTGGTATTACCTGTATGCTTTTACAAACACCATTCTTGCTTTAAATCTCTTTCACAGTGCTGCTCTGAATCCCAGCGAACACCCTGTTTAGCAGCTTCGAAGGTGATGTTCTGCTTCTACAGTACTTCACTTTAATGAACTGAACAAGATATTTACTGTGAATATCTGGTGATATTTTTTTCAATCAGTCTAAACCAGTCTGTGAAAGAATTTACTATGATTTGTCTTTGCTATATAAACAACAATGTGTATGACTACGCTTGTGCAGTTGCGTGTACATACACACGTATATATAATATCTATGTATAGGTAAGTCTGTGGATTGCATTTTTGTTATGTAAAAGCCCATCCTTCATTTGATGATTGCAGTTCAAGAAGGGAACTTAAATCTTCCCCGTAGCTGTCCACTGAATGTGCTAGCTAGTATCTTGTTTGTTAAATGTTGAACTTTCAGGCCATACCTTCTGCTTTCTCTCGTGGGTCTCAACTTTGTGCAGTTAGTTTGGCTGATACTGTGACTGAGAGGAGATCTGGCAGGCACTGTGTTAGCCAGGAACCAGAAAGGTACATGCAGTTGGAAAAATGCTGAATCACAGCTGGTGGGAATACAGCTTGTAAGCCTCTGTTTGTTGCTCGCTCACAGTACCTCTGAAGCTAAGCTGCCCTGGTAATGCCTCTCATGGCTTCTCCTGCAGGAGGGAATGTGGAACGGGCAGGTTTATTTTTCCTGATACCAGGGGCTGTCTCAAGGTGCTGAGCCTGTCCTTCTCACAGGACACTCGGTCACTGCACTTCTGCTTTCTCAGCCTGGTATTAGATGGTGAAGAGCATCTACCTAATTCTTCATTTCTCAGTAGTCTCCTGTGGGTGTATTGGCAATAGCAATGTCTGTGTTTCGGCTGCACTTCTGATTCATTACTACAAACCTTTCAGAGAGAGACCCGGGCAGGGGAAGCTCCAGAACTTTGAGGTGAAGTACAGTAGATTACTGTATCCTCTAATCCAACATACCTTTGACCACATTGTTGTGGCAAGCATTGATTCAACTAAATAAAAATAATGCTTTTTGCAATAAGATATAGCCAACGTTTAGCCTTAAGACCCTTTCATAAGTGAAACATTTCAAACTGTGATTCCATTCTCCTTCCTTCTTCACCTTCTGTAGTACTTACAATGTTGCCTAAAGATAAAGCACTTTGATTAGCTTTCTAAATCTAATGGATATCACTCGTTGGTAATCACGCTTATTTCTCCACTTAATGCCTTCTTATTAGGATAATAAATTACTCCAATAGTCCTCTCCCTTTCCAAAACAGAAACATAATTATTGTCTGAGCACTTTTGTGTTACTGGGGAGCCACCCAGCCTATCACAAAAGTATATGTTTCAAAGGTTGGTTTTTTTTACAGTGCAATGACGCTACTGTGAATTTACCTGCAACTGTAATTTGTTCCGAGCTGATTGTTGAGTGTTGTGTAAACATATTTGATGTGTGATCCCAGAACATCTCCATAACTGGATTTAAATGCCTGATGTCAACAAAGCAGTTTGGGGTTTTCACTCGCTGTTCTGAAAGGCAGATGTCTTTTTCCTTTCCTCCCACTGAATCTGTGACCACTAACATAGAAAGAGAATCATTTTAGCTGTAGATGAAAGACATTCAATAATCTTGTATCAGGATGAACTGCTATATAAAGAAATACGAAGTTTTCTAATGAATGTGTTATATTATTGTACTTACATACAATCAATATTTGTACATCTGTTGGAAACCTGTCTGCGTTTCGGTATTTAGCCACCACTGCATGGACACTTTATTGATATGCAGTTAATGCAGTCGCTTTGGAGCTTTTAAATGTATCTCACTCAGTTTTATCCTTTCCAAAATCCACCAAATACTCCTCTTTCTTTTTCTTTGCATTTGTCACTTTGTTCGATGAAGCATGACCAGACAAAGAGAATGAGTAGATACTATTTTTGTGGTCAGCAAAGCAGCTGCCAGTAGATAGACAGTGTGTGTGTGCACATACACACTGCTTTGGAATGTTTCAGTTACAAATGCAGCCACCTACATTAATGATATCCCTGTTAAACATTTTTAAACAAGCACAAATAATATTTGTAAAAAAAAAAGTTTAATTTTATTTATTATAGTAATAAACTATTTTATACGTTATAATTGCCTTGGCGTGCTTTTTAATGGATTTTGAGTATGTACCTGTAAGAATAACAAGGAGATTTTAAGTTAGTCTCTAGAATTCTGGCTTGCCATTTTGTTGCTGCTGTTCTGTATCTGGAGTGCTGTTGATAGAGAAGTTTGCTATTACTGTTTTACTTGTGAACAGCTCAGGTTGTTTCCTCAGACTTCTGCTGCCTTGCGTCAGTACAACCGTGATGTACATGTGCAGGGCTGCCATAAAGTGGATTCAGGTGTTCTGTGAAGCACAACGGACTCCAGTCTGGACCAGCTGTCTGCAAAGGCATACCAAAATCACTGCACCTGTGGGCCAGCAACTGATCTGGACATGAATATAAAGTTTTACTCTTCAGGACTTCAGCCTGTGAGATCGCAGCCGTATTTGTGCTTCATACTCCAAAACATGATCTTAGCCCATCACCTCCTCACGCTTCGTGGGATTGGGAACCTAATCTTCAAAAGGACAGAAATAAGGTGTAAGCTTTCAGACTGCAGAGCTGAGGCTGAACCGCACCAGGAGCAGCCAAGGAGCTCAAGGAGCAACTATTTTCACCATCATTTCTGCATCCACTGCAGTGTGCACTCTGACAGAACTTTTGGTTGCTGGTATTGCTCCATGAACAGCATGAAAGTCTCTGCTTTATTTTGTCTGAAGTTATTATGTGTTCTCGGTACTTACTAGAACAGGGAAAATTACTAGAGTGAAGGTATGTACTTTTAAATTTGTTTTTACTTAGAGGCCTCCAAAAGCTGCAGTTTTTCTCTGTTTTTCTCTTTGTTCAGACTCCTCGTGCTTTCTCAGCAGCCTTCCTGGTGGCATTGTGAGCTTGACTTAATGCAGAGACAGCATCACCTGAATAATGCTTTCTTTTCCTTGCCTGCTTCCTATTACCACTCCCTCAGCCCCACTTCAAACCAGAGCCTATCAATAACAGCAATTTTGCCTCAATTTCTGTGTTTAAGTGAGAAGGTTCACTTTCTTTGTCAGCCGCAGCCCTTCTCTAGGCCCAGCTGCTGAGCAGGGCGGGCCTGGGCCCCAGCCCAGCACCTCATTCTGTGCACCTGTGCAGAATCAGCACCACAGCTGAGGCTGGCAGTGATCTCAGGGCTTTTGTAGCCCAACCCCTGCTCACACGGAAACATCCAGAGCAGACTGCCCAGGGCTGTGTCCGGGCAGCTTCTGAAGCTCTCCAAAGAGGAGACCCCCACAGTCTCTGGGCAGTTTGTGCTGGTCCTCTGGCACCTATGCAGCACTGAAGTGCTTTCTGGTGTTCATAGGGAACTACTACCTGGAACTGGGCACTAGAGAGAAGAGCCTCTTTGCAAGCAAATTCCCTCTAGGAGCAGTTGATGAAGCACCAGTGGCATCCCTCTGAGCCTTCTCATCTCCTGGCTGAGCCACCCCAGTCCCTCCCTCTTCGAGGAAGTGCTGCAGTCCCTTGATCAAAGGTAAGTGGCCATATCTTAGACTCTACAGTATGTCTGTATCTGTTTTGTACTGCTGGGCCCTGAACTGAATGTGGGTACCTGAGGTGTGGCCTCACCAACACTGAATAGAGAGGAAGGAGCACTTCTCTTGACCTGCTGGCAATGCTTTGCCTAATGCAGCCAAGAACACCATTATCCTTCCTAGTGGCAAGGCACACTGATGGCTCACATTCAGCTCTGTGCTCACCGGGACCTCCAGGTCTTTTCTGCCAGGCTGCTTTCTAGCTGGGTGTCCCCCAGCATGTCCTGGTACACGGGGCTGTACCTCCTGAGGTGCAGGATGCTGCACTTCTTGTTGAAATCTGTGAGGTTTTTGTCAGCCTACCTCTGGCAGGAGGCAGTTTGTGCTGGGGGGAAGGTCTCCTGGCCTCTGTGTGCTCACTGCGGTGTGTTGACCTCCCTTGGCAGCAGGAGTGGGTGCCCCTGAGGTTGGGCTGTGGGGCAGAGCTGCCTGTCCCACTGGGGGTGCTGGGGACACGGTTTGCTATGGTGCTGGTTACTGCTGGCAGTGTGGAGTGTTGAAGTGCAATGGGTGCATAGTGTAGGAGTATGTGACCTGTGTGATGGTGTGGAGTGACTGGGGAAATAACCTGTCCTATTCTGAAGGACAGAAGGAAAAAAAAGCAAACATTGAGGGATCTGGAGAAGGCATAGACTAACCGAGCACCTGGTGTGTCTGTCAGCAGCAGAAAGGAAGGCTCTGTGCACAGCCACATCTGCACAATACACTGCTCAGAACTGTCTTTTTTTTTTTTTTTTTCATTTTTAATCTCCTTTCCTCTTCCATCCTTCTTCTCCCTTCTTTATCATAGCTGAGTTTGAGTCCAAGTACTTGTGCAGCACAGCCACATTAAAATGTCAGTCATCCCATGGCACAGGTGTAGGTTTAAAACAGCTGAACCTTAATGGCAAACTCAGCCAGGTACAGACAGGTACAGACAGGTGGTGAGTGCAGGAGCAGCCTTGGGGAGCTTACTTCTGAGCTGATACACTGCTGTCCTCTGCTTTATTTCTTCTCTTTTTGCTTTTTACATTTTTTTTTTTAATTTTTTTTTCTGACATCACTTATGTGGTTTTCCTTACAATGAGAGAGGTGTGTTGGTTTCTGTCCTGGTGAGTTTTCTGGTGAGTTTTCCAGTTAAGCAGAAGGTATTTTAGAAGAAGTGATGATAACAGGAAGGGTTATCAAAAGTTGTCAGCTGTGGCATCAGGATAGTCAAGAGAGTTAAGCTGATCTGTATGTAGCCCCAAGCCAACATAAATTATTTGTTTGGTTTCCCTCCAGTGTGGTAACGTTGTACACTCAGCCATATTGAACCTGGCTACGGGAAGCATGGAGGCAGAAATGGAAACTGAAACAGCTCAGCTGAAAGCTAAATTGAAAAAAGCACCCATTAGGAAAGTGTGCAGAAAGTGTGCGTGAACGACTGCATGAAATTACAGTTCAGACAACAAGAATTGTAAATGGCTCTGCGAAATCAGGGTGGTCATGTTGCAGCCGTGAGCAGCACATTAAGCAGTCAGGGGCTCGGAGCAGGTACACAGGCTGTTTGTGCTGATGTGGTGTGGGTGACCAGGTGTGAGCAGGAGTGTGGCAGTATATGGAGGAAGCGTGTAATGTAGCAAAAGCATAGAGTAACCTGTCCTGGCAGATTGAAACTGTTGCATTCCCTTTGCCTGGGAAAATTGGTTGTGCAGGAAGCCTAGCTGTGTGACAGGAGAGCATCTGATATAAGGGCAAGAAGGGCAAAGGGTGAGAGTGCAGCCTGCAAACCCATCAGTGGGGCAGGCAGCAGGGGGGGAGCAGAGCAACTGATGAAAGGAACGCAGTGGGACAAGAGAAAGCAGGACTGTCTGCGTGGGGGGGGTGGTTGGGCTGGGAGTTATAATGGGCTGCAGCCATCTTCCAAGCAGCTGGTGTAGCTTCCTGGTGGAGTGTCCAGATTCTCAACAATGTACATGGATGGCTTCAGGGACAGGCTGACTTTGCTCGTGACCTCCAGTTGATTAAACAGTTATGGAGGGAGGAGTCCTGGTGGGATTGTGTGATGGTTGGGAAATCTCATTGAGGCTTTTCTATGAGTGGGGTTGTGAGGAGTCAGTGCCATTGCAGCAGTAAGCAGTGTCATTTTGAGTTTTTTGTGACTGGTGGTAGTGGTGACTACCATGTGTGGGTGAGTGGGGAGAAGCAGCATTCTACTTGGAATGATTTTCATGCTTTTTAAGCCCTCATGTGTCAGGGTTTGTACCCAACCTGCAGCTGTTCTTGTGCCAGTGGTTATTGGTGTACCCACTCAAGGAAAGCAGGGCTCAAGAAGATTCATTTTAGGTGTCTTAGGGTCAACAAGCAGCATTTGTCAGGATCTGGTCAGAGTGAGGAACTCTGACAATAAGTAACCTGAGCAAAGGCTGCAGAAGGCAGGCCAGAAGCACCAATGATGGCATGTCGGGGTGCACCCAGAGGCCCTCGTGTATCCAAGTTCTGTAATTGGTTTTCCCCATGGTTCCTTCTCCCCAATGCTTTGGCATTTTGTGTCACCATTGGTGATGGGCCTGCCGAGCTGGGCTGTGCTACTGCTGCCTGGTGTTGGAGTTTGGGACCCAGTACTGGGCCTTGAGGCAGGCAGTCAGGCAGGGGGAGGCAGCTGCAGGATCGTGGCAGTAGGCCAAAACAGAGATGTGACAAAAGGAGCAAATTATTAGCCAGTACTTAATGCACAGAGTGCCACCTCAGCACAAAACTACCTCAAGTTGAAGGAAACCTGTAACTATAAATTAGCAGTAACACCACAGTAAGAATTGTCTAATAAATGTCTATTTTTATCTCTGTGCAATTTGGATTACTATGAGGTAATGCACCCGTATACTCAAATCATTACAGCAACCTTAACCCTTCCAGCAGCAGTCTGAAAAAGTCACCTGCTGCTTCTTTCCATAGGATTTTTTCTTTTAAATTCCTTCAGTAACAATGTGGACATTCCTGGTCTTCAAATATCATTTCCAGTTGTTTTATTTTTGCTATCTAACTTGGAAACTCCAATGCAGTAGTGCAGGGCTATCAGTTCTGTGGTCCATAACAGTTAATTAATTTTGTCACAAAATACCTAGAGGAAGTGGTGGTACAGTTTAGACTTCACAGGTCATAACCAAAGTCATGTCTCTGCGTTATTTCTTTGGTAAACTTTAATTTTTCAGTGGTTGTTGGATGATGTACCTGTCAGGAGTGGTGCACTTCAGCTGCCCAACCGTATGTAGAGCTCTTAAATCCCTGTGGATAGCAATGTGTTTCTGTACGCTGAGTGTTGTGCGTGAATCCAAGTGCTACAGGTGACCCATTTTGTCTGACCTTTATCTGAATGGAGATGACACGCTAATGCTTTGGGTTATTTATACTTAGATCTGAATAGGATGAAAAGTGGTGCAGCCTGCTAGATCTGTGAGAGAGGGGTCGGCCTCTTCCCCTGGGTATCAGCGATAGGATGAGAGAGAACGGTCTCAGTACCCGCTGAATGAATGGCCAGGGGAAGTTCAGGTTGGGCATCGTTAAGGATTTCTCAGAGTGCTGAGGCACTGGCACGGGCTGCCCAGGGAGGTGGTGGAGTCACCATCCCTGGAGGCATTCAGGAAGTGTGGAGATGGGGCACTGAGGGATGTGGTCAGTGGGCGTGATGAGGATGGCTGGTGGTTGGGCACGATCTTAGTGGTTCTTTCCAACTGTAATGATTCGATGATTCTATCATCTTCATGTGTTAGCTCCATGTGCTCTCATGGAGAGCTTTGTGACTTCCAGCATACAGAAGGAGAGTGTGTTTCAGGAACATTCCCTGACCGATGCTGCTGTGTAGTTCCCACCCTGCCACTCTCTGTTCAGGCCAGGCCCCTGGAGCAGCAGTGCCCAAGGCTGGCAGGAGGCTGCCAGGAGGACTGAGCCTACTACAGAGGGCAGTGCTCTCTTGGGTGGAAAGGCTTAGGCTGCCTGCAGGCTGGTCCTTGAGGCCATTTTGCTCAGACTCTTGCACAGAACTCAATTATTATATGGGTCATAGCCATTAGGTGTTTGCGTTTCTTCTCCTAGGCATTGCTGGCATCCTGCAACCAGCTCATGCGTGGAGCTGACATGCTCCAAGGCCTGGGATGCCTGAAGGGAGCTGCCCCTGCAGTGTGCTCAGGCAGAGGTGAAACACATTTGTGACTGTGCCACATACTGGTGTCAGCGGGCCTTAGCAGGAGCCATCTGTGATGCAATCTCCATTGCTGAGTGCTGGAAACTCACATGGAGCAGTTGGCTTCATCCTTTCTTCTTTGGTGCCCCGAGTGCCCCGGACTGAGGGGATTGGGAGGGCCATGATCAGGGTGGTCTCAGGGAGCAAAGATCTATTGCAGTGCAGACTGCAGTGCAGATTGTTCCTCAAAGGCACTACAGCCTCAGAATGCTTCTCAGGCTGTGTGGAAAGCACTCTTTCAGCTGTTCCTGCTGCATTGAAATATATGACTTGACTAACAAGTGGCAGGGAGAGTGTTCTGCACAGCACTAACAGGCAGAGCTGCTCTGCGAGGGGGCACAGTGAGGCACAGGCAGTGGCCACAACACACTCTGCATAGCAATCCCCTCACTCTTACAGCTCCTTGAGGAAAATGGTGCTGGTGTGCTAAGGCAGCCCAGCTCCCTGCAGCCAGCAGGAGCTGCAGTGGCTCAGGATGAAACAAAGCAGGTATGTGGGAGATGGGAGGCAGCGTGCTGCTGCTGCTATGACTAATAACAAAATTGCTGCGGGTTCTCATAGTTAAGCTGTTTTTCTTATGACCTGTGGTAAGCTGGTTATGCCGACTAATCTGCTTTTAGTGCTGAGATGTGAAAGAGATATGTGAGCAAAGCCTTGCTTGCCCTCCAGTCAGTGCAGAATTAAAGAAAGAGCCACTTAGCGTAAGCGATCTCCAGTAATAATTACGGCTGTGAGCGCTTTGATAACCGAGCAGGGGGTTAGGGGATGAACACGTGTGGCTGGATGGCTGCAGCTTCCTGGGAGCTCTTAGCATGCCTCAAAACAGGGCTTTATGCTGTCTGGTTGGCATGCTTTTCAGCATCCCTTTTAAACTGGTTTTAGCAGTAGGCACCAAGTGCCTGCCTGGCTGTTTCCCAGCCACACCTTTTGTTCTCGGCCACAGCTGTCCTGCCCCTCTGTGGGCTGCCAGCAGTGCTGCCCCAACATCCGGACTGCAGTTCTCCCCACTTTGGTTCAGAACGGCCCATTCTTTCTTTGGAAATTTCAGTCCACCATTTCCCAGTGCCCTTAAGCATCTTTTCCTTAGCATCTGGAAATCATCATCTCCCATCAACTGCTTGTTTTTTTTCCCTTAGGTGACCCGAGGTCCTTATGTGTTGTCACAGACTCTGCCACCTCCACCTCAACTAGAAGCATCGCAGAGGACCTGCCAGCAGGATGGCACCTCTGGCTCAGGTCACGCTGAGGAGTGTGTCTCTAAGCTGAAGGAACAGCTCACACCTTGCCTACCAGCACTCTGCAAGGAGGGTAGATGAGGAACTTTGTAAGTGGTCTTCTTCTTAAAATAAATATTGCAAAGTAACAGGAAAAAGGGTCTCTGGAAAGATTGAGAATGAAGGAAATGTGTTTCTTTTATGATGAATATGTGGACTGTGAGAAGTATTATCTACTTCTTAAATGTTGCTAACAGTAGTTCATGCTGCTGACTATGGGCCAGGATAGCAGCTGTGGGAAGCGACCATTTTGCTTGAGTCCCTCTCTTGGTGGCCGTTCACAAGAAGCTTCGTATGTCACCTTAGCTGGTCTGTAAGTGTATTTGCTTTTTAAACTCATGCCATCAGGGATTGTGTATTCCATAGGAGTGTGAGAGAGAGAAACACGGGCAGTCTGCACTGCACACACACTGCAGGCTTCCACTGCGTGACAGTGTTCCTAAGTGGCAGTGAAGCACTTAGGCTGCTTACACCAAACTGTAGCTTTCCACAACACAGCTCTCATGCCAACTGTCAGTTTGAGCTTCATTATCAGAAAGAGAATACAAAATTAGTGAAGATTATAAAGCACTGAGAAAAAGAACACTACAAAAAAACAATTATGGTTTAGAAAGAAGCACAGTCTGGATGACCTTCATGGCCATTTCCACGTTGGAGAGCATTTTGCAAGCATACGAATTGGAATGTCATCACTTAGTGGCCCCTCATTTCATGCAGTAATGGTAATTGATCAGGCTGAAGAACAGACTCATGACTTTTCAATCCAACACTAATTGCACTTAATTACAAAGCTAGAAATAAGTTTCAGGAGGGTTTTGGTCTTAGTTCTACTCCAAAATGGAGACCATTTCTGACCCTTTCACAAAATTTCCAGGCTGAGAACAGTGCTCTTCTCTGTGGCCCAGAAGATCCCTGTGCTCACTGTGAGTGGGTCTGGAGGGACATCCCTCTGCTGAGGCAGCACATATGGTAAGCCTTATATTCAATGGTATCTCCTGGGAAGGGCATCAGACTGTGTTTGTGTGGTGCAGAAATCCTTCCCTAAAAATAAAGGGCTGGTGGGATGGGCAGTGTCTGGATGGGAGGGGAGCTGAAGAATTTACCCTTCTTTCTTCAGGCACAAAGGAAGAGAAAAAAAAGTTTCTGCTGTACTTCTGAGCAGCAGAGACACTGTGTGAATGCAGGCACCAGGCTGAGGCCTATCTCAGTGTCTTGTTGAAGGGATGATCTTGATCAGACTGGTCCAAAGCTGCATGAACAATGGACAGCAGGACACTGAGATGGCTCAGATGGCTGCCAGGGGCACAGAATTAAGTTCTGTAGCAGTCTTGCTGCTTCAAGAGCAGCTACCTGCTCTCAGCAGCAGCCCTCCTTGGGGTTCAGAGGCTTTTGTCATGCCTAAAGGAGATTGCAGCCCACATGACTACAGGTCTTCCAGTTGTCTTTCAGTATCTGTTTAAAAATGAACAGACTGAGAGATGTGCCTCATACCAGATGTGGGCAGGCTCTCCCTTCCCCTTGGGAAGCAGTGCATGCTGCAGCACTCTCCCAACCTTGGTGCCTTTAAACCATGGCAGGCAGAGCTTTCCCACCTCTTGGCAGCCTTGTACTTTGGCAAAGGAGCTGCTCTACCAGGTCTCACTCTGAGCAAAGGGGCACAGAGCTGTGGCTAAATGAGTGCTACTCTAATGGATAATTCTTGTTTAGTTTTGCATTATTTTTAAAGCTCTTCAAACACTGCTCTCAGTGCATTTTTAATTTTGCAGGAGCTGAGTGCCTGGATGCAGAGAACGAAGCAGACTTACCAGCCAGCCCTGGGTTACCTCCTTTCATGGCAGAGAAGCACAAGAGGCAAACTCCTCAGCTCCCTTGGAAGTGGGATTTGCTCCATCACAAAGGTAATACTCTGTGCTTTAGCTCTAACCCAAGGCAGAGAGCATTTATAGACCAAGGAGCTGTAAGGTCATATTAGATTAAAAAGAGCACCTTTTTTTTATTTTATTTATTTACTGAGACAAGACAAGAAGACTAGCTTCCTCTTCTTAAGCAAACAAAAACATTCCTAAAACTACAAAAAAAAAAAAAGAGTTTAAATGAAATTGAGAGAAAGCAGACTTTGCTACAGTAAGTAGGAAAGTGCTTTCCACTGAAAAACTGCAGCCAGAGAACATCAAAAATGTTCTACCTTAAATCAGAAAGCAATCAAAAAGAACTGATGAGCATCCTGCTGGTCATGGAATAATGTAAGTGCAGGGTATGGCCCTGGGTGCCCCTGGACAGCAGCTGAGAGACTGCAGCTCATCTGAAGTGTACAGTGTAGGAAAAAAAAAAGAGTTTTTCAGTACGTCAAAATGGGCAGCAAACATGAAAAGAAACAAAGCCAGTCTTTAACATATACAAAATATGTATCCTGAGACACGTGCTTTCTACATACATAATCACAGTCTTTCTTTTTTAAATAAAAATAGCAATAATTCCAATTGCTTGATAATGTCTCTGCACTCTGTACTGTAGTTCATCAGCTAAATTCACAATACAGAATGAGTTAAATGAGCTTTTATTTCTAACACACTGGTGTGGTCTGGCATGTTCTTCTGCAGAGAAGCTGTCCAGTGTAGAGAAGTCCCCTCCCTGGAAGCTGGCACCGGGCTCGTGGCTCTGCGTCACTCGTGGGTCACAGCATATGAACGCTCCCATTCGATGCCAACGTGAGCGTAGCAGTACAGCAAGCTGAGAACAGTCAGTGTTGCCCATGGCCAGCCTATAAATAGAAAGGCAGACAATTCTCGTCAGAATAATTAATGGCTGCTTCACGCAGAAATAGTCTTAGGGTGACCAACTCGTGACGCTCTCGATTAATTTTATTAGCAGTTTGGTATTGTAAGTGGAGCCAACGCACCAACGGGGGAACGTGGATTGTCTAAAGCTTCAGCGATGCCCGACCCTCCACAGACACACTCTTTTCTGTTTCCAGTGAATTGGATCAGGTTTATTCCTGCTCTGCATCTCCAAACGATGCTTGCAGCATTGAAGAGGTCAGTTTCAATCTGCTCTTCCTGGCAGGTTTGTCTGTTGAACCGCTCCCTGGACGAGCCCTGGTGCTTTATGCTGGCTGTGGTGCTTCGCAGGCACGAAGGCAAGCACGGCCATAATGTGGGTTATTAAAAATCAGAGCTACCTGTTCTGCAGAGTCTGGAGAAATCTCTGATTAAGGCTGCTTCGGATACCCTGCAGCTGGGTGTAAAATTGATGTATGTTCTCTACAAACCAATAACTGCTAATGGGGTCAGCGTAGCATTGTGCTGCCACAGAGGAGACAATCCTATTTGCCTGATCTGCTCATTAGAATTTTCCTTTTTAAACTAAAAAGAATAAGTAAGTCTTCTAATATATAAAACTTTTGCTGAGGAAATGACACGTTCTGTTCTTTCTTCTACTTTCTTTTAGTGGAAGTCAGCTTTCCTCACTCATCTTTTACAGCTAGGTCTGCATGTCACAAGCCAAAAGGTGCCCCCTGCCAGGGCATCTGCGCATCACTGTGAGACTTCTGACTCACATAAATTAAGCTGTCTTTCTCACTACTTTTCCTGGCACCTCTGTTAATTCCCTCCATTCTCATCTTCGAATTTAAGGAATTTAGAATTCATAGATTGAACCTTAATGTTCTTTTTGAGGGGAGGGAGAAGAAAGGAAAGTAACCTGACTTTGGGTGAGTTTTTGTTGGTGTTGCTGGCATGAACTCTGGTTATGTGTATGGCTGGCTTTCTGTGTGCCACCCCTGCATCAACAGCAGCTGCTTTTGAAAGAAGGGCTTCTGCGTTCCCTCCTGGAGATGGCTGTGGTCAGAAGGAGCCTGCTGGCAGCAAGGACATTGCTCAGGGTTCTGCAGAAGGGATGGGCGGAAGACACAGCCTTGTCACCATACAACTCACACAGCATTCTTCTTGCTGAAGGTAGGTTCACAAAGCTTGCTTCCTTCTGCAGTGGAATTAGACTGCTGTAGGCAGTCCTTGCTTACCTTCAGCAGCAAGCTAAAGCCTCATGGTGCTCTGTCTGCACTAACACTGCACTTGAAAGTATGTCAACAGATGTAACAAACCCATACCTTCCCTGGCAGCAATATTCTGTGCCTGCTTTATACAGACAGAACCAGCAACTTGAAAGAGGATACACACTACAATAGCTTTATTTTTATATTTATTTATGAAAGGATGCTTTTGAAAATTGTGTTAGACAGATATGAAGCATTTTTTTTATCACTTTAAAGATGTGACACACACAGAACATATGCCAGCAGTAGTTCTTATAACTTGCTTGTTATTGCAAGCCAGTGCTCCACATCCTATTTATAAGGGATCTTGACAGACTATGTATGTTTTTGGTGGAAATGTCTTGTGGACCCTCAGACTTACAGTAAAATTCCTTCTTGGTGCTCCTGTCATAGGGTTGTGGGGCCGTCCTGCCACTACAATCTCATTTGTGATAATCCTCTTGGGACACAGGCAGTTTCCCCTGCACAATAACAGGTGTTAGGGATTGCATGCAGCAGATTAGCTACTGCTGTAATTAAGCTGAAAAGAAGGGGGAAGAGAAAGTGACCCATGATGAGAGAGGGGAAAGAAAATATATTTTTTATTTGTTCTTCCTACAGCTGTTCCAGCAGGAGCTGCACGGAGCCCAGGGCAGCACATGTAGGAGACCTCTAGCTCTTAGACACAGGGTCTGTTTTTAGGGTGCTCCTGCATGGATTCAGGAGCTGGACTCAGTGATCCTCGTGGGTTCCTTCCAACTCGGGCTACTCTGTGATTTATGATGTTTTGCTTCCACACAGTTCTGGAGTAATTCAGTTCCAGACCATGCAGATTCACATCTGAAAAGTGGCCAAAGGAAAGCCAGGGGCTCTTCCAGCTGGTTTCACTTCTGTTCCATTTTGTGAATGGATAGAACACACACTTATTGAAAAGACTGAAGAACTCTGCCTACGCTTTGTGATGTGATTACTTTCTGGGATGTTGGCACAAAGTGTAGGCAAAGTTCTTCAGTCACAGAAGGTGATGTTGCAGGGACATACATGCTGAGCAGAGCTACTTCAGCAAGGGCATCATTTAAAATTCTGTCCAGCATTTTCTTCTGCTGTAAATGACCTGTGTGTCATCCTTGTGCATAATCTCTATAATCAAACAGCAGTATGAGCTTGCAAGATAAGTTCAAAGGAGCCTTCTCCTTGCTTAAACAGTTTCTCAACCAACCAGGAGCTGTTTTTAGATCCATAGTTCCAAAGAAAATGCTCCTTTTGCCAGCACTATCATGCCTTTTCTCTCCTCAGGCCTTTTGGTTTCTGCTTTTACCCTCAAATCACCATTCAAAGGGCTCTTCTTTCTGGTGGCTCCTCAGCTTTACCTCATCACCCTAAGCCACTGCATCCTCTAATAGAAAATGCTATCCACCCTGTATCATTCTTCAAACTCTATTCAGAAGTGGACATGTCTGCATTCTGGATCTGAAATCATACAACTAGAATGCACTTTAAAAAGCAACATTGCTCGAGTCAAATGAAGTATTAAACTTAGGAAATAACAGAGGAACTAGCATTCATTAACAGATGTTGTTTGTATATCTAGGAACAAGTTCTTGTCCTATTTGCAAATCCAGCAATCTCTGTGTGCAGGTAATGCTTAGTCTTCTCTAAGACAGCTGGACTTGTAACAAAGGAATTCTGGCTAGCAAACACTAGCAGAATCACAGCCAAGTTCTCTACTTACACAGATACAATGCTCCACAAAACTCTAACTTTTTTGCAAAGGCCTCCATGAATACTGTGCTAACAGTGGCACTTTATCACACAGCCTCCTCTTGTAGAAGCTTCCAGTCACAGCTAGGCAGGAGACACTGCTCTGTCACGCACAGCTCATCTACTGTACAGTAACGTAAAAGGATCATGCCAGCAACATGCTGGGCCTCTCCATCTATGAGAAAGCTACATGAGCACAAGCAAACAGCACTTTGTTGGCTCCAGTCTGTGACAGGTAAGAGAAAGGGACAGTAATAACATTTTAATGTTCAGCCTGACTTGCTGTGGGACCTCAGTGCTGCTTTTAGACGTTTGAAGACGATGTGGCCAAGTCACATCTTCAAAGCACAGAGTAGTTATTCCATCAATAAAAGCCAAAGAAAGTTCTCTCTTTGAAAAGCTTGACTTCAGGAGCATGTATCTGACTTTGATTTGGAAGTATGCAAGTTTCTGCAAGACTCAGCACTCAGGAAGATCTGTCCTTCAAGAGAACTTCACATGTGGCAGGACACTGAAGCTGCCACTCCCTAAAGGAGAATTTAGGAGACACAACTGTGGCTAGGAAAAAGAGGCACAGGCACTGATTTGTCAGGTAAAATAAAAAGCAACGTAAAACCAGCATTTGAGGACAAGGCCTCTTACCTTCACTTGCTAACATCCTTATGAGACCAGTCTCATTTTCAGAAAAAATAACACATTCCAAACTCGAGGTCAGTAGAAAGAAGACTATTTTCTGGCCCAATATTTGAAGCAGTGAACAAATACATATTTTATATATTTTATATATGTATGTAAAACACATTATATATATATACACACACACACAACACATTATATACACATGCACACGCACCCCATTACACACACACACGCACC